>VYZM01018899.1:1550893-1572750 GCA_013398915.1 Dromas ardeola | reverse complement strand
AAAAAAAAAGATTATTCCGTGGACAGGAAACTTGAGCTGACGCTGTGAGGGCCTTTGCCAAGTGATCATAGGGCTGCTGTGGAGTGAGCTGCTGTGCAAGCAACTTCAAAATCTGGAGTGTTTTTATCCTGGCGGGTGTCCTGTGAGCTGACAAAGTGCAATTGCCAGTTCAGAGAGGGTCAAGTGGTTCCCATTTGCTCCTCAGTATATTAAGTTCAAAGCAACCTGTAACCTTATTATACAATTCAGTTATCACCTAATTCAGGTCAAAGAATACAAAAGTACGAGTTGCAATTTAACAGGCGTGGTGAGCTTGGTCTATTTAATCTAAAAGGGATCTCAAACTGGGTTCCACCTTTCACAGGGTCCCTAAGACCTGCTCCGAGTGGAAACACCACGTCAGTGAGAAGCCCTGGAGACTAAACATAGACCACGTGTTTAATGTCCCAGATTTCCGTTTGAGCTGCATACAAGCCTTGCTTTCGGTCTTCAAGGCTTCTTATGTTTCCTGTGCCATAGCGACTTCAAACACTAGCCATTCTTTGCTAAATCTCCGCTAGGACACCAAGATTAGAACTCTTTGCTCCAGTTATTGATCTCCAAAATACTTAATGTGCTGTGTAAGACAGCATTTCAGAAGAAAGAGAAGATGCCCATGAACTGTCACTTAAAATTTAGGATTATCCCTCCGGAGACAGCCTGCAATGATCCTCCAGCAGCCAGTCATAAACCAGAAGTTTTGAAACTTGTGTGGGATGAGCAGGGGAGGGGAGAATGCTGTAATGGATTTAACATTATCCCCGCAGTCATATGGTGGGATTTCCACCCCGGTTCGATATGTCAGGCACAGAGCAGCTGCGCTGATTCCCGTTGCTCACTCCCACTGCTTTGTGCAGATAGCGAGCTGTTCCCTCATCAACTTCAACAAAACTGCAGTTTTAAATGGTTCAAACCGCTGGCATGGTTTGCCAAGAGTTCTTCAGGCCCCTTTTCAGGTGCTCGCTTTCCTATATTTAGTTGACAAACACTTTTTCCCCACCTTGTTCGTCACACAACCCCAGCAAAATGCCATAGTCTTGAGTTTGAGTGTTGGGGTTTTTTTGATTGTATTGGGGTTTTTTTTTTTATATCCTTGGGGATCTTTTCTTCCTCTTTTTGAGCAGTGGGCTTGGTTTCCATTTCCTAATGCGGCAGAGATCGTGATGAGAGTCCTGCGCCGAGAGTTCAGGAGACCTGGATCCATTTTCGTGCCTGTTTACTCACGACAAGCCATGGCTGTTTGCTCTGACCTCCGTTCTGTGCCTCAGCATCTGCAACGGTAAAGCCAACCCGAGGACGGTGCTAGCAGAGGGTTTCTCAGAGTGGATAATTACTGTAGAAGACAGTAAGGGTGGTGGGAAGGCTGGAAAGGGGTTTGTGGGGAAGGAGAGGGGGTCAAGTAAAATCACGGAGAATAGGTCCATCTATGCTTAATGCACAGTGGGCCAAGTGGAAGGTCTTCAAACCACTCTGCCTGAAGCTGGAAGAAGCGTATACAGTATGGTAAGAATCACTCCATGCAGGTATGCTTTTATTTTTAAGCAATTGCTATTAACCACTGTCAGAATATGAAGCAAGCTGGATTTATGGTCTGACTCAGAAGCTTTAATGCTCTTAGAATTCCTGGGTTTAGACAAGGCAGTATGGGTTTTTTTTAGCTTTTTATTTATTTCAGATCTGCGGTGAAGTATGAAGCAGCTTCTCCCTTCATCTGTCAGGAAATAAATGTGCTGTGCTGATGGGGGGAAAAAGCATCTTTTATGTTGCCAGTGAGATTCTGTGAAGGCATCCAGGTTCTGCGCTTCCAGTAGCCATAGTCAGGCTGTTACATCAAGAGGAAGCTCATCCCTGGAGAAGCTTGGTGCACTGCTCTTGGCAGGTCTGGCTGGACAAATGAGCTTTACAACATGCAAAGAAAAAGTGTGGCTTTATTCAAACTTCTGTCAAATGAATTCCAGAGGAGAGACACCTTTGGAAAGAATTCAAGCTTCTCACATTTGAACTGCTTGGGAATATGGTGGATGATAGAGTACTGGATAGCAGGGAGACCATGGTGCATTGGGTGCCTTCCTTACTTAGATGAAGGGCAGGGGCGTGTGCTGGACCTCTGGATGGGAGAAGTTTTGAGGGGTGGTGGCTACCTGCAGCCCCAAAGCCTCGTAGCTGCTGTGGTGGCACACGGGGGTGGCACATGGGACTGCTCTGTAGGCACTTTCCCGAGTTCCCTGATCCTGAGGAGGGGTTGGGTGGCTGTTGGCTGCAGCTGAGGCTGATTTTCCTCCTCTTCTCTCTATCACCCTGTTTCTGCACCTCTTCCTGGAGCGTCATTCATGCTCCTAAATGTCTCCGTATGCCCAGTGGGAAAACTGTCCCGTATGGGCATGAGAGGCTGGGGGCTCGCTACCTTGTCTGAGGCTTACTTGGAGGCGAGTTTGAGCCTGCAAACAGTTTGTGGGTAGTCTTATCTTTCCACTAAAGATTTTGATGTGGAGATTTTGTTCTGCAGGGTGTTACCAGTCTCTTCAAAGGAGAACAGTAATAAAATAAGAAAAAACGAGCCTGCCTCACTGATGCTTGTTTCTGCATTTGAACAGCAGCCCAACCGCGTCCAGGTGAGAAACAGTCCTGTTGGTCTGATCTTCCTCCTCTGCTTTGGGGGCTAGCAGAGACTTTAACAGGGCTCCTCTGCGCAATTTTAGAAATAACTTCAGTTGCTGCTAGAATGACCAGAAGTCCCCTGGGGCACACAGGCCCCTGTTCCTTGGGGGTGACCTCCCCTGTCACCGCTCTCACCTTGAGCACCAGCTGCCTTCCAGCCTTTCATCTGCTACGCTTAGATAAATCCACCTGATCTAGAAGCCGTCAACTAATACGCTGTCAGCACTCCAGAGGCAAAATGCCTTAAGAAGGTCCCAAACTGTTTTCTTAGATGTATTTACCACAACGTGCCCCTGGGATTCCATCAGGCGCACGAGGAGGGCTGTCACAAGGTAGATGCCATCTGCCAGCACTGAGTTTGAAATATTAGTAAGCTTCTTGCATAACATCTTGCATAGCTTGTGTAGTATTAGGAAAAGCACTTCTGACTTCTGAATGTGGCAGAGTTGGGGGGTTTTTTGTCATCTTTAAATTTATTTTTGTGTCCCTTGGGACACACACTCCCCTTGGGAGCATGTGCATTAGCACGATGCTCCTGGCTGGCTTTGCTGCTTGGCGCTGGGAAGTGTATTTCAAATCCTGATCCTTAGATCACAATTTTTTTTTTTTCCACACAACAGCTTGGTTAAAATATACCCCACTCCTCCTCTCACCCCAGATTCCTGCCACATACCTGTCATTCCTTCATTCTTAATGAGATGAAGGAGTGGGGGATTTCGCCCTCCTGGAATTTTAGAGGAATACTAAGTGGATTTCTCATGAAAAGCCCCATTTAGGGTACAAATCTCCCCGAAAGATATTCTCTGCATGGCAAACCTTGCTTTTGCTGGTAATGGTGAACAGAGTTTTTAGTTCCCTGTTCAATAGCTACTTTCTGCCTGAGCCTTGTTGTAAATATTGCCATTGATGGAGACCACATTGGAGTAAGCTCCTGATGTTGTAGGTGAAGTTTTACCAGTCACTGCAATGTGGACAAACTCTCCATATAGACATGGCAACATAAAGGTTGTTAAGGTAAAATAGTTTTATTCCAGGCTCAGTCATTAATTTACCCTAATAAACATAAAGCCGAATTGGATCAAAGGTTCCTCCATGCTGGTCCTGGCAGTGACGTCCAGGAGATGTCGAGAGGAGTACAAGAATCGGAGCAGTAGCGATATGTTTGTAAAACAGATGATTGTAAATAGTTACAGCTGATTCATACTACGTGGCTAGGGAGACATGCGAACCCAGTGCTCCTGGAGTCCGTCTTTACATGGGATCCATTGCAGGGCTCTGCCCTCTTACATGTGTTGAAAGGACAGGCTAAGGTACCCGAACTGCAGAGCTCCACAAGGACGTGGGTTTTGGAGTAGCAACACCAGGCTGGACTGTGAACACCCGCTTCGGAGGCGCTGTGCTGTGGATGTCCTGAGCCTGCAGCGAAGCTGCTGTGACAGCCCCAAGCCACACTGCAGCAGTGAAGGGCTGGGACAGGACACCGTGTCTGGCCAGTGAGCTCGGCTCTACCTCCTGCTTTGGGAGAGGGCTTTACTGCAGGTCCATGGGCAGATACAAAGGCAGTGAGAGCCCTGGGTCCTGTGGTGCCGGGACCTGGCTTGCTTTCATCTAGCTCCATGGTGGCAGAGGGCCATGGGCTGTTCTTGCTGCTGCCGAGGAAACAATGGAGAGGAAAGCTTTGATTTCACCAGTGATGGACACCCTCCTGCTCAAGGGTGATGCAGATGGAAGGAACTGGGGGCTGGGGGCTCTTTTTTTTTTTGCTTTTATCCTTTGTTAACCGCTGGTGACTTCTTGTAGGAACTGCTGTGACCTCTCTTTAGGTTTTGTTTATGCGCTGTGGCTGACATTGTTTGCAGCAGACCTTTGATATTCAGCCCTGGGAGCATCCTCTGGCCTGGGAATGGGAAGAGTTGAGCCCGGCTGCCTGCAGTCACCCTCCAACCCGGGAAGAAGGTGGTGGCACCGTGCAGCGATGGACCTCTCCATCACCTAGGGTAGACAACTGAGTCATGTGTTGTTATGGACCGTCCACAAGTTGGTGACTTGTGCCCGGCATCTGCCCTCCTCCGCCACAGCAGTGTCCCATGTCAGCAGCAGACATGGCCGATAGCTCTTGCTGGGGCAGGAGCAGCTGATGGTGCTGCACTGCCAGCGGGTGGAGAAAATGCAAAGAAGAATCTGGCATTTATGGGACTTTTTTTGTGTTTTTCTAAGAAGAGAACAACTAGGAGGTTGCAGAGCTTTTGTACTGGGTTCAGGCTGGAGATCCATGCCTGGAAGACCTGGGAGATGCCCAACACGTGCGGTCTGGGGGAGCTTTCCTCAGGCCTCCTGTCCACAGCGTCCTGGGGGTGCGATGGTCACTCCACCCACCCCTCTTGTCAGGGTGAATTGCAGCTGGAAGGGACAATTCCCCAGCTCCTGTGGGCTCGACTTCCCAATGTTCTGTAAAACTTACACTTCCATACCTTTCACGGTAATTCCTGTTCACAGGAGGCTTTGTTTCTGCCCCTCGCGGCCCAGATCCATTTGTCTGGGTATGGAACAAAAACAGCTTTTCTAATGACGCAAAAATGGAGGAGATAATTTATATTTATGTTACCCTGAGCCCATTCTCATGAACACTTTTTAAAAATCCCAATGAATACTGTTTTTTCACAACACATTCCCCAGGCACCAAAGACAATTCCCAGGAGCCATAAAACCTTCGAGTGTGTTTACACAACTCAAAATGCCCTTTATAATATTATGTCACCTTCAACCTATTCTGCTATTCTACGTGCTGGGATCTGAAATAAGCACTGGTTGTGCTGTGTGTGCCTTATGGAGAGATTGGAAACGAGTTGTTAATTGCAGATTTAGCAAGCTATTGATGGCAGTTTTTACAAGCAGTCGTTGTTTCAATCACAGGAGCCAGCAGTCGCGAGCAATTGATTTTATCAGGTATCAAAGTACACCCTTACAATCTGGGAAGCCAGGCTCAGTGAGAGGGGTTTTATCTCGAGCTCCCAGCGTTATGGGGCAGGGTTAAGTAGGCGGTCACCGTTTCAAGGAGAACTTTAACTTCCAAGTACCCTCCTGGCCCGGCAGCAGCGGGACTGGGCTGCACAGAGCCACATGGGAAGCGGAGCTGGTTCACATGGGAATTTACCTCTTCTGCAAGTGTCCTGGTTTGAGGTAAAACAGAACCAATTTTCTGATTTGTAATTTTACTTTTTAGCTGGGCCTCTTCTAACTGACTACAGTCTGAAATTAACAGCATATTGTTCAGAAACTGTTCACTCTCAGAGTGACAAGACCGGATTATACCAAGGAATGGTATGCACAGAGGCTCTTGCTTATACTTATATTGCTATAACAACCAAGGTCAGCTAACTTCACTATTTGCCCCGTTAGAGGGTCGGAAGTGGAGAAGCATAGAGGGGTCACACCTATAGGGAGGAGCGGACAGGACAGGGGACCCAAAACCAACCAACAGGGTATTCCATCCCATCTGCATCACGCTCAGTATAAAAGCTGAGGGATCAAAGGGGCAAGTCTGCTCTGGCTCATGTTTTCTTCAATGGCCGACGTCTGAGGAGGACCCTGTCTGTTTGTCTGCCTTCGATCGCAATCCGAGCACTCCTGATTCGAGTTCCAAAATTCAGCTCCTGTCCATCGCTGACTCCAGTCTGGGACTTTCCCTGCATCTGCTGGTGACGCGATCGTCATCCTGGGAGCTGGATACGGTTTTTGTATATATTGTGTACTTTTTTAATTATTATTTTCTTATTATTTCTTATTTCCTTATTTATTATTATTTTCATTAAAGTAGTTTAGTTCTTTTTCTCAACTCGTAAATCTCCTTACCTCTTCCTCTCCTCTCTGAGGAGGCGGGGGGGAGGGCCATCCGTCATTCTGATTGGCCAATCCGGCCAAAACCACGACAGCAAGAAGCAGATATTAAGAAAACGAACTACAAAATACCCCCCAAAATCCCACTGTTCTTATTTTGAACCCAAAATAGCAATTTGGTATTTCCCACAGAAGGAAACCCCCCATCCCAACTTGTTCTGAGCAGCTACACTGACAATTGTCCTGTTTTTCTTCCTTCTAGAAGGGCAACTGAGCAGCTCCAGCTCCTGAATTGAAGGAAGTCTTTCCCTGAACTGCAGACAGAAATGCTCCAGGGTTTTCTGGCTCAGGAAATCAGTCCTCAAACCTGAGGCTGACTTCTTTGGAGCCACAGATGCTAGAAGTCCCCCCCAGGTTGGTAGAAACCCAGCCAGCCAGTTCCTGCCAGAAGTGACAATTTCCTCTGCTCCAGCTTTGCAGAATTCATGTCCTCGGAATATTTTTCCTTCACGGGCTTTATCAGAAGATGCTCAACCAGGCTTCTCCTTCCTTTTTAAAGAAGTCACCATGGTTTAAATCTAGGCAAAAAAAAAAATCTAGTTTTGTTTCATAGGCATCCGAAGGACTTTCTTGAAATTAAAGCAAAAGTATGTGTATTTTGAAAGTGTTTTGCTCCTTCATCTTTCTACTTGAAAATAAAAAGGTTGTAGCTCTCTGTATGTGGCATCAGTTTCTTCTGAGACGTATAATTTAAACATTTTGAACTTTTCAGTGCAAGCCTTTAATGTCATAATTTTTTAATACCGCTGCCACAACTGTTCAGACACATAAGTCATTTGATTACAGTTTTATGTTAAATGAGGAACCATAATTAATACGATCATGTTCAATTTCTTTCTTACTGAACATAAAGATAGAATAATTTCTCCAGAGGAAAAAAAGATGTTTCCTCAAATGACCAAATGGAAAGATTTTTTAAATAATTTAGCTGGAAGTTTAAGATAGATAGCATCGAAGCAAGATATAAAATGCAAAATGCCTTGTTTGATGTGGAGGGAGAATCCCAGGGAGCCTCGTGTCGTGTCTACAGCATCCCCCTTTCCCGGATGTAGTGGGAGCAGCAGGATTTTCCCAAATCATCCCTTTTCCTCCTCCCAGCACCGTTTCATGGAAAACAGAATAAAAAACCTTTGGTTGTCAGAGCTTTCCAGAAGACATGCTCCATTTTTCACTACTCTCTCCCATTTTTGCCTAAGCCACATTCACTAGCCACTTTGGGAGGTGAAAACTTCGTAGAGAGGTAGAAATGGCCCTGCTGTCGTGCCCGGCCCCTCGGCGTATTCTTTTCAGAGCGGCTTGGAGCTGCTGCTCGTGCACCATCTCGGCGAAGGCTTGTGAAAGGTGGGAGCCGGAGCGCAGGGAGACGTTCTCACCCCCCCCAGGTACCTGCACATCAGCACCAAGCACACCGGTGTGGCCATCTGAATCGGGGATGCTCTGGGAAGGTGCCTTGGTGCATCTTTGCATCTTTACAATTTGCTCTTGTAGAAACTGGGGAGATCCTCAGTGCTGGCCCTCGTGCCAGTGGGTGAAGCAACCCCTGCAGCCCCCACCGCTGCCCAGCCCTGCAAAGTCCCCACGGGGTTCACAACCCCAGCAATGGTATCCCATCCCTTTATCTTCCCTTTATCTTCTGTACAGCACATCCTCTGCCATCAAGTCCTTGAGCCTGGGAGCATTTATCTTCTCCTGGTGGAAATTCGGCACTAATGACTTCAGCAGGAGCAGAGTTACACAGCTGGAACGTGCTTCATCCGTACCTTGATACGATGTGCCGTAGCTTTGTCCGCCCATCGCCGGTTCCCTTCCGAGCCACATAAATACATTTGTGCCTTTTCCTTCTACGTAACTGGGCACTGACACCCACTTGTCCACCTCCCCGGAGGAAACGGCCACTATTACCCTCGTGTTTGGCCCTCGGGAGGATACAGCCGAGCAGGGCGTCATCGAGAGGGTGTTGAAACAGCTTGTGCTCTAGAATACGACCTTCAGTTTATTTGCTTAAACTTCTGAATGCAGGGGGAGGAGAGCGTACTTCAAGCTACCTCTTTCTGCAGGGCTGAAAGAAGAAATCAGTGCTTCTTTCTGCCTGCAGTTGCTCCCTGAGCTGATTCCCCAGGAGGACTTTGGTTCTAAGTATCCCTCCCAGGTCTCTGCTGACATTATTAGCAATAGTGGTCAATTAGGTGTACCGGGAAGGGAGGGAGAGGGACAGAGAAAGATGACTATTTTAGCACTAGCAGGACAAAAGAAAATGAATGTTTGCAGAGCAGAAAGGATTTAAGACCTTAGCAGGGAAGGGAGGAGAAGGAAAAACTATCAGCCTCTAAAGAATGAACTACAGAAAATTTAACGATGCTTTTTAGGGTTTGCCAAACAAGCAAAACGCATTATAGCACTTTCACCTGCCGGCTGGCAGGGATTTGGCTTTTCATTCTCGATTATACACTGTGTTTTGCAGCCCAGGTTTTAAGCAGGGCCTGAAGGTAAGTGGATCCAGGGGCTATTGTATTGTCGGGGAGAGGAATGTGGGTTTGTGTTCTCCATAGAGGTGGGAATTTGCAGCAGGTCGGGTCTGGGCTGCTGAGGGATTAGGTCAGTATCAGCTCTCAGCGCTGCCTTAAGGCAAATTGAATTTTTCACAGACAGGGGAAAGATGAAGATATATTAAAAAAAAAAAAACAAAAAAAAAAAAAACAAAAAAACCCCAACTGCAACTTAACTAATCACCTGCCACTAAATAAGGCAGTATGAGCTGTTCACCACCTCCACTTTGCTTTATGACATTACTGCGGTAATTACCTGGCACATTTGATTGGCGCAGTTCTAATTCTTGCAGAATAAAAGTGATTCTGCCCAGCTGTGGCTTGGCTGATCTGGTGGGTTGGAGGGTTTGGTGGTGGGGTCAGTTATGGGCTCGGCTCGGCTCGGCTCGGCTCGGCTCAGGGGGGTGGGTTTTAGAACAGGGAAAATGAGTGTGTGTGGTGTCCAGCTGAGCATCATAGCTTTATTTCACAGGGGGTTTATTCTCAATTGTGTAATTTCAGAAGTTCTGGGTCTGTTGATGCGCGTTTGCTGATGGCTGCTGTTAGAGAGGTAGAAAACAGGCTGCTTCATCTCAAACAGGTTCTGGCCCTCTCTGTCACTTACGGCTTTTCTTTCTGTACCCGGGTAACCCCAGGGACATCCTATCCCAGGTTCTCACGAGGAGGGCTCTAACTGCTGTTAAACCCCTGGCTCAAATCCCTGCTTGGCTTAAACTTTGTGGGATGGTGTCTCTGGCCTCTGTCTCCTGGTGAGCAGAGCTGCTTGCAGAAACCCTGCAATGGCCACCGACTCCTTCTGCTTTACTTGTAGGAGGCTTTCTCTAGGTGGAAGATACATGCTTCCAGACAGTAAACAACAGGAAAGAAAGCTGCAGACAGGTTGAGGCCAACGTTCTTGTAGCTCTTGAATTAAGAGAAGGCTTAATGATGACTCTCAGACAGTGTTTCCTACTGTAGCTCCCAAGAGAGGAAGGGAGGGGAAGCATCTCACCAGGGATCACAGCATCAGAGCAACTGTTTCCCTAGCTCTCAGGTGCCTGAAAATAACATTTAGCATGGAGTCTCCTGTGTGGTGCTTTGCAGCTCCTGAGGCTGTTGATTTTCACCCCCAGAAACCCTTCCATGCTCTTGCCACAGCTGTGCGTGGCCAGGCTGAGTGCTGGAGGTGGTTACGGGTAATAAAATGGAAGGAAAAAAGCCAGAGAGCTGCTGTAGCTTTGCTTTCTCCTCTTGTTTTGACGCATCTGTCACAGTGTGGCCAACAGCCTGGTGGCCCCATAGAGAATTAATGTCTTTATCGCTTCAGCAGTGCTGCTGAATGCACTGGTGAAACCAGTGCCAAGGGCCAGGCGGTGTTTGGAGGTCAGGGACCTGTCTGCTCATGGTGGTGTGGGTATCTTAAAGCTTGGGCTTTAAAAACAGACAATTCAGGTTGAACAAGTTGAGTCGGGTGTGCCAGCGACCTGGGCGCTTTCCTTTATGGTCCTGCCAGCTTTGCTGAGGACTCGCTGAGCTGCAGGCTGGCAGTGGCCCTGCTGGCCACCTCTGCTGCAGGGAAGGGACTGTCATCTTGCATGGATATATGTGAAGGGGGGACACAGTAGAGGACACAAATGAACTGTTCAAGTCATTTTTCTGCTAGCAATGCCCTGTGCTCCAGATGCTGGGCTGATCTATACTGGTGTGTCTGGTCATGGGAATTTTTGATGGCACTCACAAATCTGATTTGATGGCTGCCTTGACATGTCATGGAAGGCATCAGTTGGCTGGACTTTAAGGAGGGGAAGTGGATGATTCCTTTGGTGGACAAGAGGTGAAAGGGTGTTGGCTGAGTTTTTGAGGGGTTTAGGCTGCTGAGGCTTCATTATGTTGTGAGCAATGCACTTAGAGCCTTGAATAGGAACCTTTTGGTTATGTTTAAATTCACAGCACACAGAGGTTTCCTGTTGCACCCGGATGAGGTGGTCAGAGGGCAAATAAATCTGTGAGCCTGGGGCCAACCAGGTACACACCTCCAGTGTGTCTTCATCTGCGGTTTCTGCCGGTTCACTCCGTGTTCCTGCAACCCCTCCAGGCAGGGCAGGTCTCCTGAAATGACAGGAGACCTGTGATTTCAAGAGCTCTTGGTTATCTCTAAATTGGGTTTCCCCCAGGCTGTAGTGCCACTTGCCATAGATGTGTGAGAGCCAAAGGAAATGATAAACTTCTCTCTTCCAATGCCATTCCATGCCTCTGTTGAGCAGAGACAGCAAAAGCATCAGCTTTCCAGTAATAAGGAATTTATAGCAACCCATTAACTCCAGTTCCTGTCTTAAGAAATGAAACAAGAGCTGCCTGTGAATTAGTAAAAAGAAGCAGAGGAGGATTTTTCTAGATCCCTCCCTACACCTTTTACTTGACAATTGCACACCCCAGCGCTGCAGTCCCTGTGCTCCCAGGGGAGCTCTGCAGCATCTCCCCAGCTTTGGGCTGGGATCTGCCCGGCGTCTTCCAGGGCTTTGGCCACCTACTGAGGCACGATGCCACCACGCCGGGAGGTGTGCCAAAGCCAGTCTCAATACCTGTGCATTCATGACAGCTGCGAACTGTGACTTTCTGGTGTTTTGTTTTTGTTTTTTTTTTTTAAAGAGAGTCAAACCTGAAAGTTCTGTTACACTCTGTGGGTGTATGTATGTTTATAAATATACACATACATATACACACACCTGACTGAGGACTTAAAACCTACCACATACAGCAAAACGTGAGATTTTTGCCTCTAGCCTCAGCAGAGTTGATATTTCAGGACTGGGCATCACTAGGGGATTTGTAAGTGCTCAGTCTGATAACGAGACAAGGCTTCTGTTGATATCCGTGGGACAAGACTTAAACCAATATTCGTTGCTTTTTGGAAGCCTCTCTTCTTCCTACTTTATTTCAGATTTAGGTATTTTTTTTCCACTGCTTCATGGTCAGGGATAGAAATATGTCTGTGACACAAGGTACCAATATTTTAACATCAGACTGCTGTAGTCCAGGTGTCACAATTATTTCTTGGAGTGTGATATAAGGCACAGCCAAGAAAATGATTTTACTGCAAATACTCACCACAGCTGTGAGACTTACTGGATATAAATCTGTATTTCTGGTGGCTTCTCTGATGCCTCCCCCTCTGTATGCCCCTAAAACACCATCACCAAGAAAATTTAAGACCTTACCAAAGAAGCTTAACTATAGCATTTTGTCTTATATGTTATTTAGTGTCCTGAAATGCTGAGTAGGGCCTTCTGAGGAGGAGCTGGGTGGCTTAATCCACCACACCTGAAGGCTTCAGGGCTGTTTTTTTGAGAGCCTTCATGCCGAGCTGGCAAACCTGGCTGCAGAGGTCTGTTGGCACGAGGCAGATCACCAGTCTCCCACTGCAAGTGCCCCTTGGGAATGGCTTGACACGGATGCCAAAGCATCTTATCAGACCGAGGAACGCCTTGTCCACGCTCCAGCCCACGGTGAGACAGCAGTCCCAAACCCTTCTGAAGCTCTAAGTAGAGGGTCTGCAGAGTTGTGTTTCTCTGAGGTATGAAAATATTGTAACTCCTTAAGAAATTAAGACTGCTCAGATTAAGCACCACAAGTTCCCCCTTCTCTCCTTCTCCTCCAAAATAATCCTTCTCAAAATCCCTGAGAAAATGAGTGGGTTTGGGGTAGGTAGTCAGGCTGGCAGAGCACTGAGGGCAACCAGGCGCTGCTGCGAGCTGACCTCTTCCCTTCGGGGGGTGTTTAGTGCCACAAGTCCCCAGTTCAAGTTCTGCTGATAACCAGCACTGAGTCATTACACCATTAACTCTGCAGGGGTTCTGCACTGAGAGTTCAAGAGAAGGCTTATTTAAAAATTCAGGGCTTTATGCCTTTGCCTGGGGGTGGAATTAGAAAAAAGAAATTAAATGCTAAGCAGTTATCAAAATTTAAAAGTGTCTCATGTGCTTTGTGATAACTTTATCCAGTGTCCTTTTATATTTCTATAGTGCCCTCTTCCCTTCTACGTGTCTGTTTTCCTGGGCGCTCAAGCAGTGCGGTAGCTCTCTGTTTGTGTCCTTGCTAATGAGCCAACACCTCTAACGCTTTCAGACTGAAATAGGTGTTTATGCCACAGATGTTTATGTAATATAAGTGGCAAAGGCTCGGTTTTAATACTTCATCCCTAGTGGTGTGAGTGTTCATCCATACGGTCACCTTCACAGCAGCTGGATAACTGCATGGTTCAACTCTGCTGTTATTAGACCAGCAGCGGGGAAGAGGGGACACGGGGTGTCTATTCAAAACTCAGAATGAAGCCCTCTGGTCTGCCTGATCAAACAGCACATCTTCTAATCGGAACTAGGATGTCGCAGTTTTATTTCTCAGGAAACGGAGGAGTATGTGAGCAAAACTCATCCGTGAAACAGCCATCTTCTTGCTCTTTGCTCCTTTTTTTTTTTCTTAGTATTTATTTTTCCTGTACGTTCATCCTTGTGTCAAAACATATTAGAAAGACAAACTCTGGAGAGTAATGCCTGTTGTCAGCCCAGCTGGTACAACTGGGAACCAGATACTTAATAAGCACTCAAGCTCTCAGAGTAGAAAACTTCCAATTAATATTGATTAGAAACAATTTTTCTCATTGTAAATACTGTAGTACAGCCTACATTGTCATCAGCACTTTTCCTGTTACAGCTGCTGTCTTGATTTTTGTTTACTCGTCAGGATCTCAATGGACTTTCATTTGTTCTATAACATTAACAAAGTCACTTTACTGGAATACATATGAAAGCAATCAGAAAAATCTTGACCTGCAACAGAGGCAGAGTCATGCCCGGTCTGACGGCTGCATCCACTGAGAAAGGAGAAAACATTCATCTGCCTTGCTAAAAGCTCAGTAAAAGTGGGAAAAGTCTGGGATGCTGCAAAATAAAACCCAGGTTTGTGGCAGGAGTGACTTGTGAATTCCCGTAAGTGTTTGTGCAGAGGGTTTGTTCTGCGTATGTTCTCCTGCTCTCTTAAGTTGTCTTGATACATCATTAAACTAGGTCTCAGTAGCCTCGGGGGGAAAACAGAAATCCAGGTGTTGCTTTTAGTGCTGGGCAAGTTGTGTAATACTGAATATACAATTAAGGCTAGATACCTTAACCTTGAGGCTGTGTTTCTAGTGTCAAGTAACTTTGGTAAAGGGCTGAGCTTCTGGTGCTTCCTGATATGTCTGTTGGCGTTGCTTAGTTCTCACTGTTCTTAATTGCTGATTATTTAAATGTTCATTTATGGATTTAAAGAGCAAAGGCATTGTATCCTCATTTGGAAACACTGGGTGTGTGTGATGGGCCAGACTCTGATGCTGCTGAGAACATAACCCTGGTTGTCCGAGTGCTGCTGCGACAGTCTCTTGTGTCTGTAACATCACTATCAGGGCACCTGACTGGTAAAGCCACTCTTCTTATGGAGCAGAAAGTCCTAAACATGGAATATCTGTGTTTAACTCCCTATAACCTGGTCCCTGATTATCCCAGCTGTATGTCCCAGCTGGAGCTTTCCTTGCCTGTAGCTGCTCAGACCCGGAGTCCGGTCCTGCTAAAGCTAATGGGGGGACTTTCATTAACTGTAGAAACTAGATCTGGCCCTGAAAGATGGACAAAAGCTTCTAACACTCCTGTTCCTGCTGAGGCTTTTATGCCTTCAGCTATCGAATGTGTGCTTGGCTGAGCAGCATCATTAAAGATGCACGAACCCTCAGGATCTCGGTTTCCTGGCGGGGCAGGCGCCTGTTGCCCAGGGCTCTGAGCGGCGGCTCCGGCATTAAAAGTCTCTTTGTGGTCTTTTACTTCAAAGATGGTTGAGACCTGATGAACTCAGAGCACCTCTGAAGTCAGGCCGGCCAGGTACAGCACTCTGGTATGCTGATGGAAGGATTTACTCCGAGTCAAGGTGGGGTGGTGCTGGCCGTTCGTGGGCTGCTTTTTGGGGTGGTGGTCCAGGAAACCAACACTGTGGTCACTCTCAGGACCCGAGTGAAAGCCCCAGAGCCGTGGGAATGGATGGAGAGAAACTCCCCAGGAATAAACTCCTCTGGAAAGCAGAAGGTGCATCTCCTCAGGCAGCAGAACCAGGGGATTGAGTTGGCTTCAAGACATAACATGGCTCAAGGGTTCATCTCAAGGTTTACGTGCTACAAGTGCCGGCCCAAACCGAGGGCTTGGGCTTATGATGCAGGAAACCTGTTTGCAGTTTCCCTGTTCCAAAGGGCTCCGAGGCCAAGTTTCTCCTTGAGATTGGATCCCAAAACACATTAAACAGTTGTAGATCTAAACAGAAATGCCAGGCACACCCTGAAACGCTTCAGCTCATCAAGTACCTCAATGCCGCAGAGGATTTTATGGCTAAACGTTCTGTGCACTTAGTGTAAATCAGGTTATTGTACCATATTTGCTTAAACTGGGGAGAAAGCTCACAGATGATGACAAAGCACTGATGAGTTTCAAGTGCACTGCACAAGAGATATTTGAATTAATTCCCGATCAAGGGGTGTCCAACAAAAAATGGAAGGCTGTTTAATGGGACCAGTATGTGATAGTTGAGTAGAAAATGTCAGGTTTCTCCTCTAGTAGTGCTCTGACCTTCCCTCTAACCATCACAATCCTCTGCAAAACTGACGTTTGCTTTCAAAATAAGTGTTGCTGTCTGTATTTATCACCAGACTTTATAATGCGGTTATGTCCCTGTGACCTAGGGGTATGTCTTTGGGTCTGGACTCTCTTCACAAATTTACTACTTTTTAACAGATGGAAGAAGCCAGAGGTTAGAGAAACCTGTAGCGCTGCAGGTGCTTCTTAGGCAGGTGTAGACCCCGTTTTGCTGATGTACCAAACTTGCCAGCACGGCTCCACTCTGGGTTTCTGTGCAAGTCTCTGCGTTCCCTAGGTGTAGCCGCCAGGCTGCAGAACGGGAGCATGGCAGTTATTTTCCAAATTTCTATCAGCTTTGTGAAATATGGGCGAAGGATCACCCCTGTTCCACAAGTGAATTATAGGCTGGATGATTTCTTCAGGGCCAGAAACAGAGAAATTCAAGGGCACCATCAGGAGTGATGGCTTATTTCAGTCAAGGGAAGGGAGTGGAGATGACTGCAAAAAAAATAGCATTGTTTTATCTAAAAGCTAAAACACCCTTCGATAAAATCCAGCACCGAGCTATTTTAGAGGAGCATCTTGCTTTGCCTAATGTGATCTTTTCTTTCTAAAAGCCTTCTGCACTGACCCTAGGGCTGTCCAGAAATGCCTGTTTTCAGGTAGCCAGAGTGTCTTCCTTCTGATTCGAAGCCCTTTTGGGGGGTGTTTTTTGGGGTTCCCCTCATCATGAGTTGTTGTCATGTTTAAACTCCCTAAGACAGCATCTATTGCTAATATGTTAGTCCAAGGATCTTGTGCAGCACCAGAAGTCTGCCACGCTTTTATGCCTTGACTGTAAGTTGTGTCTAGCCCTTAAAACAACTTCCCTTCAAAGCTTCTCACAGGCACAGAGATACTGGGTTAAACCAGCTTATTTCTGACCTTCAAAATTTCCAGCCAGATGCAGAGTTTGTACCTTGAGACAATCTTTCTAATTAATCTTCCCAACCTGCTGTGAAGAAGGTAAGTAAGAGGCATTAACTGTGGTCTGAGGATTGGAGGAAAGAAACAAGGTGCAGAGTTATGATAATGGAAAAGGTTTGCGGCCCTCAAAACTGTAGGCAGAAAGAAATGCTGTGCTGTCCAGGTGGTCTGTCCCCAGAACCTGCTGGAGATGGTACCTACCCCATACATTTCTCTGCTGCAGCAGGAGGGAGGCCACCACAGGGCACTCTAAGCATTGGAAAAGATGTAGGGATTAATTGTGAGATTAAAGCTGCTGTTACTGAAGGTCTGCTGCTGCTTTGGTGGGCTCTGCTCTGCTTGTTATTGCAGTGTCTGTGCGGAGTTGGGAGGAGGAAACCACCACCAAAGCAACCCCCTCAAAAGCAAGCCCCCCATAGGACTTCATGCCAAGCACTCAAGTGACCCTATGGGCACGCTCACCTGAGGCAAGGGCGCTGGAAATGCCTCTAAGGAAAGTTCTCGGTAGAGGCATCGGTGATGAGGTGGGGCGAGAGGTGCCCGTTCCTCAAGGCGGAGGACGAGGAGGAGCATGCCATTAATAATGGGAACGCAGTTTCACACTCGGCGCTGGGCGGGCGGCCAGCTCCTAACCACAGGGATTTTAACTCACACCCTTGCAAGCCATGGATCTTTGCCCACCAGCCTGTAATATTTCTTTCCTGTCACGGCATGAAATCTTCCATAGGTCAACTTGGTCCGGGCTGATCAAAGGGCTGGAGCACCTCTCCTATGAGGACAGGCTGAGGGAGCTGGGGTTGTTCAGCCTGGAGAAGAGAAGGCTCCGGGGAGACATTAGAGCCCCTTCCAGTACCTGAAGGGGGCTACAGGAAAGCTGGGGGGGGCTGTTTGCAAGGGCACATAGCGATAGGACGAGGGGCAATGGTTATAAACCGGGGCAGGGTAGGTTTAGATTAGACATTAGGAAGAAGTTCTTTACACTGAGGGTGGTGAAACGATGGAACAGGTTGCCCAGAGAGGTGGTGGAGGCCCCATCCCTGGAGACATTCAAGGCCAGGCTTGATGAGGCTCTGAGCAGCCTGATCTAGCTGAAGATGTCCCTGCTTACTGCAGGGGGGTTGCACTAGATGACCTTTAGAGGTCCCTTCCAACCCAACACATTCTATGATTCTTTACACATGTGAAGAGGTTTGCTCTCCAAACCTGCTCTTGGCTTTTGCTTCTGGAAATGGCTCTTCTTGTGGGGAAGGCCTGGGTGCCGACACTGCCGCGTTGCTGTGGGTCAGTGCTGCTGCCGGAGCTGGTACTGAACGTTTTGCTCGTAGAGAGTTGGCCTTCGTGCCTACAGAAAAGAGGAGAAATTAGTGGCGGCCTTTGGTGAGAGCGAATGGTACAAATATTGAGGGTTGATCAATTAACCTCAATTCTTCTTTTGGTATATTTACAAGGTACAAACTGCCACTGGCACCATCCCGAGTCTTAATTTTTCTGTAGCGGAGAGGATACACTCGGATAACTTGTTGGACTGCTGGGAATTCATGGTGCCAGTTTACTGGCTCCGGCCCAGTTTGGCGTAGGCCTCCTAGTGCGGATGGAGTAATGCTCCTCAAGGTCAGGGCCCCTCCTGCCAGCCTTCGCAAAGCTGGTATTTCACTGATTTGATGTTCCAGTATGAAAGATGAGTTACTTTTCACTTCTCTTGCTGCAGCATTTTTTTTTTCCACTACACCACATTGGAGCCAGATATGTGCATCCTTTCATTTTGCATCCTGGTTTATTCTTCATCTAATCTTTGATTTCCTCTCATGGCCTTCCATTGAAATGAGCATGAATATCCCAGATCTAACCCTCTATCTCTTTTAGTCCCACATTCCTGCTGCCACTTTCAGCTTTCCCTCGGTGTCCTCCTGTGCCCTCTTCTCTTACTGATTTCAGCACTTTCCAAGCCCTTGAATCTGTTTGTTTGCTTGTTGTTTGTTTTTTTAAGGAAAGCAACCAATGTCAAGGTTTTTGCTCATATATCTTTCTCTAAGATAATGTTTCACCACTGGTAACCCCCTGGTTTGGGCATCGTTTCCTTTTCTTGTCCCTCGTTGCTTCCTTCTAGACACCCCACACCCCGCGGCTGAACCTCTCCTCCCCTGCCACCGCCCCACCATTCCCCTCGTGCCGCACCACTGACTTCCTCCCACTATCTCGGATTAAAACCTCTTACCCTCACCACTAAGGCTGCGAGATTGCCCACTTCCTTCTGTTTCCCCATCTCTGTCTCTCCCACCCTTGTCTCCCGCACCCTCCCAGTGCTTTCCGTGCCTCCCCTGCCCAGTTGGCCTTACCTCCTGCACTGGGCAAGCCCCCAGTGCTCGAAGCAGCCCGTGTTCACCGACCGTGACCAACTTCTGCCTTCACTTCTTGTCTCGTGGCTTGTTTCTTCTCCCCAGCCCTTTCTGTGCTGCCAGATGTTGCCCATGAGCATCGCCGCACCAGAGAGTGGGTTGATCCCCTGCTTTGCAGAGGCTTGGGCTCATTTGCGGTAGGTGTAAGTATGGACGTGGTTGACTTGCTTGCCGTCAGCCTCGCTTCTTAGTGACAGCGGCTCTTAGCTGGAGTAAAATACATCAGGCGACCTTTAAAGATCATGAAAAGAAAACTTTGCCAGAGAATTAAAACTGTAGAGATGGAAGCGTAAATTGAGGGGGAAGATGGGGCAGCACCTCCATCTCGTGCACGGGGCGGCTGGCACAGCTCCTCCTACGGTGCTCGGCTCCCGCTACAGCCTACCTACGCTCAGCCGCTTTCTGCTTTGACAAGCTGTCACCACGCGAGCGTATGATGAAGCAGCAATCACAAGCACACGCGCTCTCTGTGCCTGCAGAACAAGCACACGACTTTTGCTGTCCCCTCACTTCTACATTTTTTAACTCAGTGCAGCCCCAAGGGCGGCAGATCCTTCTGTGCCTCTGAGTTAGGGGGTCTGCTCAGCATCCTTCAATCACTGCAGCTTTCTACCTATGTCGTTAATCCAGAAAACTCAATCGGTTGCTGGCGTCTAGCCTGAACCCTGAGTGTGTTGCCCAGAGAGGTGGTGGATGCTCCACCCCTGGAAACATTCCGGGTCAGGTTGGACGGGGCTCTGAGCAACCTGATCTAGTTGGAGATGTCCCTGCTCATTGCAGGGGGTTGGACTAGACGGTCTTTAAAAGTCCCTTCCCACCCAAGCTATTCTATGATTCTATAATGTATGTATTATAAATGCACAAGAGAAAAATCCTCCTCTTAGAGCCGGGTGAAATCTTTCCAGCAAACAGTGAACTTGCTAGAGAAAGGAATCTGAGGGACCAAAACTAGCTGTGAAATTGGATTGAACACTGGATGAGATGGAGATGCTGAGAACTGGGTCTTTGAAAATGCTGGATGTTTTAGTAGTGCTTTTTAAGAAACCTCACTTTTGAGATAGCTGGTTGTTGTTTGTTTGTTGTTTTTTTTTTAAACAGAAATCTTTATAATATTTTTAAGTTGTACAAAAAAGAAAACTTGATGCAGTGAATTTTGACTGCATTAGAAAACAAACAAATTGTATTTCTATTCTAGCTCCAAATCTTTGTATTGGCACCCGAACCAAGAGCTTTGATTTGCCGGCAGAGAGGAGGACGATGCAGATGCCCGCGGGCTCTCTCCGGCGTGCTCACCCCTCCCTCTGCCCTGAGGATCTCCAACTTCTCCATTCCTGGGCTCTGGGCACAGCAAGAACCTGCTGACGTGGTAGCTGGCCTTATAGCTTCCCAATCGCGACGCTCATACCCAAATTTGAACAGAAAAGGAGCCTTTTTTTTTGATCCCCTAACTGTTAAGATGCATTTCGGCTCCTTACGCTGACTCACTGGTGTGGCACGGCGCCAGCGTATGTATGTGACTCCCCCCCCATCATTACCATACGTGCCTCCCAGAGCAGCTGTGCTTACAACACACTTTAAATAAACAGACAACTGAATTATGGACTTCAGAGACTGGTCCGAAGTTGCTCGGCCCTCCAGCGCCCTGGGCTAAGGCTCCGGCTGCCAGACTCGCTCCTTGGAAAACCTCCTCTGCCCTGCGCAGCCCAGGACTGCCGAGGTCTGTGGCTGGTGAGGATCTAAGTCTAGTCCCAGATCCATAACTAACCTTTAACGTGGCTAAAAATTTTCCCATTTCTCCCATGCTGCACCCACACCTCTGTGGATTCCATGAGGAGGAGGACACGGATGTACTTTCTTCGAATTAGTTTTGTTTTCCAGATTTTTGCATGTACAAATGCAGTAACAAGGCAAGTTTGTATGGTTAAGGCATGTCTCCACGTGTCACTGGGTGACTTTTAAAACATGGTTCTGCCACGTTGCAGCAGGAATATTTGAAATCTGGGTAGAGCTCCCATCGGGGTAAATTCCCATCTTAAACAGACTCACGCTCCGGATGCTCTCTCTCAATCAGGTACAATTGCAAAGATCCAGGTTTATTACCCATAAATACCCACCCGCACACTGTCCTGTTCAAAGGAGCGAGTCACATTTCAAACCCAAAGGCATTTGTTGAGGTAGAATGTTTTAGTGAAACCCCACGGCTCGATGCTCAGAGCCGTCTCCCATTCATCTGCTAGGTCTGGGTGGAGGCCATTTCCCAAGGAGAAACAGGGCCGATGGTGATTAATTCTCCAAACCTTCTGAGACCTATTTCACCCCGGAAAAGGTGACCTGTCCCAGACACAATATCTGACAGCATCATGAGGAATCCTCTCTGCTCCGCTCCCAGCCGGTGCAGGGGCGAGTGTGGGCTCCCGAGAGCCGCTCCCTGGCCCAAGTGGCTTCTTGGCTTCTCTCCCAGCTCCGGTGACTGGCTTTGACTCCGGGCAACGACTCTTATCTGCCTCTGTTTGTCCATAAAATGGGCATGAGGCATCCTTCAGGAATGGAGGTTGTTTCAGGCATCAATCACTGCGCTTTAAAAGCCTGCCGTGTATGTTACATTTTGGGGGGGGGCTTTTAGTTTCTCCTAAAAAAAATTGCTCTGGGACCCCGTTCCTAGCGTCGACTCGCTGTGTGGCAAACAGGAACCTGCTGCCGGGCTGGGCTATTTACACTGAAAAAAA
>VYZM01018899.1:1527946-1546113 GCA_013398915.1 Dromas ardeola | reverse complement strand
GGGGGGCGGGTAGCGCTGCGCTTGGCTCCAGCGAAGAGCGCAAGCAAAAGGCAGCAGGAAAAAATGTCCAACTTTGGGAGGGAAGGGGGGCGAGGGGGTGAACACTGCCCACCAATTCTCATAATAAAGCAGAAAAGCATTCCTCGGTGGGAGCTGGTGGTGCCGGCCCGTGTCTGAAGTCGGTGGCACCCCTCGGCACCGCTGCTGGCTGGGGAAATGGTACTTTCAGGGTAACGCGGTTCTTCCTGGTGGACCTTTTCCTTGCAGATCTCACAGATGCGTGTTGCTGCTGGGGTTAACAGCCACATAGGCACCAAGGAAAAAAAAAAAAAAAAGAATAGCTTGAGGAAGGCTAAGCCTTAATACCCATACAAAGCAAATAAATGGTATATCGTTTGACGTGGATTAGGCGAGCTGGGAGATCTCTGGCTCTAGAAGGCCGGGTAGGAAATACAAAGCCTTTGACAAAGGTGGCGTGGCTGTCCCTGCTCCCAGAGCCAGCATCCCTGTGCTGGTACCCGTGCTGCTGGCAGCCGCCTGTCTGCCTCTCCCCTCGGCTTCCACGGGGATGTGCTTTCCCCTGCACAGCGCGGTGCTTGCTATCCTTGAACGTTGCTAGCTGGCAGGGAAAGAGATCGGTGTGGGTTTTTTCCAGAATAGTCAGCTGACTTCATCCCATGGGAAAGTGGCTGAAAAGCAGGAGACAGGTGGGTTGGCATTGCTGCTTCGTAGCATTCCCTAATTCCAGCAGGAGAAGGATAACCGGAGAAGTGCAGTTGCTGGGTCCTTTTCTATGTTTGCATTTGAAAGAGCGTGATAGGCTGTGATTAATGAGGCTAAATGGAAGCTTGATAAACGGTAAATTCAAATGAACCTCAAACAGAAATGGCTTTTTGAGAAGGCTTTTTCTTGCGTGCAAAGCGTGGGCTGTGGGTTTCATCTGGTGCTGTTTGGTCTGTGGGTGGCACAGGCTGTCCCCTGCCCAGGTATGTCCCCATAGCTGTTGTGCAGCAGGTCCTGCCCCAGCCGCGTCCCAGCAGACCCTCCTGCAGGCCCTTGGTTCTTTCCTGGTTTAGGTTAGTAGAATGTTTCCAAATTCCGGCTGTCGGATCTGCATCCTGGAGCATGTCCCCATATCCAGGCTCTAATTAAGGATGCTCTAAAAGCAGCAGGCCAGCTACTGTGGCCTTGCAGATCAGAACCATTGGCCTAATCTATTTTTAAAGTGAGTTAAACTAGAAAAAGGTATTGCCACCCTAGAATAAGATGCCACCTGGGGAGTTAACCCAGAATAGTTGTTCTGCTTTGAATTCGCACCCTATCTCCCTTCAAAATAACTTTCCTTTCCATATATGCAAGCGCCCTAAGCACAGAATACAGGGCAGGACTTAGGCAAGATCACCCAACAGAGCTGGGAAAACATCTTATTTTTCCCAAGGTCTTTTCTGCATCGCCTCCCGGCAAATCCGCACACACTCCTGAATTTAGGCATCCTTTTCTGTAATAAATCCGCCTTGTTTCTTGCTCGATCCGCAGCAGAGATCTGCACTCCTTTCCCACCCTCACCTCTGTGGTTTGCTGTAGCACCCAGACCCCCAGCTCCCCGCAGCCCTCTCTGCTCTCCTCTATCCTCTATCCAGCTTTTGCGCTGGTCACACACCATGAAACCAGCATCCCAAGTGCTCATCTCCCCAGATTTCCATGGCAAGGTTGCCCAAAGATCTTGTCTTAGGCTGGATGGGACGTTATCACCTCTCTCCGCGTAAGCACTAGGTAAGAGGCAGCATCAGGTGCCTTTTTCTGAGCTGGGGCCGATAACCCGAGCTGGGCATAGGTGGCAGGTGTAAATTATTTGCAGCGGCCGACCTGGGCGCTGCTCTGGGGCCGCTCTCGTCTTGCCTTGGCTGGGAGGAGGAGTGGGGATATCTGCATGGTGTTTTGAGTTGTGCTGAGACACTCTGCTGTGACACCGCTCCTTCGGATTTGTCAAGCTCAAGTTAAATGTATATAATTTTAACATCTCATGATTCCTTGGGGGCTGACTCATGTTTTTTTGGCCTGAATGAATCATAGCTCTTGAACTCCATTGCTAAATTCATTATGCAACAATTACAGGGTTGGAAATGCCACCCTAAGTGCACACAAACAAGCTGGCAATTTTCCCCTCCTTTTCTCTCGCCCCGTGTTGCCAAGAGACCTCCCTTGGGAGTTTGTTCATTAGCTCCTGCCTCTGCCCTGGAGGTGAGGGGCTGCTCGGCACCCTGCGCCTTGAGGCTTTGCCCTTGGGCTGGAAGCGGCAGGGGGTGCAGTCAGGTGTTTCTGGAAGAGCAGAGAGGGGACAGCCTAGGAGGGAAGGCTGGAGATGCACAGCTCTGCTCATCGGTGCCAGTTGCCTTCATTTTGTCCCAAGTGCTCCATGGGAGGTTATGGTGTAGTCATGGCACCTCTAATGATCCCTATGGGAAAACCCCAGGTATGAGGCCTTGCTCTACAGTGGCTCCATGTGGCAATATTGGATGTTGTCAGCATTCCACAGGCACAAATTCTGCTTGATTCCTTGCTCAGCAGCTCAAAGGCCAAATACGCATCGGAGGAGAAAGCCCAAGGAAGACGCGAGCCCCATGCTGGCTGCGAAGTCTCTAGTAATGGCCACCATTGTTTTCTCTACTTCGTGGCGCCAAGCTGAGATTTGGAGATTTGTGTAGGGCTTGGCTTTTTATTACTGAGATCTTGAGCAAGAGTTCATCTGGTATGTGAAGTTAAGAGGGGCTTTGTACTTGGTGGGCTTTGCTTGCTGACGTGCTTAACCCACCCAAGCAGCTGGTGGGAGCTGTGCTACAGATCTGCTGGCGGGATGCAGAAGGACCATCTCCACCATCTGCAGGACCAGGTCAGACTTCTGGCTTTAACGTGTCCCTGCGACCTGAATTTGGTGGCAGGCGTAAATTATTTGCAGCGGCCGACCTGAGCCACTGGGTTCACTCCCAGAACAGTGATTTTTCTGCCATCCAAATAAAACTGCTTCTCAGAACAAATATTCAGTTGAGGTACATACAGAATGGCAGAGTGGCTACCTGTGCCCGGGAAACCCTCCAGAAAGTCTCTCTTAAGAGTAGACATTCTTCCCATTTGAGTTCTGGCCCTTAAATCTTGATGTCTTTGGGAAGAGTTTCTCCCCTGGGCAGGTCTGGCTGTTAGCACATCCAGGCATGGCTCCGCATGGAGACAGCGGAGAAGGATGGCGAAGCCTTGTGCTCATGGGTGGACGAGGTTCTCCTTGGTTCTCCTTGGCCTGTGGCAGCAGAGCCCAAGTGCTTGTAATCCCAGAAATGGCAGGAGCAAAGCCAAAACTAGACTGACGAGGAGGAGAGCAGAACCAGCAATTCTGGTACCATGTCATAGTCAATTTAAGGTGAAGTAACCAAAATCATATTTTTGAACTAGGAAGTGGTAAATATTTGATGAAACTGAATGTCAGAGCAACTGTATTGTCAGAGCAGCAAGCCAAGCCAACGTACCATCTCTGACTGTGGCCAAGAGTAGATGCAGAAAACATAGAAAGTAGGGCATGTATGGTGACGTGCGGGTTGATAACTGCGCCTAAAAATAAGGTACTTTAGAAACATAAAATCTGCCTCGCAAGCAAGGCAGTGGCAAGCTGCTCTGAGTGCCTGATTTAAGACTGAAACTGGTGATGTTGGCACTGCAGAAAGCTGCGCTAATGTTTTGTTAGCGTTTTGCTAGCAAAACATTTTGCTTCAATCTGATGGTTTGCATCTAAGATGAGGCAAGTTACTCCGGAGCCGTGCTTGGGCAGAGGCGGGAGCGAGAGGCGGTGGTGGGGCTGTTGGTGGAGATGCTTTTCCTCAGCCAAGCCCCGCCAGCAGCAGCCTGCTTTCTGTGCAGGATTTCTGCTGATCTGCGTTTTAAGGAGCCTTCATCCTCTTGAAATATTATGGTTCAACTTTCTAGAAGATGCACTTAATAATATTCCTGCAGGCTTCAAGGGAAGACGGTCTTGATGGCCCCACGGTAGCGGTGTCTGGTGGTGCTGATCTTCGCTGCTGTTGTGGATGGGCGGGTACCGGTACCCTACAGAAACTACATGATGCTGCTTGTCGGAGCGTTGCAGGGAAGGCTGACCCGCTGTGCTGGAGGTCTGATAGCGTCAGATCAGCCTCAGGATCCTCCTCTTGCATGCTGGTGGCCGACCTTGCCCTGCAGAGGCTAGGTGGACAGGAGGATGAATTTTTTGGAGCGGAGGGATGATACGCACGTGGTTTAGCAGTGGAATAAGTAGGTCATTGTGGAGTTCACCAAGGTATAAGGGTCATGCCTTAGACAACAAATCCAGATGTTCGAGCGGTATGGAACAAAACATCCCACACTGTAGCATGGATAATTCATTTTTCCTAAAGTCTCACCTTTTTACTCTCCCAGCAGAGCCCGTGGGCACCCCACTGGTCCCCCCACAGCAGAGGCAGGTGGGCAACACCATCCTGAGTAGAAGTTTCGGCTCCCTGATGGATGCAGGATAGGTCAGAGGGCACCTTTTTGTGTTATTTTGTTAAGATCTTTTGAGGATTATTGGAATGGTTATAGAAATGCTCAATAATGTCCATAAGCATTAGAGTTGAAAGCATTTTGTTAGCAATAATTAAATACAACTGGTATTTAAAAAGGATAAATCAGATGGTTGGGAAGAGCATCCTCTCTTAAATCTCCCACAAAATCAATATTCCTCCTGTCGGGTGTGTAGCCGATGCTTTCAAATCCTGCCAGTTGTATTCAAGCCCACCACAAAGCACCGCATCCTCCTGACAGCAGCGCTTCTTACCAGTCTCCCAAAACCTCTCTTCTTGCCACAGCGAACTGTTTGGCATGTTTGGCTCTGGCACCTGGGTGGCTGTGCCCAGCTGGTGGCATCTGTCCCATGGCTGGGGGCAAATGCTTGGCGCTAGCAGGGCTACATGGCATTTGCTCCTGTGGTCTGCTAGTCTGGGGTCCTCTCCTACCTTCTGCACGAGCTGATGCATCCCGCTGGACCTGACCTTGGATCACTCTGTGCTATGGTCTAGGTGTCCAGCTCAGAAGTAGTTATTATCTCTTGGTGTCAACGTTGGTATAGCAAACTCCAGTATGGATGTGCAGAGACAGGTCTTCTCCTGCATACCAGCATCATCTCGCAGTGTGAACCCAACATGTGTTGTCCCATCTGTGGTTGTGGTGGCTTTGTTGGCTGCTGGCGTTGTCACCACGGTACCATAAAGCTGCCAGAATCACGCCTTTCCCTTGGAAAATGAAGAACAAGGCACAACTCTCTTCTGGTGTCAAAGAAACCCCAAAAAAATTAAAAATAGAGGATCATAGTCCCATTGGAGGGTAACTCCCTGGCACGATGCTGCCTCCCCCAGTGCTGCAGAAATGCACAGCCACGGGGGGCTGCGTAGCTGTATGGGGGGGGACACGTGGGATGCCCGCTCTCCCTGTCACCTCTGTGCGATGCGCCTCTGGGAGAGCGGGTATCCCTTGGGAAAGGCACGTCCCGTCAATAGCTGAGAGCCCACAAAAGCCCTGCCGCTGAAACATCCCGTGTCGGCACGGCTCGAGGTGCCTAGGAGCTGTAAATGGAAAATCCAGGCACTTATCTAGCTTGTTGCTGTGCCAGAATAAGGCTGTTCCCAGGATTTTTATGGGTTTTTTTTCCAAGGACCAAAATGCGCGTAAGTGGCATTAAACAATGGAAGGATTTCTGTTAAAAAGACTGGGCTGCGGGCGAATAGGGCTTTAATTTGTATCTTAAGGGAAGGGTGTGGGCTCTTGCAATGGTGTTTTTGAGATTCTGTTGGAAATTAGCTTTGTTTTTTTTCCCATGTCTTATTTTAAAGCCTGTTTGGTGGGGGGGAAATTGTCGTTTTTCAAATTGCAGATCTCCAAATATGTAGTTTAAAATGTCAGGAAGGGGGCTGCAGTTTCGGAAGGCTCCACACATCTGTCTGTTGCAGGGCTGATAAAAAACGGAAGCTTTAACCAGAAAAACAAATAAAAAGAGGTAATATCACTGTCACAGATGGGTCGGGCTGCTTTCCCTGCAGGTGTCTGCATTGCAACCCACTCTCACGTATAATGTGCTGTGGAAAAAATAAATGGAGAGCCGAATCGGAGACTTATGCCCTCAATTAATTTTTGTTCCACATAATCAGAGCTGCTGCACGCCTTTCCTTCAATATTTAACTGCCTGCCTCAGAAGATGGGGCCGCTCTCGTGCGAGGGAAGTTGGGATTCAGTTCGTGTTTGCACAGAAATCCTGTTCTGATCTCTCTTTCCTTGCCTAGGGGCAGGAATCCTGCTGTTCCTCTGATGCTAGAGATAGATTTTGTTAGCAGATACTTTTCTTTGGGAGAGCAAAGGGGAGAGGGGAGTGGTATGTAATGAATTCTTGAAGGAATAAAATTTCCTTGTCTTCAAGCATCATCTTTCTCCAGAGTCCTGTGTGCTGCCCGGAGCCCGTGTCTGCGCTGTCTCGGGTGCAGCCCGTGGGGAGCGGCGGGGAGAGCTTTGCTCATGGTTTGATGTTATACAGTCCTCATCTAAGGGGAAAAAAAAAAAAATTAACGAATCAGTACAATTAGTGCGTGCTCTCTGTAGATTTACAGGCTGTTGAAGAGTTTTTCTCTATTGCGCTATGTTAAAAAGGGAACGGCTTGTTTTGGTGTGTAGTTTGAAATTGAGCCGTGAACTCTGTTTCTGATTATTTTATTTTTTAACTCGATTCAAAATCACGGATAGATTTTTCAAGTTCAAACTGACCGAAATGTCCCTCTCCCTTCTCCGCGTGGCAAGCTGCTGGCCAAGAGCCCGGGCTGTCTCTTTTTACTGATTCACCCACCGACCTGACAGCAGGAGGCAAACCCCAGGTTTCACCCTGGGAAAGCAAAAGGAGGGGGGGGCTGAGCAGTTTCTGCAGCCCCAAGGCACCCTCGAAGGTGCACCCCGTGCGCCCAGTCCGGAGCTGCCCCTCAAACTGGGAGCTGGGAGAGGAGCCGGCTCTGCCCGTGGGTGTGGAGGGAGAGCGGAGGGCGGCTGCTTTGAGGGTGGGAATAAAAAAAGAGAGGGGAGGGAAAATCCCAAACTTGCAGCGAACGCAAAAGCTATCCACGTCAAAAGTTCTGGATTTGAAAATCCCCCCAGGCAAGGATGGTTTAATGCAGAAAAGCAGCAGCCTTGAGAGCGCTGTGTGGAGCAGGCGTAGAGCATTTGATCCACTGATCTTCTAGATGAAGGTTTTCTAAAAGGCCTCCAAGTCCTGCTGGGCTTCAGGAGCAGCTCTGCACCAGAACCACGTGGAGGTAAGGAGGCGCTGAGCTGGTTTAGCTTTAATGCTCTGGCTTCCTCCGAAATCACGCAGTAAGTGTGCTCGGGCTTGTGTCCTGCTAAAGCAAAGTCCTCTGCGGCCTTGGTCATGTCCAAAGAACCCAAAGACCCAGCTGTTGATAGGAGCTTAATGGCCAGTGTATATACATCTGGGGACCACCATCGGATTTGTTCTGCTCGTCACTGAGGTGCCACTGGAAAGAGCAGCGTGTTTCCAAGCCCGCTGATGTGGGGGAGGACTGCTTGGCACAGAAGGCCTTTTTCTAAGGAAGCCCACGTTGAAATACTGATAGGAAAAAGAATGTATGTTGTGCTGCGTTGAGTGTTTACTGGAAATATATAGTGAAAATACTGAGGGGCTTTCCTCAAACGACTACCAATATTGTTAGGAGTGGAACAGTTGGGAGGAGAAAAGAATGAGGCACTTACAGTTTTCTATTACCAGCATTGACTCCAAAGAGATTTTTTTGACTTCTTATTTTGCTTTTTTTTTTTCTTGCTCGTATTTCATTCCCACTGCTAGGAAGGAGCTCATTGAAGAGGGAGAGATTATCTGGAACTGGAGATAAAGACGCCAAACCAAAACGTTTTTAATTAGCCGGGGAAGAATTTAGCTTTAAATTTTGAGCTTTCCATTAAGCTAGAAAAATAACTTATGTTGAAGCGCCTTCACCACCAAACTTAGCTTTGCATCAAGCAGCAATGCAACTTCCTTTGCTGCCGACGGGTAAAACAGTATCTTGACTTAAAGAAGGTAATTGGGGCACAGATTAAGTTACTTACTTTGCATACAAGAAACCTGTGGGAAAGCCAAGAATCTCTCCCGAAACTCCCGATTTCTGATGAGATCTCTCACCCAGAAGACTTCTGTACCTGCTTCTTACCAGCACTCCGGGGCAGGCTGTAGGAGTTGTGTTCCCTAAGGGGTCTTGGCTGAATTATCTCTTTCTTTTTTTTTTTTTAAAGTGATGTTTCCTGCCGCTTTCCCTTTCATTCCTTCAGGAGGAACCATTCCTTCAGTAGTGCTGAGCATCTGCTGCTTAAAATGCTGCAGAAGCCCTGGGTGAGGAAAGGAGCTGTTTGCCTCTGAGATACCAGTGAAATGAAATCATGCAGCAACAATTTTCATGATTTTCATTCCTCCGTGTGGTTCACCCGCCGGTGCTGTGGGGCTCGCAGCTCGGTGCAGGGAGAATCACACGGTGCCTGCGAGAAGAATTTGCTACCAGCAGCAATAGCCAGAGCTGGTGGAGTAGCACCGAGGGACGAGTAGGGCTTCGCCGGTGCCTCATGGCTGGAGCGCGGGACTAGAAATAATAATCCTGGAGTGCTGGTGTGGCTCTTGTAGGGAGTTTGCTGCCTGAAGTCAGGCAAGTGACCTTGTTCTGTATTCATCTGTTCATCAGGGGATGCTCTTGACCTCTGGAGAAGGGTTTCTTGTGTATTACTTGGGAATTATTTGGCTTAGGTGTATGTCAAGCTGTTGTTTAATGGGCTGCGTTCAGGGCACGTGTGTTACCAGCGGCAGGTTTCTGCCTTCAGCTTTGCCATCAGCCCTGGTATCCCGGAGGAGATGGTGGCCAGTGCCCACCTGCATCGCAGTCATGCCACAGAGATCCAGACAAGGGAGAGGGTACAACCTGTCTCGCAGGGTGTGAGATTAGAGAAATAAAAATTTCAGTTTCAGAAAAGAGAGGAAACCCTTCAGGAGGCTGGGAACGCTGCGTTTTGAATTACTTACCACTGCAGCCTTTCCCCACGGGCGTTCTCTCCTCCTCCCCTGGGCTTTGTCGGAAACGTGACTGTCCTGTAGCATTGCAGGCAAAAACAAGTGTTTTGGGGCCCGAGTTCCTTGGAGGGGCCGGAGTATCTCTTGTGCTTTCAAGTCCCCTTCCCAGTTTGCCATATGGTCGCTGTTGGTATCTGACCCTCTGTCTGTCTTCATTTGGAAGACCTGGTGGCCGAGACCCCTGTTACGTTGTGTAAGGCTATAACAGTTTGGGTAGTTGGGTGGTAGGAATCGATGCAGCATCCTTGTTGACGATGCTCTAATGAAATGTTTTTCCCGAAGGCTGGAGGTGACGGAAGCGGTTACATTAAGGAAAGAAACTCTGGTTCTAGGCTATGGTGGTCTTGGCACAAAAGACCCTCTTGTCTTGATGCATCCTATACTAATTAAAAAAAATCTCGCAACCCTACAAGCCCCAAGAGCTCTTGATCCAGCGCAGGGCTCACCATTCCCACCAGCAGGCCAGAAGAGAGGTTTGGTGTCCCATCTTCCTGAAGGTATAGCAGGTTGTTGCCAGAAGAGAGGTTTGGTGTCCCATCTTCCTGAAGGTATAGCAGGCTGCTGCAGGGAGCAGCCCGTCCGATGGCGGTGGGGTGGGGAGCGCTTGGCAGAGCCAGCACCGTTACGTGCTCGGTGGTGACACGGTCTAGGAAATGACGTTGGGGACGGTGGGAGGGGGACGCTGCTGCCCTTCTCACCCCCGCTCTGGGCTGCGGGGAGGGAGGGAATGGACCTCGGCTCTTCGTTTATGGTCAGCCCCACAGCACATCCACGCTTTGGGCAGCCCCCTGTGCCCCCCACCTTGTTCTCCCTTGGGGACAGTTGGACTTCTCTGTCGGTCTGTTTTTCTCTGCTCCTCCTGCCTGTCCCTCAGTCTGTCACCTCCTGCTCTCGGTGGCTTTCTGGCTGTCTCTGGGCGGTGTTATGGCTGCTGGGCTCCCAGTGAGCTCTTCCCCTCATCGGGCAGCAAGCGATGAAGAGCTGCTCTGCTGCTTCCCCCAAACCTTGGGGAGATGCTGGCCAAGCGCAGAAACAGCAATACAGAACATGCCTCTTCGGCCGCTTTGTATCACCCAGCAGTGATGATCCTGAGGGTGATGCCCGAAAGAGAAACTTGTGAATTCTTCATTAGTGCTCGCTGCTGGAGGATGGGCTCAGCAAAAGCGCTGCGGTGGGCCGGTCATCTTGTGTTTCCTGGGGCAGGAACAGCACAGGTTGGCCTTGGCCCTTGTAGGAAGCCAAAGGGGTTAATTTGGCGATTCCTCACCTTGTCATGGTGCAGGAGTTGACGCTAATGAAATAAATAAATAAATCGGGCAGCCACCTCCTCTGCAGGCTGCTTATGCACTCAGATCCCTGCTATAGGCTTTCGCGCCCGGTTTCCAATTCCAACTGAGGGATTAGCGTGGGGTGGGGAGGAGAGGGCTATTTCTGTCTCTCTTCATGCCACTGACTTGACTTTACGCTGCAAACGCAGATGCTTCACCTCATCGGCTGGGCCCAATCCTGCAGGTGCCTCCCCGCAAGCAATCCGGTGAATGGGAACGATCCCCTTGATTTCAGAAGCGGCTGCTCACGTACCTGGCGCTTGAATTTTTTACCTTTGCTTGAAAGATGCACGAGTTAGTTCAGCAACCAGAGAATTCTATTTCATTTTAAGGTGTCGCATTCAAGGGTTGCTCTTCCAAGGTTTGTGTTTATTTTTTTTATAAGTGGAATAAAACCGAAGTCAGTTGATGACACTTAAGTGAAGGGCTCTTTGCAGGTGTTTGTGTTCTGCTTTGGTGTCACGCTGTGCTTTAAGTAGTGCCGTGGGGAGATGCGATGGAGGATTTGCAGGTCTGAGCTCCAGCTTCATCGCCTGGCGGGGAGACGAGGGGGCTCTCCAGCATCACTCCGCCCCGTGGCTGTTTTAATGGATCCAGCTACAACCTCAGCAATATTATGGCAAAGTGTCTCCAAGTGGAAGGCTTTGTAGGAAGGTTGAGGAGGGCAGCTCTGAGAGTGTGTTGGAACAGGAAAGTAAATGGACTTGATTTTCTCCTTTGCTGGGATGTAAATGCCAACCTCGAAATGTGAAATGGGAAGAAGTGGGTGTGTGGGAGACGCAGGACCCCTCCAGGCAGGGTTGGTGGTACGGGGCAGGCAGATTGTTGCACCCACTGACTGGGGAAACTCTCAATTCACAGAATTGCTGTCTTTTCTTGTATTGCAAGTGAGTAACCGGTGCCCTGAAAGTCCTTTTGAGCTTAGTGAGGTGAATCTTAGAATCACAGAATGTGTTGGGGTGGAAGGGACCTTTAAAGGCCATCTAGTCCAACCCCCCTGCAGTAAGCAGGGGCATCTTCAACTAGATCAGGCTGCTCAGAGCCTCATCAAGCCTGGCCTTGAATGGATGGGGCCTCCACCACCTCTCTGGGCAACCTGTTGTGAATCTTGTACTAAGGTGAGGCAAAATGTACAGAAAATACAAACTTATTTAAACCCAACGATTGTGTTTGCCAACACTCGCGTGCCCTTTGTAGGGACCGGTCTTTGACATGGTTGGAGCAGTTCTTTGCCGCGGAGCTGAGAGGACGGCAATGGCACGGGCGCAGTACAATAGCGAGCATCTCAGTTTCCTTCTGGCCCCTGAAATAGTCGCCCGTTGTCCCCATGGGGCCGGGGGCTGTGTGTGTCTGGCAGGATGTCCTCGGCACGGTGGCAGGCAGATCTGCTGAGCTCATGGAAACGCAGCTCAGTCGAACACGAGGAACGGCACTTTTTTTTTTTTTTCTTTTTCTTTAAATAAAACAGAAACCAAAATGCGATGCCTTGCAAACCACAGACACCCACACAGCCAGCTTCTCTGTCGCTTTGCAGGTAAACAAATGCTGGGGCCTGGGACTGCACTGTAGTTAGACTGAACGGTTTGTGCAATGAGAAGTCAATGTGCCACTTTTTTGGTACCTGGAAGAAACTAGGTCATTGGAAAACAGGCAGCCGGAGTGATGGAGCCAAAGTCTTTCTGAGGCTCTGGGGTCCGTGGAGGGTTCTAGGGGATTTGGACCTAAGTCTGGGAGAAGTTGAGCTGTGTCACCTTCAGGAAGACCTCTCAGGGTGACTTTTAGAGGTTCATTTGCTGGTTGGTTTGAGGAGAGACTGGTGTGTAGTGCTTCCGGAAGATGTCTTTTGGTGTTCCTGGCTCTCCCCTCTCCATTTCCTTCCCCTCTGTAGGCCACTCGAATCTCCCTTTTGATCTGTTGTGAGCTGCTGGAGGACGAGGTGCATGCAGGAAAGCTGAAACACGGGCAAACCGAGCAAGCCACGCTTCTCCTCTCCTTATAAATCAAATCCTGTTGCTCTTTCCAAGGTGCAGTCCTAATACCACCAAGAAAGCTTCCAGCTTTTCTGGGGGGTAAACAGGGAAACACTGAAATAAGGTTTCTTTGCTTTAATAAGCCTGCAGAATGAGCTCCTTGCTTCTACTTCAGGTGTGTTTTTGGAAAATATTTGTTCATCTTTCAGTGAACAATGGCAGAAGTGGCCTGGAAAAGCAGCAGGGTGGGAGTGCCGCGTGTGGTATGCTGAGAGGCATTTCCTGCCCTTATCTCCCCTCCGTCGGGGTATTGTGAACGGGGCTTCAGATCTGCAGCCGGTGTTACTGGAGCGGAGATCGCCAAAAAAGATACCTCCCCAGGAACGCCCATGAGGGGAGCAGAGTTCACCAGAGGTGGCGAAGAGCTTTCCAGCCAAGTGCCTGCACTTGGGAAAAGCATCCACCACACAATAAAGCTTTCTGGGAAGCAGGCTGCGTTTACGCCGCTCTTCTCGGCAGGGTTTGTGGGGGCTGTGGTGAGTCCTGGCTGGTGGGGGCTGCGGGCAGGGGCCAGGGAGAGCTGCGCGGGACTCTCGTGCCATGCAGGAACAGTGGCACGCTTCCCTCGCTTCCCAGTGGCAGGCTAAAGTCCTGAGCTGATATTTTCCATCCTGGGCAAGTGTTTGAATGTCTAGGAAGTATCTCTCTTACGAAAAACTTTGCAAGGATTTGGGTTAGTCTAATTTTGGAACTAAAGCATTTTTTTGCAACCTCAAGTTCTTATGGGGTGGAATAGGGGTTTTTATATTCAGGTCTCTCCTGAAACCCTCAAAATAAGGTTTGCAGATGCTGCTGAAGCTGCCCTTGCCCTTCTGTTGGCCATTTACTGGATGAAGCGACTGCCTGGGACCTGCCTGTGTGCTCTGGCTGAGTTTGTTTGTTTTCATTTCTCAGACCAATTATCTCATGGAGGAAATGGTGTGCCTCGCTGTCAGTCTGCCCGGATATTTATAGGTAAGGTCAAACCCCCGTGGAAGGTCTCTAGCGATGTTTGGAAGGAGTGGATGTCTTAACCTTGCGCAATTCACCGGGACATGGTGGATGTGCTGCATGGCATGGACATCTCCCTGCAGCTCCTCTAAATAATCCTCCCCCATTTGGGCTGTTCACCCTATGAGGCGGGACTAACGGTGGCTCTTCCTGGCTTGGCTGGATGGGGTAAGGTTTGGTATCCTCACCCTGTCTCCCACCTGGGTCTAGCTCCCTCTCTTCTGCTGCTATTTTTCCCCATAGATGCTTTGCATCCACTGCGTACAAGACTTGCTTCCTCTCTTTTGGAGCAGGAGAGTTGAGCAAGGCATGGCTTCATCTGCCCTGTTGGGGCTTTTTCAGGTGCTTGTGAATACTTAAGCTCTCCATGGTCTCCCTTCTCCATCAACCTTTTCTTTCCCCCCCCCTCCCTCTCCAAGCAGGCTGAACCGTGAGAGCTCTCATCTCCTGCATGGTTATTTGCGGCTTAGGCTTACCTCCATTTGGCAGGCTCAGCTTGCCATCGACGTACTTTGCACAGGTCTGTTTGGGAAGGACTCATTCAATGTGCTCATGACATTGGCTGTAGTTCAAACGTGTCTTTCCCTGTCGGACCGCTCCTTAAATCTGGGACACGTTTCCTCCTCCTGCGCAGCAGGTGATCGGGTTCCTGGCCATGCGTCCCCCGGCTGATCGCTCTGTGGGTAGCGCCGCTCTCTGAGGTCTCTGTTTGTCGTGGTCACACCGAGAATCCAGGACTGTGATTTAACTGCTCTCATTGCTGTGCTTGTGGAGCCCGTACAGCAAAACTAAAATGAGCTAGTGTGTGGTGGGGAAAAACAAAACAAAACAAAACCAAAAACACACCCTAAAGAGTGAAATGAACACAAAACCCCATGTCTTAGTAGCTGAGTCAGTTTAAGTGTTAGTAATACCTCCCTGGGAGCCATGTCCTATCCATCTGTCCTTGGCTAGGGCTGGGATGAGAAGGGGCTGATGGACGAAGTAGAAGAGTGCAGACAATGCCCCTGGTGGGTAGAGCTCCTCTGGGAAAACCTGCATGGCCTCGGCGTGCCGGATGCGTGGCCCTATGCATTTCCAGCCTCTTGCTTCTGGGTTGTTTGTGCTGGGATGGCCTCGTCTGGTGTCCGTGGCTGCCCCAGGCTCTGCCGCTGCACTCTTGGTCCCCTCTGCCCCGCACTTTGCTGCTCAGACCAAAATGCTTCAGGGGGGTGGCTGCTGGTGTGCATCAGTCCTGGCTGCGGTGTTGGGGACACCTGTAATGAGGGGTGGTGGTGACACTGGAAGGGACCAGCTGGAGGGAAGGATGTGTCTCAGTACTTGAATCTCCTGAGTTGTCTGAGGAATGATATGAAATGTTATGGAAGATCCTTGCTCATTAAGACTTTCTTCTGCTCATAAGAGAGGGCTAACTTGAACTGTAGAGGTGAATGAATTGCACACTAAAACTACTGCTTAATCAAGAGGGTTTTGTTTGGCTCTTTCGAGTGGGTGAGGGGTGGAATCACAACCACCAACCAATTAAAGCACAATTAAGCGAGCAATCTTTTGAGATGATAGGTATGGCCTGTCGCGTTTTCCAATGGGCTGGTCTTAGTTGCTTGCCTGCATGGGATGATGAGGCTCGATCCCTCACACTTTCCTCCTCTTTTCAGGTTTCCACCGTATTCTCATCGGACACTGCAATGGGCCCTTCCCACCTCAGCCTCAAGATGTTGGTATAGCAGCAGGCGGCTGTGATCCAGAGGACCTGCGGTGGGACATCGTTTCCCACTGGGACATCCTTCACCCCCCCCTCTCTCGGCAGAAGCGATGGATGCCCACGTGGACCTCCTGACAGAGCTGCAGCTGCTGGATAAGGTGCCCACGCTGGAGAGGCTGCGGGCGGCCCAGAAGCGGAGGGCTCAGCAGCTGAAGAAATGGGCGCAGTACGAGAAGGAGATGCAGCACAAGAAGCGGAAGCATGAAAAGAAGAGAAATGCCGTTAACCGAAAGAAAGTGTCTTTTGAAGCCAGCGTTGCTCTGCTGGAGGCTTCTCTGAGGAACGACTTGGAGGAAGGTACGGCACTTGTATCTGGCAATTTCTTTTTCTGGCTATGTGTGAGGTCCGTAAGCGCCGCGGTGTGCAGAGACATCCATGGACTGGACTACCCTTGACATGATGTTGGTCTCCAGAGTGTTGCCATCTCTGATATAGCTATGGGGGTCCCAAAGCACTGTGTGACACCAGCGTTACCTACATTGACCTCAGGAGTGGGCGCACGAATGCCGGGGTAGGGCAGGAGTTATGGCTGAGATCTGGGGAAAGGGAGGCGGCTTTCATCTCTTTCCTTTTCACACTTTCTACTTACAGAAGGTGTGAAACACTTCTTTGCCTTCTGGGTGTGCCTCTTTTAGTGGTTTTATAGAAGTCTGTTGCAGGGATTTACATGTCAGTGTAAATCTCTTCAGCTTCCCTGCTTGGGGGGATGGGTTGAGAGTTAGGTGGATGTATGAATTCTTTCCCTAGTCAAAATACTGGAAAACATGGTTTTGCTTAATGCGCCCTATAGAAGAGAACTGCAAATTGTTCAGAAATTGGTTTAATTGCACCATTTCAAAGTAGATCAAAATCCTTTGCTTTTGCTTCAAAAACTGAAGGGAGCAAAAAAAATGATGTCTAAAGTCAATCGCCATTAGCTTCAGCGCAACACGGGGAGAAACCTGGGAGCTCTGGGGAGCCAGGGCTCTGGTAGTGGCTTGGAAGTCGGGCAGCTGAGCTGAGCTCTGGAGCTTCCACCAGCACTTCTGCCAGCCCGTGAGGGCTCCTCAGCCCTGCCAAAAGGACCCCAGAAGGGGCCGTCGTTACTCTCCCAAGTGAGAGAATTGGGCTTTTGTTCCTACAACGAACACTGGAATTCTATGGTTTTTATGAATGACATGCAGAACGCTTCCCTGCCAACGCAGTAATGCTTTTTTATAAGAAGTTTTCTCTGGGAAGAGAGCATGGGTCACCTATTTTCCCATTCCTGCCACTATAAGCAGCGGGCAGCCATTTGGTTTCCCACTGCTGAGGATATCTATAAGAGATAGAAATCCATCTGCTCACCTCTTCCTAAATGCTTTGGGGTTTAGCACCATCCTTGCCTGGTTTCCAGCCAACCCAATCACTGTGTACCACTACTCATAAAGTCCATGTCAAGATAGCGGGCTCAACCCTACTAGGGAATGAGGGCAAATTCTCTTCAGAGAAGTAAAAACATTTCTTGTAGGAGACCTGGAGCAGCCTTTGGGGTTGCCACTCTGCCAGGTAGTGAAATTGGTGTGCTCTTCCTGGTCCCTTGGCATGGCAGAGACAAGGGGGGATGCTTAGAAAACCCGTCCACTTGACTTGCATCTCTGCTGGTGAATGTTGCTCTGGTTTCCAGCATCTTTTACAAGATGCAGTATATACTTGCCTGGTATGTGGGTGGAAGGCATGGACCTCATCTTGTCTTGTGAGGAATCTCCCCCAAAGTCATGTCCCATTTTAAGGAGGCCTTTCGTGCACCGTAACTTGTCCTCATCTCCTACCAATGCGTGTTTTGCATCAGTTGTGCCTACCTGGGCAGTGTGTTGGGAGTGTTTGCCAAGCCCTGCTGCGTGTCCATGCTTTTGTGTGCATTTGTAGCCTCTCTCCAGGAGAGCAGACCTGTGATAATGCCCTGGAAACTGCAGGCTTTTACTTGTTTCTTCCTTACTTTAAAGGTTTAACAGTTGCTTGCAGCTCTTTGCTCCAGCCAACCTGTGTTTCTCTCTCTCTCTGGGCTGCTCTAGGAGAGCCCCAGCAGTGAAGGTAACTAGAGCCCTACTGTGAAATCGTGTCTGGCATTGCCTGAGATGAGAGACTTATGACTTCTGTTGCCTCTGCCTGTGCTGGCAGATACTTGGCGGGGTATGGCTTTGGGTTTTGTACCCAGCTGCCCACCTGTAAGTGACAGGTCACCGTGTTGGGGTGAAAAGCGAGTGTTTCATTGCTCTCCTCTTCGTGCAGCAGTGGTGCCTCTGCTCAGCGCTTGGTTTGGGGGGTGCGATGGGGCCAATAGGTCTGTGAGAAGCCCAACCTTGTAGTTTTGCTTTCTGCATCTTCGGGATTTGGATCTGGGCAGGGGATTAGTTCAGAAGAAGAAAAACTCCTTCATTGTCTGCCTTAAAAATGCTTTTTTATTTTGTGTGAGATGCACAAATAGGAGGACCCAGGGAACTACAGACTGGTTAGTCCCACCTCCGTCCCTGGGAAGGTAATGGAGCGGCTCATTCTGGATGTCACATCCAAGCATGTTCAGGAACAGGAAGTTACTGGAAGTGGTCAACATGGATTTACCCTTGGTAAATCACACTTGACCAATCTCATAGCCTTCTATGATGTTATAACTGGTTGGCTGGATGAGGGCAGAGCAGCAGATGTCATCTACCTTGACTTCAACAAGGCTTTTGACACAGTCTCTCATAACATCCTCCTTAGGAAACTGAGGAAGTCTGGACTAGAGGAGGGGACAGTGAGGTGGACTGAGAGCTGACTGTGTGACAGGACTCAGAGGGTTGTGATTAACGGAGCAGGGTCGAGTTGGAGGCCTGTAACCAGTGGTGTCCCCCAGGGGCCAATACTTGGACCAGTATTGTTTAACATATTCATCA
>VYZM01018899.1:1507482-1527734 GCA_013398915.1 Dromas ardeola | reverse complement strand
AAGCAACGTGCCCTTGTCGCCAAGAAGGCCAACGGAATTCTGGGCTGCGTAGGGAAGAGTGTGTCCAGCAGGTCAAGGGAGGTCATCCTCCCCCTCTACTTTGCACTGGTGAGGCCACAACTGGAATACTGTGTCCAGTTCTGGGCTCCCCAGTTCAAGAGAGACAGGGAACTACTGGAGAGAGTCCAGTGTAGGGCAACAAAGATGACTGAGGGATTGGAGCATCTCCCTTAGGAGGAAAGGCTGAGAGAGCTGGGACACTCTAGCCTGGAGAAGGCTGAGGGGAGACCTTATTAATGTTAACGAGTATCTAAAGGGTGGGTTTAAGGAGGATGGAGACAGGCTCTTTTCCCAGTAACAGGACGAGGGGTAACGGGCACAAGCTGGAACATAGGAAGTTCTGCTCAATTATGAGGAAATCTTTATGGTGAGGGTGCCAGAGCACTGGAAGAGGGTGCCAGTGCACTGGAAGAGGCTGCCCAGGGAGGGGGTGGAGTCCCCTTCTCCGGAGACTTTGAAGACCCGTCTGGATGCAGTCCTGAGTAACGTGCTCTAGGCAATCCTGCTTTAGCAGAGGAGTTGGACTAGGTGATCTCTAGATGTCCCTTCCAACTCTGAAATTCCGTGATGCCGTGAAATAGCAGAGGCATTTGCAAACACAGCACCGGGGGAGGCGGTTGTGTACCCCTATGGCAGCGCGCAGGCAGGGCTGGTGTGTGCAGGCAGCAGCATGGACGTACTGGTGTCAGAGCTCCTGTGGGCCACGGTCTTGCACCGCATGTGGACACCGATACTTTGCTGTTGAGGGTGCAGGAGTTGAGCTTTCAGCTCGCAGCTTCACTCTTTTCCTCCTGTAAGGGAAAATCCATCACTGCAGGTCTCCTTTGGTGCTGTAATCGCGCTGACCTCTTTCCGCAGGGGAGCCAGGTAGCGGGCTTTAACCGTCGGTTGCTCTTCCCGATGCGACGCTGGTTACACCAAATGTGATCAGAGCTCGGTGACCCTGCTCGGTGGGAAATCAACCTCTCCACCCTGCGGAGAGGGCAGGGGCAATATCCCCGGTGCCACAGGCGCTTCCCCTGCATAGATGGATTTTTCAGATGCCTCAAGTTTTTAAATTAAATTTGTGGTCAATAATTTAAGTCCTATAAATAGTGTGTGGGCAGGTTCTGTCCCTGCTCTGCCCTCTCTGTGCTGTGGGACCAGAATAAAGTGGAGGGAGGAGGGGTCAGAGTCAAACCTGGATGCCAAAGTGGGAAAATTCCTTATCAGGTGCCCTAGGCCAAAGTGAGGGAATTCGCTGGCTTTTGGAGGTCCCGGGTGATTATTTTGGTGTATGAATCATCTTTTGTTTCCACGTGGGAAGTGGAGGGGGAGGTGAAATATAAATGATGAAGGAGTTGAGAAGTTAGTGTGAGGAAGGCTAGAGAGCCGGGGGTGCAGCTGGCACGCGTCACCTCCGAGCGGGTGTGTCCTTTCCAGCCTTTGTCACTTTTTTGTACTTTTGTGTTTATTTTTAACATTCTCCGTCCTGAGGTGGGAGAGGGGATGGTAGCAGGCGCTGTGCAATGAAATCGGGGGGGAAAAGAGAGCGGAGTTGGATAGCGAATTGGCTCTTTGCCCGGGAGGGGTCCTCTGGCGTGACCCCCCGATGGAGATGGTGGGTCGAGCCCTGTAGGATGGAGTCGGTGGGTGCAAAACCCTGCCCTGCTCTTCAGGGAGCATCCCCGTGTCCCTGGGGACCTGGACGTGCTGGCTTCATTTACCCAGGTGTAATTGAAAGAGCAGTGCTCGTTTTGTTCGACTCCCGTGTGCCCGCGGGTATCTGCAGCCCCTTCCCTCGTCCCCATGGATGGCCACCAGGCTGAGCCACCCCAGCTTCCCACCTAGCCTGTGACCTCTCTGGCTGTGCAAACATGATGGCCTGGGAGAAGAGGACTTCTTTCCCATGTAATAAATCCAGGTTTGTCTATGGCTGAGTCCAGGGGTGGCCGAGTGTGTTGTCTCTCGGAGTGGTGGTGAAGCAGGACTGAAGGCAAGGGCTCCTGGGGAGCATCAGCCCCGGCGTGGGCAGGAGCTGCAAAGGGGTGACGGCTCCTGCCTGCTCGTTCCTCGCATCTTCTGCAACAGATCTGTCAAAATATCCCAGGTTTAACAAACAAGCTGCTATTAAAAGCTCCTTTGGATCTCTGCTGACAGAACCAGGGTAGGGAGCGTGCCACAAACACGCTGGTGGAAGATGCGAGCAGACAGTCACGCTGGGGAGAAGCAGGTGACGGGCAATGATCGCAGACCCAGGGCAGCCGTCCCCCTGGACTGCAGCGTGGTGGCCGGGACCTGTGGTTTGGAAAGCTGAAGTATCTACGGAGGGTTCGTGGGTGAGCTCCGAGGTGACAGCAGAGCGCTCCCAGTTGCCATACTGGACCTCGGCAGAGGACCCCCGCGGAGGAGCTGGGCAGGGCAGGCTGTGGAGGGGCATCACACACCGTCACCTTTTTAAGTGGAAATATGTTCAAGCTCCCACCCAGCTCTAGGCAGGATCTGCTGTGGTTGCAGGAGGACAGTGCAAAGGGGAGGACATAGTGGTATGGGCAGAGGTGATGGTGAGCGGCCGTGTTGCGTGCAACCTCCGGGCTGCTCTAACAGCTGCGAAGGAGAGTTGCTTTACAACGCAATAAAGCAATGCTTTATAAGCTACCGTACTGATTATAAATAAACTGTGAGGGCTGCTGAAGGCTGGGCCCCTTCGAGGCCGTCCTGCAAGGTGATGGACTGAAATGGTGGGGAGGAGGCTGGTCCCACCATTCCCAGGGCAGCACCTCATCCCCGAAAGCATCCCCGGCTGCGGCAGGGCTGTTGTGTCCGGGTCTTTCTACATCGCTGAGCTCCTGTAAAAGCAGCCCCCGAGCGCGGAGAGGGGAGCTGGCGTTCTGTAAATTGACAAAAGAAATCCCAGAGGTGGGTAAAATGGCTGCCTCTACAGACGTGTGGCATTTGCTGCCTGGAAGTCCCTTTGCACACCCGGCCCGTTTGCAGGGGGAGCTCCCGCTTGAGTGGCAGAAGGTGGAGGTGTTCGCGTTAGGTTGGGGGTGAGCTGTGTTCCCTTCAGCAAACCAACAGAGAAATAAAGCCCCCGAAGGACCGAGTCACCTTCCAGCAGCGCTGGAGGTGCCCTGGTTTCTCCTGCTCTGGGATGAGACCTGCCTCCCTGCAGGCACCGGCCGTGGCTCCGGGAGAGCATCCCTGCAAAGTCCTTCAGCTCCCACCTTCTGGCACTTCATCCTGCAAGCGAAACTTTTGTCAGAGCCAGTGTGTTGCATAAAACAGCATTTCTGCAGCAGTTTAACCATGCAGATCCATACGGCTGGTGAGCCAGCGAGTGAATGTAGTCTTGGATTTGATGACCTTGGACTTGGCATCCAGCGGAACAGCCCCCGTCAGCAGAGCAGCAGGCGCAAGCTTGGGGCTCGCTGGGTCCTGCACTGGTGTGGAGATTTCCCTGGGGAGGGTATAAGTATTGCACGGCTTATTTGTGTACGTACACCCCCCCCGTTTCCCTTCATGCCGACCCTTAAATCTCCTGTAAGCATTGGTAACGACGAGCGTGGCAAACCCCTTCAGGAGCCGTCCCCAGGCAGCTCCTGCCGCGCTCCCTTTGCACCTTTCTGGAATAAACCCAACCTTGTCATTTGCAAAGGCACTTTAAAAAGAGGCCCTAATTAATGTCTATAAATTGCTTTCTTTAACCTTTCCAAGTTGATGTGATCTGTTCCCTTGTTACTAAAAACCTTTTATGAGGTGCCTTAATTTTCCACCCACATTATTAGTCTCCTGAAGCTTTTTACATGGGGTTCCTGTGTCCAAGTCTACGAGCGAGTGCATTTATCTGTCTGAGAGGATTTTTCTCCTGGGTGTTGTGCCCTTTGAAGGGCTCTGAAAAAAATAAAAAAAATCTCTTTTATCACCAGCAGTCTGAGTGTATATCTGGGTATTTGGGGAATGACTCGAGTCAGAAACGAAAAGTTTCTGTTAAATAACAAAGGCGTTTCTTGAATTTTAAACTCCATGGGTGTGGAAATTAATCCCGTCCCCTTTGCGAAGCTGCATGTGGGAGCTCTTGGCAATGATGGATTTTGTTAATTTTGTTAATGGTGGTTGGTATGTCTTCCAAAAGCAGATTCACATATTTGGCCACATTTAACTTGGCTTTTTCACGCAATCTGGATGCGATGCCAACGCGGGGTGGCTTGCATATGGCAGCTAACTAGATGGCATCTGGGAGCACGAGCAATATTGAATATGCAACTGTCTCTGTTGTCATAACAAGTAAATAATCTTTTTTTTCTCTTACTTCCTGAAATTTCAATCAAGTGGGAAAATTATCTCCATTTGCATAAGAGCTTGAAATGCCAACTTTTCTTTTTGGATGTTGATGCTGAAAGTCCATCTCAGGTTTTTCCTGGGGTGAGCTCCTCCTCCCCCAAATCTGGAGGCAACCTAAACATTTTGTTTCAAACCCTTTCTTGAAACAAAAAAGTTTGATCAGAAATACTTTTTTTTATTATTTTTTTAAATAACAAAATGAGGTATTTCCTTAGCTTCAGATGAGATTTATAAAATGTGACCCCAGCTTTGGTTTCAGTGGGTCAAGCCCCTTCGTAATCCCTTTCTGAAGGATCCCGGGGTGTCTGTTCTTGAGGCGCTGGCTGTTGCGTGCACTGAGCATCGCCGCTGGCTGTTTGCAGACGTGCAAGTTGAGAAACAGGCTCTTTCCATGCCTACAGACCAGAAATTCCGCATCTTTTGAGTTTCTCGATTCACAGCAAGGCTCATCGCCCAAGCCATTGCTTGCAAGCAATTGCTTTTCTTGACTAAAACAAGAACTGAAACCCTGTGCGCGAATGCACTCTGACTGTTCTTACTAAGAAAGGGTGATGTAGGGATCCTGGCTGGAATTTTTTTGATCAAAATTGGAACACGCATCTCCACCCCCAGACCCGGCTGCCCGCCCCTGCCTCCGTGGGCACATCTTTCGTCTCCCACCTTGTTTTGGCAGAGCGCGTGTTCTCAGCTTGCGTGATGGAAATGGGTTAGTTTTGCACCGTTTCGGTTTCTCGCGTGTGCCAGATTCCACCATTTCCGATACCGCTGACAATATTTCTTATGTATCTTGTAACAGCATTACAAGATAATGAGTAAACATTGGATTCAAACTACTCATCCCTTCAGTAAGGATGGTCTGTTTGGGTTCAAGGTGTTTTAAATCAAACAGGGGTTGTCCAATGACTGTTGTCAATCCCAGATTTTGTTTCTTATGAGAAGTGGCTTAAATCGCTTAGTTGGCTTCTAAAATTTGTCCACAATGTGTTTTGGAGGAGAAACCCGGAACCGGTGTCTCCTTGGTTGCATGTACCCCTAAATGCAAACCGTGCATTTCTTTGGTTTCTTAGTATTGTTGATGGTTCTTTCTCTAATACAACCATGAGTAAGGATTGCGCCCTTTCGAAAGGAGATCTGGGCGATGGGGAGTGAAGGCTGAAGCTCTTAGGGCTGTGCGTGCGAGGTGCAGCAGGTGGAATATGTAAGGTCACCATCTGCTCTGCAAACCCAGCCCGGCCAAATCACGGCAGGGAGGGCTCAGGATGCCACGGCCGCCTTCGCCGGGAGCGTTGGGGCTTTTGTCAGCCGAAGGCAGATTATCGATGGGACCTTAATTCAACCAAGTGTCTGGGGATGTTCATACGTACAACCAAGTGCTAAATCACTGGTGTTTAACCTTTCCCTTCCCTGTCCTGGCTGCTCGGCTTCCAATGACGTGGATGACTGCTTATTTTCTGATACCTACAGGCTGCCAAATGTCGAAGCCAGAACTTCCCGATCTGAGCCTGATGATACTTGCTGATATATCGGTGGCTTTTTCTAGGCAGTGGCTTCCCATCTTGGTTGTCCTTGTGATTTTCCCCGGGGGGTGATGACTGCCTGCCATCCCCCCGAGGGGGACCAAGGCGTGGAATTGCAGCGATGGCCATGGATATGGGTCGGATGAAGCACTGCAAGCAGCACGCCTGGCTGCCTGCTCGGTGGGATAACAGTGTGGAAGGGCTGACGCTACAGCCCAGCCAGCTCCTCGCCCCGGGGGGCTGTGACATGGGGTTTCTTGCAAGCAACGTGTTTCTCGCCTGCCTGGCTGCCTTCCAGGTGTGTGCTGCTTCCTACGCTCCCATTAACTGTGTGCTTTGTCCCACTCCAATAACGAGGAACCAGAGAGCATAAATAGCAGCCCAGTGGGGGACCTCTGGTATCTTCTGCGTAAAAAGCAGCAGCAACCCGGAGTGAAATGTCGTCTGTCTTCCCACCTTGGCCATGATCGCCGACAGCCAAGGCTCTGCCTCGCTGCAGTGCTGTGTTGTGATATCTAATCCAATTCTGCTAAAAGCACATCAGACGTTATCTTGATCATGCTCCAGAGCTCGCTGGTACCTGGAGGTTTGCAGCATCGTTATGTTTTCAAGTGTATTTTTGGGAAAAAAAATACAACAACACCACCACCCAACCACACAAAAACTGACCCAAAAAAACCCTAAACCCAAACCCCGCTCTTCTTTGCAAATGAATATTGGTGGGGAAATGAATATTTTTTGGAGGTGTAGCCTTCTTGCAGCGCTAAACCTCACGTGGCGTCTTTGCCCTGATGCAGTTGAAAACGCAGTGGTCGAATGTAGTTTCCAGACAGGAAGAACTTGGCTGCAGGCTCCACTTTCTGCCCCTGATCCTGGTCAAGGAGAACTTGAAAAGTGGATTAAATCTATTTTTTTTTTTCCCAGATTTAAATTCCTGCCTTTCTGGATTCGGGTCAGCTCAGCCGGTGTAGATTTCTTCCTCCTAGAATCATGGAAAATAGAGGTTGAGAGGGCCTTGGGAGGTCATGTAATCCACCTCCTGCCCCAAGGCAGGATCAACTGTATCTAAAATGCTTGCTAATGAGGTTGGAGTTAGGTATCTTAGTGTATTTATAGGCATCTCCGCAACACGAGAGCAGATACCTGTGCGAGTGGCCCTGCTTCTCGTTCACTTCTCCGTATTTTTCCCTCTTGCTTATATTTATCCCCCTTTATTTTGCTTTGCATGCCATCCTTATGCTTATTGACTGCGAGTTTTCCTACTTCCGTGAAGAATGCTCTAATTCTTTCTTTAATAGCAGTTGCTATGGCAGCTGGTTCAGGCGGTGCCTTATAACCTCGTGCAGAGCTGCTTTTACATACACTTTCACTGCTTGTTTTTTCCTCTGGAGCCTGGCCAGATCTTTGAGAAACCTTATCACCCACTGCAAACCTCTTAACAAAAAATAAATTAAAAAAAAAATAAAAATAAAAATCAGATGCTGGCTCTGAAAAACATCTCCTAAGCCTTGCCTACCCTCTAACCCCTCACCTAAATGATGCTAAATAGGCCAGGAAGCGAACTGTTCAATTCTGTCTGCTGATGCCTTTGTAATCAAGAGCCAAGATGCAATCAAGCACCCTGCACTCCTTGTAATTTGGGGAACAAGAGCCCATGTGCAGCTCCTAGCAAGCGGATGCAGTTTCCACTGAGGCCTCTGCAATTTGCAACCGCTTATTGCCGAATTTGGCCTCCAGATTCCCCGGATAGCGTGAGGCAGACGGGCTGTAAATGTTACGCCTGTAGGAAACTGGCTGTCGTTGCTCGGTGGTGTTTCTCATGCTCCGTATACATTTTAGAACAGTTTGCAGCATCTGTCGGTTTGGCCAAGGATGGCAAGCTAGATCTCAATTCCCTTTTTCCTGGTGGTCTCCTCTGCTCTGCCTGGCTTTGCTTTCAAGGTGGCACAGTGGAGTGGTCCCTGCCTTGAGTGCAAGAGCACCAAGCTCTGAATTCCTGTAGGAAATTTCCAAATTCTCACTTCAATTTGTGTACCTTTACCTGGGCTGATAAGAGGGATCCTATCAATAAGGAAAAAAAAAAAAACAATAACCAACCACCAAATGAGAAAAAACACTTTTTTTCCCTCCTAAAGACTACTGCTATAATATTCACCTCTAAAAGGGAAGACTAGAGCCGGAATTAACCTGAAAGTCATTCTCGCACCATTCTCACCGGTTGCACCAGCCCTGTTTTAACCCAATTGGCGGCTGATGGTTTCCACAGTAGAGAAGCATTATCTGCACACAGGTTGTATTTTGTCCTGGGTTACACCTACATCTGTCTGGAAACATCCACGTTTTGAGTGGGTGGGGGAGATTCTGGCACCTTCAGAGTATTTCCGCTTTGGTCTGATTCAGAGCAGCAATGGTTGGAGATCAAGTGCTGATACTTGCATGGTTCTGGTTGAAATGATAAGGCTTGAACGTAGTGAGACATCCTGGCTTCGTGTAGTCAAACAAAGTCTTTCAAATTACCCAGTCTGAAGGATCATAGAATCATAGGGTTGGAAGGGACCTCTGGAGATCATCTAGTCCAACCCCCTGCCAGAGCAGGGTCACCCAGAGCAGGTGGCACAGGAACGCGTCCAGGCGGGTTTTGAATGTCTCCAGAGATGGAGACCCCACCACCTCTCTGGGCAGCCTGTGCCAGGGCTCTGCCACCCTCAAAGTAAAGAAGTTCCTCCTCGTGTTTAGGTGGAACTTCCTATACGTAGAAAAACATGTACTTCAATAAAAGGAAAATTTTACCAGCAGAATATTCTGGAATGAACACATGAAGTCCTTGGACAGGGATGGAGCAGCTCTGCTGTGCGGAGGTTTCTGCAGGACATCTAGGGTCTGCCCAACAGCTTGGGACAAGGAAGTCCATACCAGCTCTCAGTCTCTGGGAGCTGGAAAGGAGCAATGCCCCTGCAGTGAAGGACAGCCATTTCACTGCGTAAGGGACGTGGAGAGATGAGCACTTTCTGCATCTGTCCACCAATGTTGGGTTCAATTCTCCTGTGTTGTCGGTGGAGACAGGTGAGATCCAAACTGGGGTGCTGTGGTTAACCCTCTGGAGAGTCTGTCAGCCCTACAGAGACCAGGTCCTGACTTAGAAACCTGGGGCTGGACGACATATGGTGCTCCTGCGGAGAGCGGGCTTCAACCTACTTAGAAGCTCAGACTCTTTCTGTGACTCTCGAACTTTTCAGACCTGGTTTATTTTTTCATGTTGGATCCCGTCAGTTTGTCTTTAATTAGCAAGGCCAGAGCAGGGCTCCTCGGGAACTTAAATGGGACTCTTCTTTTAATTAAAATTTTGGTTTGGTAGCCTGAAATAGCAGGCATTAGAAAAAGCCAGAGCTCCAGCGAAGGAGGACAGTCCCCGTGGATCTGCAGTGACATTCTCCTGGCTGTCAGGCAGTTGATCACAGGGTTTTCTTTCCTCCTAAAGCTGATGCTGTCAAAACAACGGTGCAAGTCCTGAATGTGTTATGAAGCTTCAGTCCAGACTGTAACCGGTCAACTTCCAACCTGATGGTGGATGCTGTGCCAGAATCACAACGTATCTGGGTTGGTAGGTGACAGCGGGTCATGGAGAGGTGCTGGAAGTCCATTTTGCTTTTATTAGAAGGGCCAGTGAGTTTAATATTTCATCTTAAAGGGCATCTAAGCAGGATTCCCTATGTGCTTTCACAGGAAACTTATTCTACCATAACTTTAATCATGCGGTTGTGAAACAGCGATGAACAAGCTGCCGCTCTGCCCCCTGACCCAAATTATTCTCATCTGTGGCAATTTTCCATCACTCCTCAGAGAAAAGAAAACTGTCATTTCAGTACTGGTCAGCATTGAATCTGTAGCAGGGATTGAAGATTTGGGTCATCATCGCGTTGATATCACTCAGTGCTCTGAGATTTCCCGTGTGTTTAGTAACGGGGAATGTTTGCAGCGTTGATCTGTCCAGTTATCCTTAGGGGAACAAGAGAACAGGAAATATTTCTTGTTTCACTTACATTCAAAGGCTTGCCTTCTAGCTGAAGGGCAATGCTTGACTGATTTCCTCCTGTGGAGTGGGATTGACAGCTAGAGGTGGAAGGAGCCGAGCCCAGAGCAGTGCAAAGGTGACAAGACAGAGGTCTGGCCATCTGGCTTTGCTTGATCCTTGTATCAGTCTCTTGGGTTTGAAAGCTTCCAGAAACACGTTGCTCATTCAGCCTTTCTAGACCAAGCTCTGACAGGAGCACATTCAGCTGCCATTAACTGGAGGCTTCTTGTGAATCCCTGAGGATTTTGGCACAGCTCTCTAAACATGTTTGGATATTTTAACTTCTACTGAAGTCAGTTTGGTTTGGTCGCCCAATGCATTTGTGCACCTTAAGAATACAGAGTCCATCTGAAAAATGCTCAGCTCCTTTCTGTTGGATGCTGGTGTAAAGACCACCCAGTTAAGCCCTCCTATCCCACAGTAGTAGAATATACTGACACGGCATTTTGTCCCCCTTGGGGGTTGCCCCGATCAGCACCAGGAGTGCCCAGCAGCAGTGGGAACCTCTCGTCTCTTTGCTGTGGGGAGCAGTGGTTCCCTCCGGCCGCCATTACCCTGTTGTGGAAACCAGCCCTGGTGCCATGGGCTCCCCACCCTCCTCCTCCCCCTCCCACAGGAAGGGGCTGCGGCTTTTCCAGCTGTGGAACAGGAAAGAAACGGGGGATCCTGTTTACCTACCCACTGAGCTGCTCACATCTATTTTAAAACTCTTCCTTGCAACATGCTGCTTATCGCTGTGGCACCTCGTTTGCCAGCTCTCCTGTCTCCGCTGTGCCCTCTGGAAGGAGCTCCTCCATGGAGCATCGCCGGTGGAGGTCCTGAGATGCCACAGCTGGAAGGCTGGAGAGGGCTTCAAGACCCAGCGGGCTGATTCGAGAGGTTGAGACACCAGCACTGGTTGCTGCATAACTGGGAGAGAAAAATAACAGCTTTGTCCTGCTTTAGCAGGGAGTTGGACTAGATGATCTCTAGAGGTCCCTTCCAACTCTGAAGATTCTGTGATTCCGTGATTGTCACCCACAGGCCATGGGGTCTTGGGACTGGGGGGGCAAGAGATACTTATTCACACTGCAGTGGGCAAAGTTGGTCTTGCAGTTTTGCCCTGTCCCAAAGCAGTTTCTGTCTTATGTCCTAATAACACCCAACTCGCTATCAGCCCCTTGGGAGGTGTCAGACCTGTCTGACCTGTTCGTGAACATGGTGGTTTGTTGAGACTCATGCAAAGCCGTGGCTACCTTTATTTTCTCTCACTAAAATACGAGAGGACGTTGGGCACTTTCAGTTTTGTTGTGGACATCCCTTTGCTCTTGTTGGGAGGTCTGAGTTCTCCGCAGCTGTGGTAGAAGCCTGCAGCGTGGCAGACCTGCTGGGTGGGAGGCCACCTTCCCACGGCGGACAGGAGGTGGCTCCGAAGCAGGAGAAGCAGGAGTGCCTCCTGTGCACAGGGCCTGGGAGCGCTCCGTGTGTTCCCGATGCTATGGGAGGGTCTCGCTTCTGCATGAGAGCAACTTGTCTCACGGTTAGAGCTCCGTGGGCTGTTCGCAAAGGCAAGCAGGGTGACAGAGCTGCGAGACGGGGGAGGCTTTGCCGGTGGAAATGCCTGTGGGGTGGGTGAAGGGAAGGCTGGAGGTCTCCTTGCCAGAGCAGGATACCCACCATGCGGGAGTGGTGCAGCCTGCCCCTGGCGCTGGGAGAGCCTCCTGGAGCCATGAAAACCTCCTTAGATTCGGCACCATTGGCGGTGTACAGAGTGATTGTGTAAAATGCTGACTTGTGGGCTCAGGCATTTAACCTGAGCGAAAATGTCACGGGCTGGGGGAAAGCAAAAGTGTATGTGTGCTTGTGCATCTACCTGGGATGTGCGCAGCTCCGGAAAGCAGCAGGACTGGCAGGAGCACGTGGGGAAATGGCCAGGGAAGCCTCCTCCAAGCTTTTGGCTCTGTCCTCACCCCTGGGGAGCGAGTCGTTCCCGTGGGGCTGGGGAGGGCGCGTGTGCGAGGGGCTCCGTGGGGTGTCCCACCATGCCAGCCTGGCTGCGTCCCGCTCCAAAGGCACTTGCACCGGCTGTCCCTGTAGTCGATGAGAAGCCCCGTAGCCGTGCTGTGCGTGGCAGAGGATTTTCAGGTAGCGGTTAACAAATGACCAGTGGAGCAGGAGTCCAGGCACACCCAGCAAGGCACCGAGTTGCCGTATTTAACTAAAATTAGCCCTTTGTAAGCGGTGGTGGCAGCTGTGCATAGCAGGGAGCTAATCTCACAGGGGAGAGGATTTGCTGGAGGAGGTGATGGCTCCCAGGTGCCCCGGCTGCTGCAGGTACTGGGATCCGTGATCCATATCGGGATTCCCTTGGGAAGGCAGGCACGGTGTCCCTGGGGTGTGTATGCATTGTGTTTCCACAAGATTCAGTGCTGCGAGCATCCCGGGGGGGAGCACCTACATGCCCTGCTTTAGTCCCAACGCCGGCTTTTATCAGGGACCACGTAACCACAGCGGCATGCATCCTCGGAGCGGAATGGCTGGGGACGCGCGATGCTCCATGGAGGAGCTCCTTCCACATGGACACAGCCAGAGATTGAACCAAGTCCCTCCAGCGCGGGCCTTCTGCTGGCTGAACTGGGCTGAGCCAAGAGCCTTGGTCTGGCAACACGGCTTCGACCTGCCCGTAATGAGGACAAGCTGCCGGTGCAGGGAGGATGGCACCGCCAACAGGCAATGAGCATCGCATACTCTATTTAATTAAATTTGGGGGGGCTTTTTTTTATGGCCTCTTTTTTTTTTTTGGCAGCTGCTTAACTGGGAAAGTAAGCTGGGGGCAGGGAAGTGTTCTTATTTAAAAGGGTCTACCCGTAAATCTGGGCCAGATCCGCTGGTACACGCTGGCTGCTTTGTGCGACCCTGGTAAGGAAAGCAACCATAAATGTCACTTGATAGCTGTTCTGCTTTGCTCGATGAATCTGGATCAGTGTCTCTCTCCCTCCTAATCGGGTTAGTTTGCTTTTGATCTACCCCTGTTAGGGGAAACCTAAACTGATTTAGCCATTCCCATCCATTTTCCATTCGCCTGATGGCTCTTTCCACAAGGCCGTCTCTGCTCTACCCTAATTACTGTTAAATTGTCTGATGCTGTAGCAGGTGACGCTCTGGTATATAACTTCATAAATCTTAGCCAATATTCACTGGGAATCTTTTGCCAGATGTTTTGTTTCATTTTTGGACAGATTAGTTTTAAATTGGCAAATACACTAGATTTGAGGAGAAGACAATTGCTACTAGCTGTCAAAAAGAAAACACTAATTATCGATCATGTTTTATTGAGCCTCTGTTGAACTGATTTGCCATAGAAAACATGCTTTTCTTGTATTCTATCTTCAGGAAATCAGATTTTTGTGGGTTTTGCTCTCCCGATAATGGTGATACGTGCTAGAGCGTAGAAGAGAGGAAAAATTAGCTCAGGGTTAAAATCTGTGACGCCCTGGAATTTAAATCACCTGTTTCCAGGAGCACAAAACCATTATCAGTGCTGGTGTTCCATAAAATCGTTGCAGATGTGAGTTCCTCGTCGCTTCTGCGTGTAAACCCTGCCTGTGTGTGTGATTTACAGCGCTTTCCTGGCTGCCGCGGGGTTTAGCGACTGCGGCGGCAGCTTGTTTGTTTGCTCTGAACAGGCCCCGGTTTTGAAAAGGAGCCTGGAGTTACTGTGAGAGGAGATAAGAATAGCTGGGGGGGAAATTTCCGTGTTCCTGCCCTGCACCGGGGCTCGGCCGTGGCGCTTCCCGTGACGCAGAGCGGCAGCGTGGCACCTGCGTCCTCCGAAATCACCCGGGCTTCGCAGAGCTGCCGCTGCGGTCGTTAAGTTAATCAGGTTTTCAGTGAGTTATCCTCTGCTGCGGTTGTGTGTGATGTCTAAAATATCTCTCGCTGTGCTCCTGTTGTTCTTTACGGCACTGGGCTGTCTGGAAAGGCAGGTGGAGGTGGAGGAGCATCTCCCAAAGAGGCTCACATAGCCCCTTCCTGACCCCAAACTGGCTTCGTTTCTCTCCTGCGATAAGTTGAGCAAGGGTCAGCAATTTTTATCAAGCTGCTTTTCTTGTGAAAAGGGAAGCGTTATCTGTGAGGGGACACATGGTATCTTGTGTGACGTGGACTGGTGGGACCTGATGCAGAGATGTGGCCAAATAGGACCCGTCAGTGGGTCTGCGTAGCCTGGCCCCCGTCTCTCGCTGCTGGGTTAGTCCTGGGGGACGGGCTTCCTCAGCAGCAAATTCCTCCTTCATTCCAGCAAGAATATTGGAAAGGAAGGGACTGCCCGCCAGGAAGTTGGGGAAAGCCTGTCATTCAAATCTAGTCCCCTATCTGAAGAAACTCCTTGATTTAAATACTCTGGGGTGGAGGAAGGAGGGACCAGATGGTTGCAAAGCATCCCAAAACTGCTGGCAATGTGAGGACCTCTTTATGGGAGCTCCTGCTTCTCCCACAGTTCCTTGAAGAAGCTTTTTCTAATGCTCTTGGGTTTTTACTGTGGATTAGAAATCCAAAGGAGGGTTTGCACGTCTTGCCCAGCCACTCTGGGGCTCAGATCTCTCTGAATTCCCATCTGACTGGGGCTCTACTGACTGGTGCTGGGGTGGAGGAGATGGCTTTGCCTTACGTCTCGTCCCCTTGCCACGGTGACTCTGCAGATCACAGCTGCCGTGATTTGTTCCTCTCCGCCTGCAGCAGGGATGGCCTCGCCTGCACCTCGCCTGTGCGTGCTGAGCATCCACCTCCGCTTCTATGGCTGTTTCATTTGCTAGAAATCCCGGGTGCGTATGTTCTCCTTTTCAATCTCTTCAATGCTGTTGGTGCATTCCAAGCACAAAACACCTCAAACCAATTTGGTTTATTGGAGCTGTCTAGAGAAACATCCCTCTCGAGGAACAGCCCCACCGCGGAGCGAGGCTGCAGCAGTGAAGAGGTTAATGCGGTCTGTCCCAAAAACTATCCGTGCCTCATGCCAAGCCTGATTGTCATCTTGCTCCTTTTAGCCCCCGCAGTTGTTCTGTCCGCAGAGCACCGTATGTGGCCATTTGACCTGTGAGGGATGCGTGTTTGTTGGGAAACCGTCCCTTGCTTCCGTGGCCCCAGTGCCCTGTTAGGTGTAGGAGGTCGCACCGGAGCCTGCCGTTCCTTCTTCTGGTCTTCAACCGAAAGCACGTGGTGATGGCGTGGAGATCATGGCCAGCAAAATGCGCTCCATCCCCTAGTAATAGGTTGCAGAGATTACCCAACTTGTGCAACCAGGGCCCATTTTAACTCGCTTTTTGCTGGTGGTCCCCTTCTTCCCAGGTGTGCCGGATGGAGGAAAGGCAATGGTTCTGTTGGGGTGTGGAGCCAAGCCAGAGGTTACGGCTGTAAGAGCTGGCAGCAGCAGGGCAGGAGAAGCATGCAGCCTTCACACGCTGGTTTTTCAAAGGGGAACAGCTAGAATTTGGCTCAAGGTTTGTAGGTCGGGTTTCCATTATACAACTGAACTGGTTGTAGCTGCTCATGTGAAATCCCGACCTCGTTGGATGCTCCAGGTCTGGTGAGCTCCTTTCCTCGGGAATTATTCTTTACAATGACACAAACAAAGAGGATTTCTCTGTTGTAGCGCTAACTGGGGTGGTAATGGAGGCTTGGAGTAGGATTTGCTTCAGTCTGTGAAATGTGGCAAACATCCCAGAAGCATTTGTTACAAACAGATGCTTGGAAAGTAACCAATATTTTCAAGACTCTGGTTTTTTCCAGACAAAGGTAGGACCAAAAACAGTTGAGGAGGGATCTTATAACTGATCACAGATCTAGTAATGAGGATCAGATCTCCTGTACCTCCCAAAACAAGTGCTCTTGGCACAAGTCTCACTGAGCTGTGGATCTCTGCCTGTGTTTGAAGGACCGGACTGCTTGTCTGAGGAAGGTTGTACCCCTGGTTTAGTGAGTGAAAGTGTGACCCTCCCATTTCATTTCATGAGGGATAAAATGGTCCATGGCGTCTCCAGGAACCAGAGCACTTTGATCCCTGTCCTCACGGTGGTCTGTAAGGGCCCGGTCACCCACTCCTGTCCTTGAAGGACGTGCTCTTGAAAAAGGTGCCATGGACCTCTTCTGATGGGTGTTGGTCAGCAGAAAAAGATGTATGCTTTCACCAAAGTTGCTCAGTTGTACTCGGTGCTGGTAATCCTGAATTTTGTGTTTAGCAGCAGGAAAAAGCAGGGGAGGGCTGGGTGTGACTCAAGTGGTTGCATGGGGCTGCACGTCTTCCCGGTACCGTGCACGAGCCTCAAACCAGCTCCTGGTTCCCCATGCTGTCACCGGGATCCACCTCTGCAACCTGTAATTAGTGCTGTCAGCAGAGCAGTGTAAGCAGCCACTTAAGCATTAATTACTTTAATGAACTTACTAAGGTGGGTTTAGCTACCAAAGCATTTTGTTGTTACTATAAATTTTAAAGTCAAAATATTAGACGGTGGAATCGATGGGAGATGATGCAAAGCTCGAGCCTGGCCTTCCTCTTGTCTTAACGTTGAAAGTGTGGGGTTTTTTTTAGGTGATATAATCACGCAGTCTTTTCTGCTCCGTTGCACAGAAGCAGCCGTGGCAGGAGGGCGCGAGGAGGCTCTTCTCTCCCCGATGGCAAATACGGAGGTGTAAGGGACGCAGTGAGCGCAGGGCCACCTGCCATTCAAACCCAGAAGATGGATGTCGCCTTTCTTGGGTTGTGACAGCTAAAAGGTGGCCCATGACGCTTGGGCTCTTGTAGTGTTAAATATGTAATGAAAAACTCCCTGCTGTGAGGGATCTGCTGGTGGGGGAGCTCTCTTATAAGCGAACAGGATGGAATGAAACGGTTCATTAACAAAACCCGGTTTAATACAGAAATAAGCAGAGTTTTAACCACGGTGGAGAGGAGAATGGTCCTGCCCTTGCTAATGGCAAAACTTAATGGGGAATTTTAATGGCTGTTAATTATTTTGAAAACTGCAGTTTTCTTGGGAAATGCAATATACTTTGGCAAACCGAAGCTTTTCTCCACTGTTGCAGAAAGGAAAACTATAATTCCTCTGAGATGAATCTTGCTGAAGAGGGCATGGGAGGCATTAGACTTGCAATACTGACGTGAGAGTTGGATGGGGTCTTTCATCCCAGGACAGGAGACCTCTCAAAGGGATGAAGGGAGAAAAGTGGGATGTATTGCTCTCTCTTTGCTGTTGCCTGCAACTCCGTGTTCCCAGCATCGAGGAGTTATGTCTTCAATGTTCAGAGATACTGCTCTGATAAATGGGGTGCTTTAAACCCGCATAAGACCTGTAGGAATTAAGGTGTTTTTTTAAATTTGTTGGTTTAAACTATGTATTTTGTTAGTATTAATAAGCTCAGCATGTAAATACAAAGCAAAATAAATTAAAAAAAAAAAAAATCACTGTACATGCTGAGACTAAAGTGCTTATCTCAGAAGGAGGATGACACATCAGTGACCTGCTCTGAAGCACCAGGGCAAAGCACGTTCTGCAGGAGAATTTCAGTTCCACTTTACATTAAGTATTCACTAATGAGGCCAGAGACCCCTAGACTGCCCCCGAGGGCTGTTAGGGCAGTCTTGTAAGCGTTGGGAGTCTTGAGCTCCATCCCCGGTGTGAGCTGCACCTCTGGGTTTGGACCCCAGACCTCCTGTGGGGAGCATCCCTGTTCCTCTGCCACGACGGAAACTGCTTCGCTACAGTTTGTGAAAGGGTTTTCTCTCTCCTCCCTCCTCTGATCTGAAGGGGTTTTCTGAAGTCATATTCTGTAGATGAAAGTGCTTTAAGATGAGTGAGATGGCTTTTGAAAGTGAAGGAGCCAGTCACTGACAACGACCCCGTGTGCAGTTTCTTTCTTTATCGCATCCAAGCGCAGGAAGCTCGGCGGAGGAGGGCTGGCAGCAAAAGCCCTCTCGGTTTGTGTTGGCATGGGGCGGGTGCTTTGGTGTCTGAGGATGTGGCAGGGATGGGTGAAGGCAAAAATTTGGACCTTTTTTTTTTTTTTTATTTTCCGAAAAGTCTAAATGATCTCTCAAGCTGCTTCCCCAGGAGCAAACCTCCCAGCAACCACAAAGCTATATTTGCATCGTTACTTATCTTCTGCTACTTGAGGTGGTGGGAAGCAGAAATCACATACAACTTGTGGGAGAAGAAGTTTGAGAGAGTTGTCAACTTTATGTGATGGGGCAGGTGACATAAGTATTATGCGAGGTAGATGCAAAGTACTTGACAGTAAGGTTAGATCATCCCGGGTTGTACCATTGCGTGCCCACTTGTTTTAACCTAATTTAAAGGTTTTTGTGCAGTCTCTGAGGAGTCATGGAAGGGGGTTTCAAACCTTCTTCAATGAGATTAGGAAATGTTAAGGAAATGAACTGTTTGACCACTATTCTTGATAATAAGAATTTTTTTTTTTTAACTTGGATGTTCAAGGTAACGCAGCTTAAATTTGGAACCTGCAGCAAGCTTATGCCGTGATCTTCATTGAGCAGACCATCCCCAACTGGATCAGGCCCAGGGCCCCACGAGGTGGACAGTCTCCATCTTCAGCCCCTGGCTGGGGGGGACTAGCATCCTCTGTGCACAGCAGCCATCACACAAACTTCTTTATATACCTTCTGTCAGGCCTGTCTCATTGATTATAAGTATTACCGCAGCTGTGAAAACCCTACATTTCTGCCAGGGTCAGGTGCTAACTTCTGATTCAACTCCTAAATGGTTTCCATGCAGTGCTGAATAGCTTTGATGCTCAGGCATAAACTCTCTTGACGTCTCTGCCAAGGTTTTGTTGGTTGCCGAGGGCTGGGAGAGCAGTCCCTGTGGCTCTCTAATCGGTTTGGGTATGTTCAAAACAAATTTGCAGCATGGAGAGCTGGGGTGCACAGGTGTTTCTTGGAAATGCCCCCGCTTGCTGTGTGGTGGTACAAGGATCCAGGTTGGGTCCCACCAAGGGGCAGTGTCCCGCTAGCTGTGGGACTTGGTGGCCCTTGACAGCTGCTCGTTGCCTCTGCGTCCTGTGCCAGCATCAGGCTGACACGGGGGTGACGCTCGGCATCGGGGGTTGCTTTGGGATTGGAGGCGTTTGACCTGGAGAGCAAATTGAATGCGCTTTTTGTTAACACAAAAAAGTAATTCTTGACTGTGTGATTTGTCTGTGTGTGATCGGTGCTGAAATGAAGAGTGAAAGAGAAGCGGTTTGAAACTCCGGGGGAAAAGAGGGATTTGATCAGCCCTGAAAGCTTGCAAACTTTTTGGGCTTGCAAGAGGGGAGATAAGAATAAGGTTGTCCCGGCTGGGTTGCTGGTGAAGATCAGGGAAGGTTGTGAAATGTAGACTCGGTGACCAGCTGCGCCTCATTCTCCACCTTGGTGATGGCATCATTCCGCACGTGTAATTAAATGAAGCATGCTGCTGCACTACAAGCCCTTCGGATGACGTTGCTCCCCCACCTCTTGCGACTCGTTCTCCTGGCCCAGCCCAGGTCCCCGACGTGGCCAGCAAACAGGTCCGAGCCGAGCAGTGGAGACCCTCCTGAGGGAGCGAAACCAGCTGAGAGCTGCTGCCGAGCCACGGCGTCGGCTTCTCTTTTTAAAATACCCACGGACACAATTACCGAACTCTGCCAAATCCAAGGTTCATCTCGGGGTCTGGGTGCCGTCGAAGCTGTTAGTGTTGAGGACACTTCAGCTGCGTTGCCCAGTTCTTCTGGGGTGAGGAACGGAGAGTTTTCTTGTGCTTAAAGGGCAGAGCTGGGACCTGGGACTCAGGGGCACTGTCACAGCTGTGCCGTTGGACTGTCACTGTGACCTTGGCAAAGAAACCTGAGCCTCTAGAGTCTTGGTCTAACTCAGGCTGAGATGTCACATCTGTGAAACGAGGCGAATACTGATTGTAAAATCCCGGGAGACAGCCTGCAGCTCGCTCTGCTAATGGCGGCGGCGCTTTCGGGGATCTCTGGATGAAAGGCTCTCTTGAAATTCAAATCTCTGAATCGTGTAAAATTTGCTGCTGAATAATTACAGGTTGCAAAAGCAGAAGGGCTGCTGAGGATCAGCCGGTGCTTCTTTGGTAAAGTTCAGGTGGCTGCTAGACTTGCCTGAAAGTTTTCTTTCCGTAGCGTTTGCTTTTTAAAAGGAAACCACAATCTCTTTTCATGTGACCAAAAAAAAAAAAGCAAGAGGAGAACTTTCTGTGTGTGTGGACATTTCCCTTCCAGCATTGCTCAGCGATGCAGCGTTTCCAGTA
>VYZM01018899.1:1491095-1507404 GCA_013398915.1 Dromas ardeola | reverse complement strand
TAACTCCTGGCGTTCCACCTGCGGTCTCCCATGTGGGCGATGGTGTGGGACACTTCTGGGCTGGCGGTGACCTGGGGGCTGGCACCAGCTCCTGCTGCTGCCCTGTGGCACCAGGCTGGTTTTGAGGGGGCTGCGTGGCAGAACGTGTCCCACCTTCTGCCTTACGCAGGCGTTCAGACCTTGGCTACGTGGCACCCTGTTTCATGACTGCGGTGACCGCCGGGAGCAGAGCTGAGGATGTGGTTTGGTCCTGTATCTCTTGAAGATTTTCATCTCCAATGTACTCATCCTAAACTAAAGGGAGATAAAATTGGAGGGGGGGTGGGAGGGGAACCCAAACATGCAGATCGAAGTCAGAGTGGACGCTGCTGAGGGCGGAGAAGGTACCGAAACAGCCAGAGCAGCTGGAGCTCCTCTGAAGACCAGGGCAAGGTTAGAGATGCACAAGAGGGTCTCTGGAGTGGGGCAGGCTGAGGGGCAGAGAAGGGGAGAACTCCCGGGCTGCAGCCAGCAGGCTGTCACTGCGGGGAACGGTTTGGAATTAGTTCAGGGCAGCTTGAAAAGCAGATAAATATTTCCCCACCCCTCCACCAAAAACCTCTTTTCCGTTACTCTAAATAGAAAGTTTCCTGTTTTATAATTGAGCCTCTTAAAAACATTCGCGTGGTTCAGGTCAACGTACAGCTGCTTAGCTGAGGCCATGAGGTGTCTGAAACACAAGCTGAGGCAGAGGCTGTTGACTCTGGAACCTAATAACACTTTCAAATGGCAATATGAACTATTTCCTGCTATACAAAGTGTATTAGAGTATCCTCTTGCAAATACAGGCAGGCTGGCTCCGCGTGCAGCTTGGAGGGGTATCGCAATTCTCGGGCACTGGTCACATTATTATTGTGTTAATGCAAATGGGGAAGGTCTTCATGTACTCGGAGAGCTGCAAAAGTTTACCTCCTGACACCATTGCTCCCTTTTATCTGAACACTTCTTAAGCTGTAATTTCTATAAAAGCCAATTAATTTTTTTTGCAGCATTTCCTTTTTGGTGCCCTGAAAGATTTATTTCCTAACAGGCTTAATATAAACATCACAGGTGATGCCTGCTGCAAGTCTCAGTAGGTAGGTTTTGGTCCAATACATCAAAAGTAGTTTTTGAACAGGTATATAAGTGGGTTCCTCTGTACTACTCAGATAAAAGGCTTTGATGTTGTGTTGTCTGAATGGATTTGCCTGTGTTGTCAGGGCTTCCAAGAAGAGCTTTTTGTAGGAAGAAAGCTGGAAGTAGCCAGAGCACTAGGAGAACAGCAGGTCCTGGTTGAGGGTTTACTGACTTTGTAGGTGCTCTTTGTCTAAATCTACCTGAAGCATGAAGGGAAGCGAGTGGAGCGATAGGACGAGGGGGAACAGTTTTAAACTGAGAGAGGGGAGTTTTAGATTAGATATTAGGAAAGAATTCTTTACTGTAAGGGTGGTGAGCCCCTGGCCCAGGTTGCCCAGAGAAGCTGTGGCTGCCCCATCCCTGGAGGGGTTCAAGGCCAGGTTGGACGGGGCTTTGAGCAGCCTGGTCTAGTGGGAGGTGTCCCTGCCCAGGGCAGGGGGCTGGAACTAGATGATCTTTAAGATCCTTTCTAACCTAAACCATTCTATGATTCTATGTGTTGCTCGCCTGCTTGCGCCCACCCAACCCAACATTTCAGGTGCTAACTCAAGAGATGGGGGATGCAGGTTCCTATCGAGCCACTGCTGGAGGACGTGGCTGTCCCTCATCTCTCGCTTTCCCCTGGTGTTCCCTGCTCAGGCTGCTGGCTCCGACCGCAGCGGGATGATTCCCTCTGCTTGTTGGCAGTGCCTTCCGCTGAGCAGCATCGCACCCTAAAAGCCACCACTGCTCTGCGCACCGCTACGGCTTCTGAGTCACCCTTGGGAAACTTGCCCTGGGTCTCCTCGATCCGTACCTCCACAAGTCTGACTTAAATTATTTTTTTTTAGTACTCTTTAAATACCTACTCCAAAATGCCTCTTAGAGAGAGAAGGGGCTCTTTGGCAGCCCAGGTGTCACTGTCGCAATGATAGAGGGGAATCTGCTTTCCTGGCTCCCTGCCCACAGAAATCCTGCTGAAGGCAGCTGAGCCCAAAGGTTATATAAAACACTTATCCCTTTTAAAGCCCATCATCTGTTTAAAAACCATACCCAAACGATTTATTTATTTATTCCAATAACAGATGAGGAATGGGAAACCAAGAAAGTAATCTCTGACTTTAGTTTTCCTTTATGTATTTGGTATCTCCTGCATGGAGCAATTTCACTGTTAGTCTAAGCAGGAGGAGAGGGTGAGGATGCTTTTGAACACGATGCTACATCCTTAGAAAAGCGTGTCAGATGGCAGCATCCTCTATTTTTTATTTTCCCTATTGAAATGAGTTTGGCTTTGCTGCTGCTGCGCCCTTTGAGCGATGCTGGTTGCAGAGGGGTAACTTGCACACTGTTACTCATCTGAGTAATCCCAGGTGGATGGCAGCCGTTAAAGAAAGATGCTTTAGGATCACTAGTGCTAAGTGGATTATCGGAGCCCGAAGTCCTACCGATGCAGACCAAGAGAACTGTGGGATGCAGGAGGGCTTGGGCGCCTGGCTGTGGCCGGTTCATCCAAGATGCAGCTGTAGGTGACTGTCCCCTTATAGTGTTCTTCTTGGCGCTCTGGTACTACAATGATGGATAGGGGTCCAAGCATAAAGCAAAAATTGATTGAAATAGACACAAAGAGGCGGGGAAAAGAACTGGACCCTATGCATTAAATAAATGTGTGGGCTGTTGACAGCTCTCACTTGCTGTCAGAATAAAACCTGTGTACGAGCCGGGCCCCAAGCTCTGCCATGGGAAGCGGGCTCCCTGGGGCTAAGGAAGGGTATGCCCTCTTAAGCAAGAGGCATCAAAATCAGAAATAGGTTTTCTTTGAGAGAAGCAGCACCTGGGCTGAGTGTAGCTGCATGAAATGTTCCTGCCCCTGTGAATATGGTACGAAGCAGATGGGGCTCTGCTGGCCTTTTTCCAAACTTCCCAGGTTTTGTGGGTGTACGAGAAGGAATGTGTGCACCCAGCCATAAACTAGGTGGGAAGTGTCTTAGCAGGCTTTGAACCTTCCCGAGAAAGCTTGGCGATCAGTCATGGTGGGATGTCTCCGTTGCTAGCTCAGCAGGAAAACTGGGCCATATGTATTTTTAGGTGTACTAAATGTCTGAAGCTGTCTGGGGCGGGGGGTGTGGGGGGGTGGGTGTTTTCTGTGGGGTTTTTTTTGTCTTTCAAAAAGCGTTAGGGAGCTGCAGAGTTGATCAGTGGACCACCATGAGCTATCATTTGTGTGTTGCAGGAGGATAAGGGTGAGTAAGTTCATCCTGTTATTGCTCAGGGTTTAGATATGCTCTTAGATGTGACTATTATAGTATGCTGTGCTCAGAAGCTGGATGCTTCGCTGGCAGAGCGCTCATAGCTTCAATGCTGTTTTCCTGGCAACGTTTCTGCTGTGTAATAAATACCCCTGCAAAACCCTAGCAGTAAAAATGCAGCTTTGAAGGAGCTGAGCCCATCCATCGGACCGAGCCTGGCAGGCTGGGGGGTCGGTCCTTCTAGACCTTTGCCAACACACCTCTGTGGCACAGGCACCACCAGCATCTCGCTACAAGTAATGCTGGGAGGAGTTTCTTTTGCTCCACTGGGGTTTTGACTCCAGCTACGTTTGGGTGGAAGTGACTTTTAGCGATGTGTGAAAGCGTGCATCTTAATCCAAACGAAACTTCATTTTATTCAATGAAATCAGGTGTAAACAGACAAGAATTATTCTAACCGCCGTAGAGACCTCAGTGCAATAGTAGCTTCTAAAGGCAGCCTGAGAACCAGAAAGTGAACTGGAGGAGTTTAAATATTTTCAAAAAGAAATCGTTGAGTGCAAAGGATCAAGATAAACCTGGATTTTTAAAAAACTAATGGCCTGTGTGTGTATGTAAACTCAGAGCACGCAGGTAAGCCTGCCTGCCAGTATGGACAGTTTGCCAGTATATGTATTTTGGGAGGAATCAGGATCTCCTATCAGAAGGGTGTTTGGGGTTCCCTTCCCCCCAGTCTCCATATCAGTGTCAGTTGGCTTTTTCTCTTATGAGTTATTAATACATGAGGTATGCAAAAGCTGGGTATAGATGGGAGTGTAATAGTATCCAGAGTTTTATGGTGTAGCTTATTGACTTAGGGGGAACTGCCCTGACAAAGGCATTTTTTCTCCATGGAAAAGGCTTCATCTGGTTTAGGAACTTTTCTGGAAAAGCTGTTTCTAGTGTAAACTCAGCGGGAAGTAACATCGATGAAAAATAATAGCGCTGTAATATCTCTTCAGGTGAGAGAGACGATTACCCCGCATTGAATTTTCCTTAGAGGGCCCGTGCAGTGGTTTGCGTTTTGTTTTTTTTTTTGTCTTCCCCCTGATTTATAGGTTTTGGGGAGAATAAGCAAGGCTTGGACATGCTTGGGAGGAGAAGGAGCTCCTGAGAAGTGGGTTTGTTGTGTTCAGGGAGGAGAATCTGTCTGAGGCTGCCCCAGGACGTGTGATGGAGGGTGACTTAAAACCTAGGATGTATTTTCACAGCTGTTGTGGGAGCTTTTTCCATTTAACACAGCACAGATGTGAATGATAAAATATAAACTGAAGATTAATGTACACCATCTTGGCGTGTGAGAGGTTCAATTATAGGCAGAGCAAGCAGAATAATGGAAAATACATTTGAGTGATTGTTCAGTTAATATAATTTGCAATGAATTATTCACAACAGTTTGTTCACCCTGCTCTTATTGTAATCATTTTCATTCCATCATTTGCTAGGCGTTTGAAACCGCTTCCCACAACTTGTGCTTGACATGTAATAAAGTATATCCACGCATCCAGCCCCTTCTCCCCACCTGCCCCCCTGCCTACATGCGAAGGAGGACAGATTTTAAGGAGCTCAGCGCTGGAGGCACTGAGCTCTCCTTAAGAAGTTAAGCGTTAAAGTGGAAGCTGCCACCTGCTGAACCCGCCGATGTGACCCACAAAAGCCCATTCTTTGGGCTCGGAGTGACCTGAGCTCGCAGAGGGGCTTGCGAAGGACCCATTTCCATGCTCTCCCTTGTGGGTATGGGGGGGATCTTCCTCTCATGAGGGGTCTGCTGAGGCTTGAGCCGACAGAAGGTGATCAGCTGGCGTCAGGTGGTTAATCTGCATCCTTGTGAGCCGAAGCGTGCGCTTTCCTACCTGTACGGCATCGTTCCTGCCTGGAAGGGGGAGGAGAAGGTGTTGGGCTTTGCAGCGAGGCGTGCGGCACTGGCAGGCTTGAAGAGAAGCTCTTTGCTTGCTCAGGTCCCTGTCCCTTGTGTCACCCATTAAGCAGTGGAACGGGTCAGTGGCAATGCCACAGCCCTGGAGCTGAAGGTTGCCCCCACACACACCTTTCCTATTCTTCAGGCTCTGGAAAACCCATAAATGCACATCCCTCCTGAAGTTTATCAGAAAGGAGGACTTGTTCTTCCCGGCCGTGTGGGAGGGGCTGTTCCTGGGTAGTGGGCATGGGGAAGATCATAGAATCACAGAATGGTTTGGGTTGGAAGGGACCTTAAAGATCATCTAGTCCAACTCCCTCCCTGCCCTGGGTAGGGACACCTCCCACCAGACCAGGCTGCTCAAAGCCCCGTCCAACCTGGCCTTGAACACCTCCAGGGATGGGGCAGCCACAGCTTCTCTGCGCAACCTGGGCCAGGGTCTCACTGCCCTCACAGGAAAGAATTTCTTCCTAATGCCTCATCTAAATCTCCCCTCTTCCAGTTTCAAACCGTTGCCCCTCGTCCTATCATTACATTCCCTGATCACGAGTCCCTCCCCAGCTTTCCCGTAGGCCCCCTTTAGGTACTGGAAGGCTGCCCGTGTCCAGGAAGATGTCCACGTCCTCCCTCCACGTCCCTCTGCAGCTCTGCCCACAGGGAGCGGTGGGTGATGAAGCTGCTCTTTGCCACCCCATGCCCCACGGCTGGGGGTGCTGGTAGGAATCGGGGCTGCGTTCTGCTACGAGCTTGGTGGGACACTGGGTAAATCCCCTTGTATGTAATAGGAAACCGCATTTCTTGGAGATTTCTGCCTAGCTGTTGGGATCTGTTGTCTGGAGCGTGAGGAATCCCGAAAGCAACATCCCTCTGACTTCAGAGAAAAGAGCCAGGACTCGTTGCTGCCCAGCCCCGTGCTGCCCTGCCGAACCCCGAGGTGCAAATTCAGCTTAGGACTGGTTGGAAAGGAGTTTGATGTCTTCTTCAATGTTTGCCTGGACTCATTGGTACCACATCCATGCCTGGCTTCGTTACCTGGCTTTTCTGTGCTCTTTTCTGGTGTCTTGTGGTTGTCGGTCTTCGGTGTGTTGGGAGATACTGGGAAACGTTTTGAGGGCTGTGGTGCGCCGGTCCCGAGGGCAGATGGGAGCCAAGGGGAGGTACGCTGTGAGCATGAGGGCTGCTGCAGGGGTTAGTGGAGAATTCAAAGCTGCTTTAGGGTGAGATAAATCCTTCTCTGAATCTTAACCCTTCAAGGACTCTTACAAGCTCGGTCAAGCCATGATCGCAGAGCCTGCAACACAAAACCCCCCATACTCCATAACAAGCCGGGATTTATGCTACTGCTTCTTCCCATGGAGGGACGGCGCTTGTAAGGTTAATCTGCCAGCATCGACTTGTCCAAATCTCCATAATCGGGCAAAACATGATTATGGAGCTGCAAGTCATTAGGGCACAATGGCTCTTAAATGACTGAGATGATTGAATTAAAACCCTAATGGCAGAGCATCCAAAGTAAATAAGAGACAACCAGATCCACTGGCGAATGACTCGCCTATCGCTCAGCTTGGATTAGGAGAGCAGGAGCTTGGGGATGGCCAGAAACAGTAGAAGCACGGTGATTAAATTGGATATACTGGCTGGGGCTCAGCGCTGTTATTACTGTGAAGCATGCAAGTGTCGGGGGTGTGAGCTGAGTGTAGGCGTGGGCTTCCTGCGCTGGCCTTTGAGCTGGAAAAAACTCACTCTTTGGACTCACCGCAGTGGGGGATGAGTTTTGGTCTTTGTTGTATTCTGCTCCTTTGTATCAGTTTTATCAAGGAGGTGTCAATGCCTTGAAATTATTTCCAGCAAACGTAAATTCCAGCATTCATTTTGGGTCGGGTGAAACAATCCTGTGCTAGAAAGCGTTCCATTTCACTTCTGTCTGGTTTTGCCTTCCTTTTTGATACCATCAGACCGCTGGCTTCCAAGCAAAATTTCGCTTTGGTTTCGATTTGCTTTTCTTGCGAGTGCATTTTCCAGATGTTTCGAACAAAGCTTCAAAAATCAACGTTGTTGGCGTCGTGGACATGTTTTCCATGCTCTGCTTCGGATGCCAGAAGTGCTGTGTCCCCAGGGGCAGCCCTGATGTGCCGGGGAAGGAGCTCCCTCTGGACAGCGGGACAGCCATCCGTCGGGAGCAGAGCCTGCAGGATGCTCTGGGAGTGACCAGCCTTGCAGTCGTTTTGATTGCCAGCTCTGGAGATGGTTATTGCCCTTTTAGCTCTGTTACCGTTCCTTATTTTGCAGTTCTGGTTACGCTTAATGGTTGCATCTTTGCCGACAAATAAGATGGGACTTGAATATCTATTGCTACCCTGGCCCCAGGGAGATGGTTATGAATCTCGGCTTGTGCCTGCGCTGTCAGTGACGTTTGAGGTGGGAAAAGCATTAGGTAGTGAAATCTCCGGAGAAAATGCAGGGAATGAGCAAGTAAACAACAGAAGATGGGTATAGATCATCAAGATCTGTCAGCAGTGTTGAATTTGAAGAGTTCCTGGTGTTGCTATTAATTTACTTCCTCTGCCAGCCTTATTGCTATTACCCCATGCAAGATCTGCACCTCAGAGCAAACTTTATCTTTTACCTAGGGGCTAATGGCTTTTCATCTGTTTCAGAAATTTGCATTTTAATGGAATAAATCTTATCCTTTCCCTCCAAAGCAGTAATAAAAAAAAAAAAATAAAGCCTCTGGGTAACTTTCTTGAAATACCCAACAGTTAATGTGAAGTGTCCAAAGCAATCCTGGTGTATTTTTGATGTGCCGGCCCCCTGAATGTGTTTGACTTCTCATCCCAGATTGGTAACTTCTTGAGGCAAGAGCTCATCTCCCCCACAGTGGGATCTCTCTTATGGTTTTACCTCAGGACCCCAAAATCCCCGATTGCCGTTGCGCTCTCCTGGGCCGCAGCATGCAGAGGCTGCACTCAGATGTTGCAAAGCGCAGGATAAAAATGTGGATTGTTCCAGCACAGCCGTATGAAAATGATAGCTCTAATAGCAAAGCCTCCTTCGGAAGGAAGCTGGGGGAAAATTGTATGCTGGTGCTCTCTGCTGGATAAAACCAAGAAGGCTTTTTCCTCGCCAGCGCTGCTGTGACTGCGTGTTCACCCCAGTCTTGGGCTCTTGGCCGTGGGGTCTCCTGCAGCTCTGCCCGCGCTGGGGCACCCTGACGCTGCCAGTTGCCTTTGGCTTGAACTGGCCAGGGCTAGCTGAGAGCACGGGATGTGTTAGGATCGCTGATCTGACTCCTTTCCTCCTGTCTCCTTCCCTTACAGTGTGTTACTTGCTGAAGAGCAACATCAGCCCAGACCTGTGCAATGAGGATGGATTAACTGCACTGCATCAGGTGAGGCGGGGGAGAAGGTCACCGTCCCTGCCGCTCCGCATCTGCCCCCTGCTCTCAGCAGACCTGCCGGGAGAACGGAGAAAGCTCTTACATTTCATTTTGTTGCTCAGTTGAAGCAGTGAAACTTGACCGTGTTGTGCTGGCGATCCCGTTTCTTGGGGAGCAAACTGAGATCAGACCCTTCTCTGGCTGTATCCCAGACTTCGTCCAGTGATAGTAAGGGCTCAGGATTTGGGGCTGGGTTTCAGGCGTGAACAACATCTCTCCCACCCTTTAATCTTTGCAGGGCTGGGCTGTAAATTCTTAAAGCGGGTTAACTCAAATTTAGAGACTTTGGCAACACACGAGTATTGAAACTGGTTTGAATTAATGATGCACGGGATGTTTGGAGCGCCTGCTGCTGCTCTCAGTGGGCTCAGGGACTTCTGAAAATCTGTATGAGATGGCAGCAGCCGATCACTGGTAAAATACAGACTTGCCGTAGCGGTGTGTAAGTCTGTGTCCTTCCTCAGAGCCTCTGCATGGGTGCCATGAGGGTTTTTCTATTCTTCTTCCTAAGGCCCCCGTCCCCACCCCTCCTCGTGAGTCCTGATTTTCAGTGGGAGAGCGTGAGGAGAGCCAGCCCGCAGAAGGCCCCCGGGACTCGCCCTGCCTGGCAGCTGCCGCCCCCGCGGCCACAACACAGTGGCACGCTTGTCACACTCGCGCCGAGGGCGGAACGGGGACTCGTGGTTTTCTCGCCGTTAGTCCCTGCTCTAAATGCTCCCGTTGACTTGGGATTTTGGATTCTTCTGCGAGTCGCTGGCTCTCTTCAAAGCTGGCTGGATTAAAAATTGAACAAGCTGGATTTGCTTAAAAATGCAAACTGGCTTCTAGAAGAATGAAAGGTCCCCGCCACCACCTCTCCAAAGAGATGTTACTCTGCACACGGAGAAATGCTGGCAGCCTCATTGCTTTCCCCACTAGCTACTGAAGCCACGGAGAATCCCACCTTGCCCACTGAAGGATCACTTATTATGAAAGTGCCTTTGGGAGCTGAGGTGGGATCTTTGCATCCACTAGAATTAATTTGAACCCCTAATCAGAGAGAAGCTCCGAAGTGAACTCTGTTGCCTATTAGCCGTGGCTTCCAGTGAAGGATGCGGTTCCACTTCTGTGATAACTCGGCTGTGTGACAGGCATGATTTTAGCCTCATTTCCATATACAAATAGTAAACAGAAATAGAAATACATAAAGGGTCCTTGTCACTCAGCTGCTAAACCGCTTGCTGTGGGCTGCAATTCAGCCCCGTTACAAGCCTCTGCTGCAGTGCTGAGCTGCGAGTCTCCCGCGTGGGTGTGCAGAAATGCGTAGATCACGAGCAGGCTTCTTGCACAAGAATGAATCTTATTTCAGTTCCTGTTTTCATGCCAAGAAGTGAGCGCGAGGTGGATCCAAAGCGCGAGTTCCACCTTCCCCGCAGGAAAGCGGTTGAGGCCATTCTTGCAGGCTGCCTCTGGGGCTGTGGTGTAAACGCATCGAGGATGCTGATTTTGTTCAGGAAGTTAAAGGTGCCCTGTCAAGTACCTCATGATTCTGGGAGTCCAATTTGCATCTCTTCAGATAACTGTGGTAGGTAGCGTGAGCTGCTGGGAAGACATTTACAGAAGACTTTTACTCATCACATGCCAACATGTGGGATCTTCCCCTAAGAAAAGGGAATGTCAGCTTGTCAGCACATCCCTTGGTATGTGGTTATACTGGTTACGTTGAATTTCTGCTATGTTTGCTCTTGAATATGAAAGACCCAGTGGAACAGAAGCTATGCACATATTTGCTGTTGTTCCCTACTGGTTCTGCCCCCAAACCAGAAGGCTCTATAAAACACCAGTGACCTTCAGTCTGTCCAGCGTAGGTGTTCTGCATGGTGCCCTTCTGACCTGCTTGTGCTCAATTTGGCGTTTAACTCTGTTGGAGATGCTTGTTGTCAAACACTGCAGGATAAAGTAGGTCTCCACATCCAGATACAGCTGAGCAGGTATTACCTTCCTAAAATTTAAAAAAGATATGTCTGCGTCCCTTCCTTACCAGTGCTGCATAGACAACTACGAAGAGATAGTCAAGCTTCTCCTCAACCACGGGGCCAATGTCAATGCGAAGGACAACGAGCTGTGGACTCCATTGCATGCAGCAGCTACCTGTGGTCATATCAACCTGGTGAAGATCCTCATCCAGCAGTAGGTGGCTTTTTGTGTCTGTCCCTTTCTGCAGATCTGATTCTATCCACAGCTTCTGTGGATGGAAACCGAGACTGCTTAGTACCTTGCGAGATGGCAGCGATGGTGATTATTCCCTGCTTTCAGGCTATTCATGGGATTCCTTCCTGCATGGGGGAAAAGGGGGGTGAAGGTTGAACCGTGCTCGCTGGGTGGGTAGAAACAGGAGCAGCCAGCAGGATGCACCCTCACGCTCTTCAACACAACTTCAGGTCTTCCAGCCACAGCCAAAGAGACACCAATGTAGGAGGACAGCAGCATGTTCGTATAGCTCAAATGCTTGGGTGAACTTTGTGACCTGTCTTTCTGGGTCTTAATTAGTAACTAGTTAGCTTCTTGTAATAAATTTGTTCCCCAGTGGTGTGACACAGGGTGCTTGCACTGGACCTTCCACTTGCCTTTACCAAGGCCCTAAAGCTCAAGTCTTTCCTAGACTCGCCAGCAAGGAGGAGGAAGGCAGGATGTATTTTGAGCTGTACCATGTGCAGCATTTAATGAGCACCTGCTGTGAATCCTGCCCGGAGCAGATAGTCCTGACTCTGTGTGGAGCCCTCGTCTCCATCTCCCAGGGTGACGGTGTGGAGGGCAGAGTGTGCTTTGGGGGTGTTAACGTGCTGCCTTGCACAGCAGTGTCTGCTGCTTCTCCCTCAGGGAAGGAGACTTCTCTCTGTGTTGCTGTCATCTGGGAGACTAGCATCGAAAACTTGGCCCTTCTTCTTTGGCCAGACAATGAAGGAAGTGGAGTAGAGGACGCAAAGAATCGTCTGTTGGAGGACGTTCCCACTTGGGTTCGGAAATTTTTGGATGGGGGACATAAAAATGGAGCAAACATGTTGAACAATATAGTGCATTCCTGACTATGAAGATAAGGGCGTGTCATGGGGATGGGTGGCAAGGTGAGGAACTGCAGTTTATGGCCCTAGTTGAGGAATAGGGTTAATTTGTCTGCTACAATCAAAGTTGTCCTTTACAGGAGGGGTCACATATCAAATGACTGGCTAAACACTGCCTTTGAAGGCAATGTTACTGATGGTGGGACCTGGAAACCTTGGAGGCCATCAGAAGAAGTAGCGCACAAAAGATGTCCAGTTCCTTGGTTTTTTATTTGCTGATTAAACTAATGCTGATACTTTGCAAATGTGAATTTCAATGTAGTTTGCTCTGCTCAGGCGGGGGGGGGGCGGAAATAAAGAAAGAAACAGGAATCTAAATGCAAGTGGATACTGTCTGCTGTCCTTCCATGGCTGGTAACTGTCAAGGTAGATCAGAATTCACATGAAACTATTTAATAGCTAGCAAAAATGGCATGGTTCAGAAGGTGCTGGAAGCTTTCTACTGTGTGAGAATATGGGGACAGCGATCACCTTAGTTGGCAATTTTACTTCCAAATAGTGACCTCCTGGAGGTCACTAAAGCACTTAGATAAGTCCTATTGGACAATCAGAAAGAAAAACTCACCAGTTGACAGGATATTTTTTTATTACTATTTTTCGTCATTGTGCCCTTGGCTAGATGGAAGGCTCCCTCCACCATTCAGCCTGTATCTTTCCCAACTTTTATGGTCCTTTGAGCTTTCCACTGAAGGACTGCCAGATGCCCAGATAACAAGCGCCTGGTAGTATCCAGAAATTCACCAAACAATCATTTCTATCATTGAGAAGCTGCCAGTCTGTCCAGTGCCAGGATAAGGAGAGGACAGGAACGGTTCAGTGGCTCATGTGCCCCACAGCCCATGAAGGAGGCGTAAGGTGCTGCCTTTCATCCGCTTCTGGAATTTGTCTTCCCCATTCATAGCTCCATGGCTTTGCTTCAAATCTTCATGACATTTGGGCAACTATTAAACCCCAGTTGGTTTTTGCTAAGCGTTTATCCCAGTGTTTGGCACCGTCTGCTCTAGGATGTCTGAGGTCCTTTCTTGTGTAACTCGGCATTCTCCTTGCAGTGGAGCTGACTTGTTGGCAGTAAATGCGGATGGCAACATGCCGTATGACCTCTGTGAAGATGAGCCAACTCTGGATGTCATTGAGACTTGTATGGCCTATCAAGGTAAGGAGACTGAGTTCATGTAAAATACAAAAATGGGTCAATGCAGTGCTAAAAATTACCTTCTTTCTCAGCTCTTGATTTGCCTCTGGAGAAAAGCAGAGAGATACTGCCTGGCATAATTTCTTGGAACCTGACTCTATCTAGTTTCTCTGATTCCTAAATAATGATGAGGGTGAAGGGCAGCTGTTAGTCCCCTCAGCTACATAGCCTCTGAAAGGGATGTGAGGTCCTATCAGCCAGGAACCAAGCCTAATTTTACTCAACCAGTGGAGACAAAGACCCTTTCCAACTCTTCTCTCTGTAACTGGAATTTTAACAGGAATTACACAGGAAAGGATCAATGAGATGCGGGCTGCTCCAGAGCAGGTCATGATCTGTGACATTCATGACATACTTGCGACTGGACAAGACCTCAACAGGACCGATGCCCAAGGTGCTACGCTGGTGAGTGAAACTGCTGCGGCTTCACTTTTGCCTTCCTTCCGCCTGTAGGTTACGAAACCTGCCCTGTGGCAGGAGTTATACAAAATCAACACATTCAAATCACTGAGAGGAGCGAGGTAGCTATTTTGATCTTTTTCCCTGTTTCAGTTTATTGTCACGTAGGAACAGGCTGTGTCCATGAGTACAGCTGACATGACTTAGTGTCCAACCCCGCGCTTTTTTGAAGTGAATCCTTTGTTCATGTGAGCTCTGATGGTCGTCCGGCAGGTCAGGTCCTGCAGCAAGGCTGCTGAGCTCCTGGGTCCTGTCTGACAGGGGCTGGTACCAAAGAAAGGTGCAAGAAATCCCATGATGAGGAGTTGCAGAATATAGCACTTGTGCTGACCTCTGAGGAAATGGGACTGAAAGACCTCTCAGTAATGTTTTGCTTCTCACTAGTGGACTAGTGAGACTTCTCCTCTTCTAGAAGAGGACTAGAAGAGGACTTCTCCTCTTCACAGTTGAAATAGGATGAGCTCTGAGTGCAGTTCATACCTTCAGAGTGGTGCCTAGGTCAATGTTTTGCTCAGAGATGCAGCAGCAGACCACAATTATGAAAATCTTCAGAGACATGGAGTATTGTGGGGAACTAACCTGACACCCACAGAGGAGACGTGCGAGTCCTCTGGTTTTCACGGGAGCTTGATTTGGTGTTGGGCACCCTGGAGACTTTCTGCCTCCTCCTCTCTCTGCTTTGCATAGCATCTGGCTCAGGCAGAGTCAACGGAGGGCTGTGTTTATTCACGTAGGATGGCATCTGCCCCTGGGCAGAGGAGAGCACCAGCACAAACGTACAGCACAAAGCAAGGCGGCATCTGATTTGACTGGACAGAGACCGAGAAGGCTGAACAATCCTAGTCCTGTTCCTTTCTTCTTCACCTGCAAACCTGTGTCTTAAACCCTCACTTACAGCATTCCCGAGTGACGTTCAGCAGTGCCGTCATACGTGTTGGGGACTTTCATACAACCTTGGTCATTTGATGCTGGGGTCCAGACATAACTGATACCCAGGCCACTTGGTGTCATCTGTTTGATGGCCAGACCGTTGCAGTGCATTCACGTTTCTTTATCTAAATCGTCACCCATAGCATATACCAGTAGCATAAGGGGAGGGCAGGCTCCCTGCAAGATAAACTTGGATGAGTGAAGCTTTTATTGCAGCTTATTTTTTTCACATGTTTTTCCCTTTAACATGGTCTATATACGTAAATTTAAGCAGCCCTCTTGGCTTCCCTTTTTATATCACCCTCAAGTGACCCCTTGTTAATTCATACGGCCACTAGAGGGTATGACCCAGTGCCATAAAATTCAGGTAGAAATTGATTGAATTGCCAGAAAGCATCAGAATTTATTTCCAGATGAGGGTTTAACTTTGTGTGGTGGAATCCACATGGACATTTTTGAAAAGAAGCTTTAATTTTCCTCTTCACAGTTGAAATGGGATGAGCTCTGAGTGGAGTTCATACCTTCAGAGTGGTGCCTAGGTCAATGTTTTTCTCAGAGATGCAGCAGCAGATCACAATTTTGAAAATCTTCAGAGACACTGAGTGTTGTGGGGGACTAAGGGAGACTATTATTGATGTTTCCAAAGTGATGGTTGTAGTTGGAAGCCACTATCTGAAAAATCAGATTCCCTTAACTAAAAGTAGCCAAGGATTAAAACGTGTTTGATTTTCAAATGGTGAAAATAATTCTAGCCTGAGTGAAAGTGCACTTGCATGAAGGGAATCCTGACTAAAGCAGGCTGAAATTTTGATCCAAAAAATCGCATCCACAGCCTTTAAGTGGGGAGGAGGAGACATTCTTCTGGCATGAGGAATGCAGAGTTTTCAGTGGATGATGTTCTCCATTGCAGGCTTGCATTTTGATGGTGCTGTTTCCCTACAGGTTGGGAAGCACTTAAAAGCCCTTGATTTAAAATGTGAAAACATTATTTTTCTAACCCATATATGTAAGTTATTTTAAGAACTGTTACGCAGTTTCCTCTCCAAACAGAATTATATGCGGGTAATATTGAGTTTTAGTAACAAGAACAACCTGCTTTTGACCTGGTGGCATCTGCCAAATGTGAGATGGGCTGCCCATCCGGATCTAGGCTCAGATAGCCAAGAAATTCCACTGAAACTTGGTGTATAAAAGCATTCATGATCATTGCAGGTGGCTCATGCTCTGTTCCTTGTCTCCTAGCTGCATATAGCTGCAGCCAATGGTTATCTGCATGCAGCTGAAGTCCTTCTTGACCAGGGGGCAAGCCTGGACGTTAAGGACTGGGACGGCTGGGAACCTCTTCATGCTGCTGCTTTCTGGGGACAGGTAATGATTTTGTTGCAAATGTCACGTATGAGGGGGACATTTCTTTCTGCCTGGACAAGTTGTGGAGTACTCTACAAATGGAAGAAATTCAGCTGGGGCTGGACTCACTGGATGGTGTCAGGTGAGGTCCTTGGGGCTGCAAAAAAGAGAAGCTGTTGCTGAGAAAGTTTGGGGAGAGTGTGTCTGTGCAATTGAATGGTAGGAACTGTGTTTAACACCACACACATACCAGAATAATTTGAGGCGAGTTGAGCGTGCGTGCTATTGCTTCTTATCTTATTCCAGCTTTTCAGCTTTGAGGAGGAAAGCGATTGCCTTAAATACCTCTATCAACTTAGCTTTCTTTCCCTTTCTTTAGATGCAGATGGCTGAGTTGCTTGTGTCCCATGGGGCTAGTTTGAGTGCCAGGACATCTTTGGATGAGATGCCAATAGGTGAGTCTACTAACCTTAAAAAAAAAAAAAAAAAAAAGAGATCAATCAGAGA
>VYZM01018899.1:1472408-1490795 GCA_013398915.1 Dromas ardeola | reverse complement strand
CTCCCCAGCTCAAGAAGGACAGGGAACTGCTGGAGAGGGTGCAGCATAGGGCTACCAAGATGATTAGGGGACTGGAACACCTCTCTTATGAGGAAAGGCTGAGGGAATTGGGTCTGTTTAGTCTGGAAAAGAGACGGCTGAGGGGTGACCTTATTAATGCTTACAAATACTTAAAGGGTGGGTGTCAGGAGGATGGGACCAGGCTCTTTTCAATGGTGCCCGGCAATAGGACAAGAGGTAATGGGTACAAACTTGAGTATAGGAAGTTCCACCTAAACACGAGGAGGAACTTCTTTACTTTGAGGGTGGCAGAGCACTGGCACAGGCTGCCCAGAGAGGTGGTGGAGTCTCCGTCTCTGGAGACATTCCAAACCCGCCTGGACGCGTTCCTGTGCAACCTGCTCTAAGGTGACCCTGCTCTGGCAGGAGGGTTGGACTAGATGATCTCCAGAGGTCCCTTCCATCCCTGTGATTCTGTGATTCTGTGAAGAGAAGTTTTTCCCCCTAAGCATGCTGGAGTCTTCACATGGGGCTTTCAGAAGCATTAACTTCATTTTTCAGGCGTCTTTAGAATCAAAGTTGCAGTTACTTTAACTGGGACTGAAGTTTTAAAGCACCTACTTCGTTACTTCTGAACACCCTTCTTCCTGCTCATGAAACCAAGGGAGAAGGAATTTCTCAAGCACCAAGTCTTTCTCCCGTGTGGTTCCACTCATGTTATCCCTCTGTACTTGTGCTCGGGAGTCTCCCCGCTCTTACACTATAGTCTTGGACCTGAGCAGCTGTTGAGTGTGGCCCTAGGACTCAGGTGTCTAACTTGGCTTTGATGCAATGAAGTGTGGTAAACGATAAGGGATTGGAAAGGAAAGAGAAAGCACGCGCAAGTCTTGGAACGGATTGGAAGGAAAAATGCCAAAGTGCTAACATCTGACCATGCATACTATAACCTTGTGCCACATTTTCTTTTGGCAAACGGTTTTCTGAGCCTTAATTGAAAAATCTGCGCATCGTCTTTTTGAAAGTTCTTGTCTTCTACACTCATCTACTTTGCTTTTGTCTATACTCTTTTTTGTTTTGGAGGCTTAAGTGAAAATGCTGTATTCAGGGGAACTGCAGTCTGGTAATTATAGAAATTTGTTTTCCTCCCATCTTGAAGCATTGATACAGTGGCCACTATATCTCTCACCCTTTCATGGGTAAAGGCACAGTATGCTCCAGAGATGGGACAAAGCCCAGCTGAACAGCTGGATCCTCGCAAAGCTGAGCCCCTGTCACAATCAGCAGCTCTTGTTTTCTGCACCTGTTTATGTGTCCAAACCATTCTGCCTCCCCTAATTTGTTTGGAAATTAATGTGCCTAAGCATATTCTGCTTAAATTTCCCTTCCCTTCCTGCTAGCATTTGTATTTGTGTATACCAGGAAGGCACAGTTAGTAATGTGGTGTTAATGGTACCGCATGTGAACCGTCTGATTAATGGCTTGGTTTGTGTGTGCCACAGATCTGTGTGAAGAGGAGGAATTCAAAGTATTACTTCTGGAGTTGAAACACAAACATGATGTGATCATGAAGTCTCAGCTGAGGCATAAATCCTCCCTGAGTCGAAGGACCTCCAGCACCGGCAGCCGGGGGTGAGTGCGTTGTCCCCTGCAGGTCACCGGTGCGTTAGGGTGGCCACCCAGACGTGGCTGCAGAGCACCCTGCGGTCGGCGTGCGGAGGACAACCCGCCTGTCCTTTCTGAACGAACTCTGAAAGGCCGAAGCTGGCTTTTGGTTGCTGAAGGCGGAGCTCCTTTGAAGGGTGGTTCTTTCGTAGCAAGAGGTGGCGTTTCTTGGGGGGAAAATGGCTTTGTGGTTTAAGAACTGCTTCGAGCAGAGGACCAAGTGGTGAGAATTTACCCTGTTAAACCACTGACACTGGTGTCGGAGAATCAGTGCTTCAAATGGCTTAACTGGAGCTTCTCAATAATATGTCTCATGGCCAAGATACTGTGCTCGGACACAGTTTGCACAGGTCTTCATAGGATGTTTACTAGACGCCAAAGCAGTCCTGCAGACCACAAAACTCCCTAAACAGCCCGTGGGCCCTTTCCCTCTGCATTTACTCCACTGGTTGCAGAGCAGATCCATTTGGTGACATGTATGAGATCTAACCCAGATTTGCAATACTACTTTAAAACTCCTTAAAATTCCTCCCACCTTTAATATCCGCACTAGTGCCTTTGGTTAGCGTGGGTGCCAGGAAGCTAAATTCACGTTCCATTGCAGTGGGAGAGGCTGTGAAGTGTGGGGAGGAGGTGAGAAGAGCTACAGGGTAAGAGGAAATGTCATGTCCTGCTCACAGCCTCGATGTCCCTTGTCCCTGTCCCGCAGGAAGGTGGTGAGGAGAGCCAGCCTTTCGGACCGAACAAACCTTTACAGGAAGGAGTGCGAGAAGGAAGCCATTGTCTGGCAGCAGCTGGGGGTGGCAGAAGAAGGAAGAAACTCGGGTCTCATTGGAGAAATGGGGGAGACTCGGTCTGACCAGGAGAACACAGACCCCGTAAGGAATCTCTTCTGTATTATGGGAAGTCACCAAGGAGGGCTGGTAGCGCAGGTTCAATAGCAATGGCTGCCCTGGGATGGAAAGTGGCTGAAAAATTCGTAAACCTCATCCATCAGATGTAAGCCAAATTCTCATTTGGTATAAACTGGGATATCCCACTCACGTGGAAAGACTGGTTTGGATTTACAGCTGCATAGTTTTGAGATATGGCCCCAGTGAACCCGGAAGTTCTGAAAAAATAATGTGTGTATTTCTCTTTAGAGCTAACAAACTGCTAATCACAAAAGAATTGTAATCTTGTTTTGCAGTTATTTAGTTCAGTTACTGTCATGCATTATTAATAAGCTTATCTATCTATTTTATTTTTTTTTAAGTGAGTCCTTCTGAGTTAACATTCCTTGTTTCTGGTTGGGAACCAGCACCTGGTTGGGGCTCACAGCGTTGTAGGGTCCTGTTAGGGGGTGAACTCAATGTTTGCGCTGCAGTACCTGCCTGGTGGAAGGGCTGAGTGTGAGCAGGCTTAGGAAGTTGTCACAACTGTGTTGTGAGGGACAGGGGAAGATGCTCTTCTTTCATGTCTTCTTGTTACAGAATTCAGTGCTGGAGAACTCTTCCCTCCTTCCGGAGCTGGCAAACAAAAGCACCCAGTGTGACTCTGAAATCCCCCTCCAGAACGGACTCATGGCGTCTGCCAGCACTTACCAGTACACCTTTCCCAACGGGGACGTTTGGAGTATGCACGCTGACCCTGACAGTAATCCAGGCCACATGCTGCCCTACGGCAACCCCGGGCTCCCCGAGACGCAGCAGTTCTGGGGTGCCTACAAGGAGCACAACCATCAAACGCTCTCCGAACTGAAGCGGCAGCGGGCAGCGGCCAAACTCCTCAACCACCCTTTCCTCAGCACCCACTTCGGCAGTGGCGTGGGAGGAGTTGCCGAGAACGGGGGCGAGGCCAAGTCGCACCTAATCGGACCCAGGACTTCTCCCTACAGCACCAATGGGACCTCAGTGTATTACACAGTGTCCAGTGGTGATCCACCCCTCTTGAAATTCAAAGCCCCCATGGAGGAAATGGAAGAGAAGGTGCACGGGTGCTGCAGAATTTCCTAGTCTCATCTGTTTCTCACCCCAGAGGAAACGAGACGCGGGTGGGCTGGTTGGATCTATCGCAGCGGCCGGGTGGTTTGCATTCCAAAGGGAGAATTTGGTTATGGACATCCTGACTGCAGCGGCCTCCTTCGTCTTGAATTGTATTTTACCCTGCCAATTACTTCCATTGCAGCTGAATGAGTAATGCAGGTGGAGCAAGGCTCTTAGGAGAGGAAGGGATGCGCATCAGGATGATGTAAAAAAAAAAAAAAGTCACCCTCGTCTTGCTCCCTGGGGAAGAAGGCATGGTGCACTGCCTCCTCATCCTTGGGAAGTCATGAGATGCCTTGGGAAGGAGAAATGATCGGAATTAAAATCTTTGCATCTGAGCCTCTTGCTGTAAGCCAGCAAGCTTCTGGAAGGTGACAGTTCAGACCTGAATTTTCACTCTTGGGTGATGGATGTATCCTGGAGCGGAGATCAACCCCCACACGGGGTTTGCAAGAGCGGACAGAGCTGTGTTCCGTACAGCTGGATCCAGCACGTACAGGGCCCGAGCAACAAGCAAGCGTAGGTGCCGCGCTTGCTTTAGGGAGTTTGCAAGGTGTGTGACGGCTCACCATCAACAACTGTGTGCTGGCTGGGTCCTGTTCTGCTCCTGTAAACGCATCGCCGCAGACTGCCATCGGGTTTAAAGCAGAACCTCTCCTGGAACAGGCTTCACTCAATAGGCTTTAAAACTGATGTTGCAATAAGGGGCCCTGGCAATAGAATTTTACTGCAATAAAATACTGACAAAGGTCTATATTGGAATAAGTAATTTAAAAAAACTTATTTGTACTATTTAGACTCTTTAATTTGTTAAAACTAAAAAGACTTTTGCTGATGTCACTTTCCTATTGATTCTGTTTGTTTACTCTGTACGCTCAACACAGGGGCAGCGTGCTTTGTGTTCTGATGGTTCTGGATTTCCAGAACCACAGGGCTCGGGCAGGGTGAGGAGGAGAGACTTGCTGACACTCATCTAGAAACGTCGTGACAGCGTTTCTAATCTCCCTAGATGTTACGACACTTGCGTTAGCCTGCAGTCTTCAGCTAATAAATAACTGTTAAACCATTGCTTTGGTAGCTGAACATTGCAGCACAACAGATTTTATTTTTTTTGTGTCTGTTTTTTCCAGCTCCCACGCTGAAGTCAGCAGTGGTTAGTAGCCATCAGAAGAAGGCTTAAATGCCTCTGTGTATAAGGGAGTTGCCTAGCACCATAGCAAAGCCTCTCTGTTGTAGAGCAGTTGGCACACCATCACCGGAATTTTTATGTGATTCATGTTAGCTCTGACAAACTATCTGAGAAACACTAGCACGGTGTAGCCTGGGGGTTTGGCACCGGCTCTTCAGTGAATTAAGGCTTGGCATACCTGGGGAGATGAAAAGAGAGCACCCCGTGGGAGACAATGCTGAGGAACCAGCCGCAGTTGAGTTAACAAGTTGTATCTACAGAAGTAACTAAATCTTCAACCCTTTTTCTGCACAGAGGGGCTATCACACACATAACTATTTGCCTGCATGAATATGTGTCTTCTCAAGCAGTTTAAATTCCACACTCTGAAAACATAAGCCTGTTGGGGTCTCTGTAAACCATCAGTGGATTAAATCTGGCTCACGTAGTTGTGCTTCAGCCAAGCAAGAGCAAATGCAGCTTCCAGCCACCTTCCTTTTACCTGGCGGCTGTTAGACATCACACACACACTCCCCCTGCGGGAATCCTCACAACCTTTCCTTTTTTTCAAGGCTATAAAAAATTGACTCAGGCTGCCAGTGACCATTAAGTACTACCCTCCACTCCCCATCAAATCTAGCCCGTCGCTGGGGCTGGGTGTTCTGTGATCCAGGGCCCTGGGCTCCCCGGGGCAGCAGAGGTGGCCGTGTGTCACCACCACAACCATGCCATGCAGGAAATGCTTTTGGACCTGTGAGGTTATTACCAGGCTGGCAATTTACTCTTTTGAACTCTAAAGATACAATTTTTCTTCCCTTACCAGTTTTAGGAACAAATTGGAAAATGGTAGCAGTTGATTCGATATTTTTTAAAAACCTCAGTTCAGTTAAAGGCAGGGGGTTCTTTGTTTTGAAACATTCAGAGAAGTTGGGCTTCCTCCACTATTGAAACGCATATCCTAAATATAAGACTAGAAAATACTTCTTGTGCTTGACTTAAGGCTAAGGGATTTTAAAAGTCATTCCCTCGTAGAAAGAAGATGATTTGGTAGCGGGACAGACTTTACCCCGTCTGTATGTGGTGAACAGTGGGTCTTCTGATTACCTCGAGAAAATTCTTCTGGGATAAGACCAAGTGTGGCCTGGGTATTCCTGAACGGGGGGAGATGATCATTCAGATGCCTCTTTTCCCCCATGGTGGGGGGAATTGTCTCACCACTTCCATCCGAAGGAGAATTCTGGACTCTGTAACAAATTTTGGTGCCGGTATCCACTAGATTGTAAGTGGTGCAAAACTGGGGCACAGCTGGTGCCTTCCCTCCCGGGGAAGGAGCTGTCGGACTCTTTTCCTTCTCAGAGCAATTTTGTGCTATGGAGTGTATTGAATCCTACTCAACTCCGAGCAAATGACAAGGAGCCCTTTGAATGACATAGTGTTAAGTAGTGTGAGGCTTGCTTTCACTGAGTTTCACATTAAGACTGTAGGAAGCCAGTCCATTTAAGCCAAATAGCTTTTTGGTATTTCACTCTGTTTATATGCAAGAGTCCAGGAACTCATCACTCCAGCTGTGATCTTCAGCAAACCAACAATTGATTTACTATCAGGCAAAAGATGTTACAAGATACTACATCCCCCTAATTGGACTTCGCATTGTAATTGTAAAATTGGCTGTAATACAGCTCTTCTGGCTTTATCACTAAGCTAACATGCTCACTGAAGTCTAGTGGCATCTGATCAAATCTAATCAATTCTTACGCAGACCAGAGAGTCGGTAATCGATAAATCTTCCAGAATACGTTTCACACTCAGGCGAAGTATCCACAGTCATGCAAAGTACTTATCTACCACTGGCTTTGGGCTGAAGTTCCCTCAGAGTGGGGCTCGTGAAGGCTGTTGGAAGAGTGACCTAAAACGGATTCATGCTTGTGTGTTGGTGACATTCTGGGTATCATGGTCACTGCCTGCGGGGCACTGACAAAGGCGCTCAGGGAGGGAGCTGGCAGGTTATGCTGCATGCAGAGTTGTTGGTTGTAGGTCTGGGATGAGCAATTCTGTACCCAGGATATTTAACCTTCTAATAAACTGTTTTGTAGAGATAAACAGGCTTTTGGGGGATTAATAAACACACAGATACTCTTATATGCGCGTTGTAGGAGCCCACCTCTAGGAATAGGGCTTTTTATTATAAAATTTAGCAATGTTGCAACAATAGTGGGGTTTTATATCTCTGTGTTTTAAAGGCCATCCCAGTGGAAAGCTCTGAGGTACACAGCAAAAGGCACTTGGCTATTTCATTGGATCTTAATATTGCTAAATAACTGTAGAAACTAGAAATCATGTTGTGATTGGCATATCTAGCACTCGGCTTATTAGAGGAAGGTTTGGGTGTTGCTTTTTTTATGCTATATTCAGTGTTTTTAGGCTCAGTCAACATCTAAGTACAGATTCAAGGTCAGCCAAAGGTCTACAGCCAAAGGTTGTAGTTGTTCATACAGACTACGCAAAGATTTGGGAATGTGGATGTATTGATGGGTCTATTGTAGGCGGAGCTGCACGAGAGAATAACCTTTCCGCCTGCAAAATCTTCCTCTATGCTGAACTCATGCTGTTTCTAGCAAACTAACTGGCTGATGAGAGCAGCTTTGCTTTCCATGTTGAAAGACTTTTTTTAGGTGGAAAAGAAGTTGTCTCTCAAAACAGTGTCTCCGCTTTACTGAGCTCAACCAAGAAAGTCCCAGCGCTGAAATGTTAGATAAGGGCTTAAGTACCATTGCTAGGATCTGTTTGATGTCAGACCTGGGTCTGTATTTCACATACCAAATGATGTGATTTAAGATTAGTCACACTTCTGTGGTGCTCCAGAATCTTAAAACCCTCCCAGTTTTGGGAAGAACTGACTTTAGCTGATGCGGTTCTGTACCATCTTGCAGGTGAGGACCACATGGATGAGGAAGTCCTGATAGGGAAGGAGAAGAGCATGGCAGGGCAATTGCAATAATCAGTGCAATACTCGCTGGAGGCAGGGAATTCTCTAGTATATTGAGCAGGGTCTTATTTCATGGGGTTGAAGGCACTTAAAAGCTCCCAAACGGCATTACAACTTCTGTTGAGTGTCCTTTTGGTTTAGTCTCGGAGCTCTGTTTACCCAAATCTTCTCTGCTGAAACCAAATCAGCAATACCATGAAATAGGAGTACCTTAACTGAGGAAGCAATAGCACTGGTCTCCCATGAGCCATAGATGAACTGCTGTCCATCTGCTGGAAGGTGTTCTCCCAATGTCTGGATATTTCTGTGCCTTACCATATTTGCAAAAGGCAACTCGGTAACTAGTTGGAAGGTTTGTGGTGACTATACCGTGCTGTTCTTTAGCTTGGAGACTATTTTGCAAGGGGGGTAACAGTTCAGAGCATACCAGATTTTGAAGGTTTTATTTGCTCTCGCAGTTTCTCTCACGATCACTGTTTCTCGCCGCCTAAATACACAGAAAGGAAATGCACAGGGTGTTCATTCTAATTTAACAAATCACATTGACTTACTTTGTTAGAGCAGTTCTCTACAGGCAGAGTCCAGAACACACTTGTAGCAGGGAGGTCTAGCCTCTTGCTACAGAACATGGCTAGTATTTACATTTTTGTTTCGTTTTGCCTGTGGCTGTAGAAAAGAATTTGTTGTCCCGGTTGTTCTTCAGCTTTATTCTGCAGTTTTCATGTTGGCCAAACTGGTAATGGACTTCTCAGTCCCTCCACGCAATTCAAGTACCGCTGGGTTCTTCAGGCAACATCTCCCGCAGCACAATCACGACCTAGACTATTTTACTATATTGCAACCGCGGAAGCTGTAGTAGAGAAGACGCTGCGCAAGATACCTATTCCCAAGCCTACAGCAATGCAATTATCTCCACCCGCAGCTGGAGGGGAGGTACGGGTTTTTAAACAGCATGGATACAGCCTTCGTATTGCCACCTCTGCGTCTTCAGCCTCTGGATTGCAGTGTGAGAAGGGACTCCACAAGCGTCGGTGACGTTGCTCCAGCCCAGGCGACTGCTGCGTGTACAGGGTATTAACAAACGATGGCAAGCCTTCTGCAATAATTCCTAATTCCATCGATCAGTAGTAAATGATGTACAAATAAAACTCAATGAGATGTATTTTATGTGAAAAAAAAAAAGATAATAATGTAAGAACTGTATATTGTATTAGCAGCTTTGTGTATAAAATGGCATTTTGGCAATCAGAGTCTAATATATTTAAAACTTTTTTTTAAAAAAAGGATATTTGATATTGTACGGATTTGACTTTATTGCTACTGTACGTATGAAAAGATGGTTTCTTAACATGTTGAAGCAATGCATAAAATCTTAAATTGTATGTAAAACTCATGCCAAAAGGGTATGTCTGACAGTATTAGCACCTGACTCAGTGTCTTTAATAGAGAGATTGAATTTTTTAATTTAAAAATTATATTAAATTTCTTTTAATAATACAAAAAATGCCACTGAGTTTTATTTAATTGGGTTACGTTGGGAACTGCCTCGATATCTGTCTCTGCCTCCCCTGCATCCATCAAATACAGCCAGGAATTGTCTGGAAGAGTAAATCTAGGTGGTTGGTAGGTGCAACTTGTTAATTTTCAGCAGGTAGCAGGAATTCGTGATGGGGACAAGCACGAAGGCCAAAACCCTGAGTGCCTTTACTGGATTTTGTCATGTCCGAGGCATCAGGCCCGGCATTCATTAAGGGGCTTCGTTAAGGCGGTTCTTCTCGGGGGTGGTGATTCGGGCCAAGGCGAAGCACCCTGACCCCCCCAGGGACAGTGGGACACGAAGTGGGACAGGAACAGCGAGGGCCGGGGCCTCATGGGGCAGGTCTGTGTCAGAAAGGGGAAGGGGTTCGGCCCGGAGGCGTGAAATTGCGCCTCAGCCAGGGCTTGAGGGAAGCGGGCCGGGGCGAGCGGCCTCCGGGCCGGGGCGCTAACGGGGGTGCGCGGTTCCCCGGCCCCACACGCGGCAGAGAACGGCTCCGCCGCTCCTCCCCCTCGGGCCGCCTTGGCCGCAGCCAACCGGGACGCGGGGCGGGACGCGGCTCCGCCACTGGCGGCGGCGGCGCGGGGCTGTTTGGATTCAAAGCCGCTATAAAGGCGGTGGGCGAGCGGCGGAGCGGCGCCGCTCGCCATGGCCAACCCGTCGCAGTGCCTGGAGGAGGGCGGCGGGCGCTGGCCGCCGCGGCCGCCCGGGCCGTACCGGAGCCGGCGGGCGAGGCCTCGCCCGGCGCCTCCCTCGACGCCTCCTCGCTCACCTACTTCCCCGAGCGCTCGGACCTGGAGCCGCCGGCGCTGGAGCTGGGCTGGCCGGGCTTCGCCAGCGGCGCCTTCCGCGGGCTGACGCGGGTGGAGGCCCACTTCCAGCCGGGCTGCGGGGAGACCATCTACGGCTGCAAGGAGGCGGTGCGGCGGCAGATCCGCTCCGCGCGGCAGGTGAGCGGGCGCCGGGGAGCGGCCGGGGGTCCCGGGGCACTTCTGCAGCGGGTCTGCGGACCCCAGCAAAAAATGAATGCTGTCCATGAGCATCTCCTTTGTGTGGCACTGGACGCGGCCAGGCGGCTTTAAAGCACCTGTGGAGCAAAGAGGGTCCCGCTAGGAGGAGAGATGGTGAGTGCACAAGGAGGGGTACTCATCCTGACAGGGTGCATCTGTGTGCTACACCCCCGAGTGAAATCTCGCCTTCCCAGTTGCATTGCTCCAGAGGTCGTGGGCCAAGAGTTCCCCGTCCCCCAGCACTACCTGCAGAACCGCTGCTGCTGGTCATGGCCAAACCACCCACTGGTTTCATAGAATGGTTCGGGTTGGAAGGGACCTTAAAGACCATCTAGTTCCAACCCCCTGCCCTGGGCAGGGACACCTCCCACTAGTTCCCACACCTCCCAGGTTGCTCAAAGCCCCGTCCAACCTTGAACACCTCCAGGGATGGGGCAGCCACAGCTTCTCTGGGCAACCTGGGCCAGGGGCCCACCACCCTCACAGGAAAGAATTTTTTTCGTGATATCTAATCTAAATCTCCCCTCTTTCACTTTAAAACTGTTCCTCCTTGTCCTATTGCTCCATTCGCTGCTAAAAAGTCCCTCCCCATCTTTCCTGTAGCCCCTTTAGGTACTGGAAGGGGCTATGAGGTCTCCCCAGAGCTTTCTCTTCGAGCTGATCTTGCTCTTATTCAAAGCGGAAGGTTTCCCATTCCAGGTTCCTTACTGATGTGCTTTGCAAGCTAGATTCACTTGCGGAAACCTCCAACTGTCCTTTAAAGGATATGACACAAAAAAGGCCTCTTGTAAAAGGAGGTTATCTATAGAGATAACCCTATGATTCTGTCTCCCTTCTTCACCTCATTAATTCCCCCTAAGTAATGTGCAGACCTGCTCTTAGCAGGACTTCCCTCCTACAGGAGTGGATGGTTTTGATCTATGCAGAGTATGGCTTAAAAATCATATGGGTGTAGTAACTTCTAACTGTTCTCTCTAACTCATTGTGTTACCTGAGTTTATAGCCTCCAACTGTAATCCCTAGGAGGGAACCACCCTTCTCGTTAGCAGCCATTCCATTGGCTTAGCTAAAATTTAAATGTAGAGCTTCCTCTTCGGGTGGCCAGGTGAAGCAACCCCTGGATCTGTGTGTAACGTGCTCGCACATGGCACACCCTGAATCAGCCACTGAGCTTAGTCCCTGCCTGCTTCAGAGGGCAGAAGCGTAGGGTGTGTGTGAGGATGACATGAACGATGGGCTTCTTGCCAGAAACGGTCACGGAGGAAGCTCTGTTCTCAAAGGATCCTTATCAGGTAGATGAGACCGGTCTAGTGACTCGAGTAAACTCCATGAAAATGTATGTTTCTGAAAAAAGCTGTGTTTGTTTATAATGTTCTTGCTTGTAGCATCCTGCCAAATGGCTTCCCTCGCACTGAGCCAAGAGCCAGGCAAGCTGGTCCTTGCACTGCCGTGTACATGCCCGATCCAGGGAGTATTTTTGTGGACATGGAATGGAGAGACATTTTGACCCCCTGTAACTTATTGAGTATCAGATCCTGTGCGATATTGCTCAGTTGTGTCTGAGTTCTTCGGGTTAATGTGAGGAATGGGAAAACTTCAGGTGCTGTATAGTTTCTTCTCAGCTTGCTCAAATGCGGTTAGCTTGAGTGGCTAATGGGGGACACTTGCTATCTTGCCTCTGCTATCCTGAATGGATGCGTGTAGAGAAAAGGGTTTTCTCTCTTTCCTCTAAACATAACTGTACTTTTGCTCATTTTGAGTAAACGTGTGTTTCTTTTTCAGCTGCTAATTCTGGGATTAGAACTCAAATGTGCTACTAATTGAGTAGTCGTTTGAAGGCACTGGTGTTTCCAAGGGGTTTAGTGTGAATTGTTCTGTTTCCAGGGGTTATCTTCTTACTCATCTGGTCTTTTCAAAAGCATCTTATTCTTCTTTCTCTTCCTTTGACACTTAGACAAGTGGTTGGATGGAGAAGAGCACAGGAAACATGCACGAAGCACAAGCATAAACTATATAGAAATACCAATGTGCCTGTGTGTGTATAAAGAACTCATCCTTAGGGAGCAGAGCACAGGTGGGAATGCAGAGCTTAGCCTGTTCTTGTGGGAAATGTTTCCTCCGAGTACAGGCGATGCCACACACAGAGCAGCTGTTGCATGCTTGTACGCCTTGGGTGCGTTGCAGCAGTGCGTGGATGCCTCTTGTGTCTGATAAGGGCAGGTGCCAGGTACCTGCGGCGGTTGTCTAATCATTGTCCTTGATACTGGTCTAATAGAAATAGAACAGAAAAGTAAGTCATGAAGCCAAATCCTTTATGCCTTTGTGTTCCCACACAGATGTGTGTCTCTGGTTTTGAAGGGTGAGAATTCTAGCACTGAAACAGTGTGCGATGCGGCTCTGAATTATTAGCTGGAGAGATTGTTCGTAAATGTAGGACTGTTGTCTTCAGCCCATTGAGAGTAAATCTTACAATCTTAGGATTTGTCTTCTGTAAAGAACTGTTGAGCGAGTGGAAAGATTTCTTATGAAGGTACGGGATGGAAACTCAGAAGATATCTAGTAAGAATCTAGAAATAGGGTATTCCGTTTATATGTTGTCACAGAACTGGTTTATCTCTTGGTAACTTATGTAGGGACAGCATTGCCTTCCTACCACACAAAGAGAAATCAGTTGGGGTTTGAGAGGTGCTCAGCTGTGACAGTGAGGAGGCCGTTCAAGCTAATTCTCTGGTGGGCAGTGGGGAGCTGTAGCAGGTGTGCCATGCTGGGAGCACAGGAGTGGAGATGGCTTGTCTGGATTCCTGATTCTGCTGTGATAGCTTCCCCAATGTTACCAAAAGGCCATTTTACGGCAGACCATGTAGGAAAGTCAGCAGCAGATTTGAGGGAAGGACCTCTTTCAGGCTTATGCTTTCCATTCCAGGGCACAGTGAATTTACAGAAACATCGTGCGAATATAGAAATCTTCTCGAACTTGCCAGGGCCTATGCAGCAGGATAAAGAAATGTGCATCTAGCCTTAATGACTGCAGCAGGAGAAACGTCTGGGGGAGGCAGTGATCTGGCCTTGTGTAAAATAAGGCCCTTGAACAAGTGTTGTCACTTTTTTTTTTGCAGGTGATTGCCCTTGTGATGGATTGCTTCACAGATATTGATATCTTTGGTGACCTTCAGGATGCGTATAACAACCGCAAAGTCCCTGTCTATATCCTTCTTGACCAGGACTTTCTACCCCATTTCTTGGAAATGTGCAAGAACTTAGGAGTTTGTCCTGAGCAGGAAAGTGTAAGTACAAAATATGGGTGGGTGTAGTTTGTTTTATTATTTTGGGGTATGGTTTATAGTTAGAGATATCAAAGATAGCCTTCTCTAAAACATCAGACTCTCGAAAGCCTAAAGCATGCAGTCTGTTTGGCAACTGATATAAAAGCAGATTTTCTGAAATGTTTCTCAGCTCCTGAAGAACAAGGCTCAATAGCACGTGGTTTCAGTACAGTCTCTAATCCAACATGTGAAACTGCTCACAAACTGAGTGAAAACCATGCAGAAAAGGCACGTCTACTCCTACCCTACGCTACCTGTGTGTAGGAGCTACAGCCATGATATGCAACAACCTGGTGTGCTGGGTGGAGTGCGCACTGAGCCCTATCCTGAGGAAACAATTGTCAAGCATTTTGCAAGACATAGAGTAGCTTTATTCTTTGGCTCAAGGAACTGCTTGCGAAGGAAAACAGAAACACAGGAAACCCAAGGGTGGTATAGGTTTGGTAATATCTCACTTCTTCTCTAAGGCATAGTTGCTTCCTTTTAAAAGATTTAGATGATGTGACTCGGGTGGTTTACTTAATTCCTCTGAATATAAGCTGACATGACTGTCATGTCATTGGACGGGCTTATGTTCACCCTAGTAAGAGTTTCTCTGGATGGGGAGCACTCCTCACTTCATGGGTAGTAATTAATTGGAATGAGCTGTTCTCTTCAGCCTGACTCTCCTAGTGTAACAGAAATTAAGCACCGTGTAACTAATAAGACTCACACACAGACAATGTAAGGAAGTTCAGTTCATTCCTATCTTCTGTAGCGTGTGTAGCTGCTTTTAAGTAGAATTGCTAATCAAAACTTCTTGGAAGTTAACTTCAATCTAATGTTATTTTTTCCTTTCTCTTCTGAAACAGATGATGAGAGTTCGAACTCTCACTGGGAACACATACTACATGAGGTCAGGTGCCAAGATTGTTGGGAAAGTCCATGAGAAGTTCATGTTAATTGATGGTGTTAGAGTGACAACAGGCTCCTACAGGCAAGTATTGGGGTCTGCTGGTGCCTGATGAAGCTATGGAAAGGGGGTGTTTTCTGCAAGAAGGATATATTAACTTTGCTTTGTGCCTGGTGTTAATACATGCCAATGGCAAGTGGACTAGTTGAGTCCAAGTGTGACTAATACAGAACTGGAAACAGCTTTGGCAAACTGGTTTATACAACTTGCTGCCGGCAAAGCCCTTGGCCGTGGTTAAACAGAGCCCTTACTGAAGAGGAGAGCGAATTGTCCATTGACTTTATACCTTCCTTATGCCCAGCAGTTCTAAACTGAGTCTTGGTGTCTGTAGCTGTATGTGTTGAAATGTACTGGAGATTAACTCTGAATCTTGGTTGTTTTCAACAGTTTCACATGGTCTGACGGGAAGCTGAACAGCAGTAACTTGCTGCTATTGTCAGGACAAGTGGTTGAACATTTTGACCTCCAGTTCAGGATTCTTTATGCCCAGTCAATGCCCATCAGCCCGAAGTGGCCATCCAGCTGCAGGAACAGCGGGATATTTGATCACCTGGCAAGCAGAATTGAGTCCCCTAAAGAATATACTGTGGAAGGCAACTTGAGAGCCGAATTTGCCAGATTGTCTAGTACTCCAAAGAAATTGTTGAAAGAACTAGACCAGGCTGAGGATTCTCCTGGAAGAAAACCTTGTAACCTGGGGCATTCTTTCCTCTGTGAAGAGGAGTGGCTCAGCGATCAAGAGGCCATAGTGGAACGGAAAAATGCATCGACTCAAACTGGCCCATGGGATGAGAAGGCTGTAGTGACTGTGTGTAACGCTGCCACGCAGGCCAGCGCTGGAACGGCAGAAACTGGCACTCAGACTTCTGTCGCTGCTAGAATGACGGGCACTCAGACTTCAGTTTTGCTGAAGACTGCAGTGACGCAGACCAAGGAAGGTGAGTACACAGAACCACCCCTGCTCCACAGAAAGCTGTCAAAAGAAGGACCGCCTCTGCTTGGAAAGGCTGTATCAAGTTCTAGTCTGCGATCGCTGTCTTCATCATCATCCCAGTGCTCCCTTAGCTCTACCGGCTCACTATCTTCTCTCCGGTCCTTTGAATATTCCACCAGTCACAGGGCAGAATATTTCCAAAAACTGCATAAAGAGAGGCAATTCCACTACTCCACTATCAGGTCGAAGCTTAGCCACATGGTGGATATCCTGTCCCGCAGGGGACGCGTGCCTGAAAACTACATGACCCAATACACCGGAAGATGCAACCTGAAACAGAGGCGTGACATCAGTGCCAGCCTGCGCAGCCTCCGGGACGTGTCGCTCTTTTCCCTGAATAAACGATGACTGCACTGAATGCAGAGCACAAAAGCTCCGGTCTCAAATTGCAGTCACTTTGTACCTGCCAGTTCTTTCACTTCCTTGCAGCACTTTTACTTTTTTAATACATGTGTACATCACTCTCCAGCACTTTGTTTTATACTATGGAATTTAAGCAATAAAAAAGGAGGGCTTTATTTATACTGTAACTACTTGCATGTTCTTCTTATATGCGTTAGTGGTGAAGGTTCATTTTAATTCTGGATGTTTAACCTGAAAAGTGAATTTACTACTGCTTTCTAGGATTGCTAATGCTCTGACTTTAATTTATGTAAACTTGTAAAAAAAAAAAAATCTGAGTGAGACTGATCTTGCTCAGAGTGGCTTTGGAGATTTAGCTTGCATCAAGGTATACTCAATTTCCTTTTTCTTATTAATATTGGCTTTTATTTCTACTTCATCTTTGGCATGAGGGGAAACAACATTTATAAAGAGCCATAAAGATAATTTTATTCTAGGCGTGACTTTAGTGATATATATGTTACTCTTCCACTAAAGTTGTGAAGGGTTGGAGCCGTTGCAGGTTCTTGTCTTCAACTGGTATCCTTGTTTAAGCCTTCTGAAATGGACTGAGCTAGCTGCCTCTTCAGTCCGATTAGCCTCTCATGCCATTGTGTAGATACATATATATATATATAAATTAAGTGTGTGTGTGTATATACACATCCTCAGAAGCACATCTTTTTAAAACCAAGACCAGGAAGTAGCAACTTAACACTCCAAGATACCTGTACCCATCTTAGGTACAGCCCTGATGTAAATGTTTCTAGTAGTCGGAACTAGGAGCTAAATATATTGGCCCTGTAAGAATGTTGATGGGAATGTATTGCTGAATTGTTGGGTTTTTGTGAGTGTGAGATGAGGTGATACCTGGAGTTCAGTGTCTTGCTGCCACATACCTGTTGTATTTCTCTTTTTGGGATGACTTCAGAGAACTTTGTCTCTTGTGTGACTTTTAGTATAAGCACTGTAAAATGAGCTTCCAGTTCTGGCTCCGTCTGGGAATGTCTGACCCAGCCTGCTTCCGTCAAGAGACCTGTAAACAGCTTCCTCCTTTGGAGCCAAGTTGGAGGCGAGACAATTATTGAGGGCACATGACAAAGCTCCTGCTCAAAAGTAAAGTGACAATCACTGAGGGCACATGACAAAGCTCCCCCTCAAAAGTAAACTGGCAAATGCACTACAAAATGTTATGGGTTATGTTTGCTAATGTTATTGTACAAGTAAGTGTAAGAGTGGAAAGAACCAATGTGTTTTTCTCTTTAGACTGTCCTATTTGAAATATTCTGTGTTTCCTGCTCTGTTTATCCTTTATCCGCTATTAACTTGGTTAGAGGAGCGGAAGTGCCACTCCAGTTTTTGATAATACTTTCAATATTAAATGGATCTTAGGTTAAGTTGCTTTGCAGAGACACTATCTGACTATTTGTTAGCAGCATTCTGTGTGTGTGGCTGTGCTTGTTAGATCACTTACCCGAGCAGCGTGTGGACACTCTCTCAGCTCTGACCTGCACTGTTACTCTTTACACCTCCATCCCAGCCCCTTAGTAACCAGCCAGACTGGATTCTGCCAAGACAAATCAGAGTCTGGGCTATGCATTTTCTTCTCACTTATCGGGCATGCGTGTCCAGTAGATGGCACATTTCAGCTGTTGTTTTGAATAATCCAGTAAACAGCGATTGAATGAGTTTCTTTCTTGTTGCAGAGCAAAACTTCATTCGACTAACTTTGACGTTTCTGTCTCTGTAATCTATATGGGCAAAGAGACTTTCATTGCGTGGCTTTCAGAGCAGCCGCTCCCTGCAGCTGTAAGGTGGATGCACAAAGAGGTGTATGTGGGGGAAAAAAAAAAGCTCTGTCTGCACTTGTTTAAAAAGATAAGAGACTGTTGCATCGCCCCTGGAGCTGGAACACCGGGAGCGAAGCAAGTCACATACAGACAGCCAAGACAGACCTTCAAGGCCAATCTTGAGTGGTATTTTTAAGAGCTCGTGTTCTGCAGTGCTTGGGTGTGTGTAAAATCAGCTTGTTTGCTTTATGTGCTTTTATCTTCATTACGCTGTGCAGCTGCTTTGGTGCTCTCACAGGAACAAGAACGACTTTACAAATAAACTCCTTTCGCCACGGGGGTTTTCACCTGGTCGTCGCTGAGCTTTGTTTTCTCTTTGTTTTCCATCCGGAGGCGGGTGACTAACGCAGCGCTCGCCCTGCGGCCGGTGCCCTCCCGCTGCCCCGGGCGAGCGGAGCCGCCTGGGACGGAGCCCTTCGCCCTCTCTCACCTTCGGAGCCGCCGCCTGACCCAGGGCCGCGCTTCGTTAACCCGGGGTTCGCTTCTCCTGCGGCTGCTCC
>VYZM01018899.1:1453490-1464903 GCA_013398915.1 Dromas ardeola | reverse complement strand
GGTCACCATGGCAACGGGCGGCGCGTCACGTGGGCGCCGCCGCCGCTTCCGCTTGCCCTCTCACCCCAAGATGGCGGCGCCCGCGGGACCGGTGAAGTTTTGGAAGCCGGGTGAGGGGGAGCGGTGGTCCCGGGGGGATGGGAGGTGTGTGAGGGGACTCCTTCCCGGGCTGGCCGCGGCGAGGGCCGGAGTGAAAGCCGCGGCGCTGCTCCCGGCAGCCCTCGGCTGTTGGGGGTCGCGCGGGTTTTAGGCGCCAAGGGGCAGCGGGGAAAGGCGGCCTGGCGGGGGGCGAGGTCTCTGACTCCAGCCGGGCGCTGCCCGGTACCGGGGGTGGCAGAGGAGGGGACGGAGTCCGCCCTCAGCCCGCTGGGGCGGATGGTTGGTCGAGCGGGGGTGCCGCCCTTCGAGGGGCCTGGAGAAAGGCGCGGGGGGACCCCAAGAAGTCTAAGAAAGGGCGGTGCCAAGTCCAGCCCCTGAGAGGGATCAGCCCCAGGTGCCAGACAGCGGGGAGACCTGCTCACCAGGGAAGAATCTTGGGCTCCTGTGGGCTACAAGCTGAGCGTGAGCCGTTGATGAGCCTGGGCAGCAGCAGAAGGTCACTCACATCCCGGGCTGCGTGAGGAGGAGTGTTGCTGTGATGCTGAGGGAGGTGATCCTTCCCCTCTGCACTGGGAAGGCCATATCAGGGTGCTCTGGGGGCTCCCCAGCACCAGGAGGACGTGGACTTACTGCAGGAGGTCCACAAAGTGAAGAGACATGGAGAAGGTCGGGAGACTGGAGCACGCAACATGCAAGGGGAGGCTGAGAGAGCTGGGACTGCGCAGCCTGGAGAAGACGAGTCTCAGGGGCATCTCTTCGATGTGCATAAATACCTGATAGGGTGGCATGAAGAAGATGGAGCCAGACCCTTCTTTGTAGTGCCGACTGACAGTACAAGAGGCAATGGGCATGAGGTGAAACGTGAGAAAGTCAGCTTAAACATGAGAAAACCTTTTCTACTCTGGGGTGATCAGGTTCTGGAACAAGCAATCAGGCATGTTGTGGGGTCTCCAACCCAACTGAACGAGGACCTGAGCAGCCCACTGTAAGTGACCCTGTGGTAGGCAGGATGTTGGACTATAAGGTCTCCAGAGGTCCCTCCAAGCCTCCGCTGTGCTGTGACTCCGTGATTGTTCCCTCAGGATTTGGGCAGTGGGTGCCTTCCCATTTGTTTATCACAAAGGGGAGCTTAGTGGGTCTGAGTTTGGCAATTTTTTTTTTTTAAATTGGTCACTGCATTGTATTATACTGTGGTTTGCAAAGCTATTCCAGGGTCAAGATTAGTTTAGCAAACAGCTTCTTAATAATTTGAATATTATAGTAATACATGTGTATATACAATATGTATGTATAGAGCAATATATTGGCAGTAGTGTATTAAAAAAAAAAACATAGAAAATGCTGTGAAAGAAAATCAGTGGGTGATGAGAAGCAATATCTATTAACTTAATTGATTTTTCAAGATCCAGATCTTCAAGTTCTGGTTCTTAACGTCCCCATCAGTCCTGGGGAGTGAATAGTTATTGGAATTGTTGCTAATCACTCTTAAAATTGGATCAATCTGCTGTAAAACTTGCTTGGCAGCTTTGGATAGGGACTAACTGTTTTTAAACTGTGGAAAAACTGGGAAAAGCCCAAACAAGCAAATCCTACAAAACAGGGGACTCCTCTTTGCTCTTAGACTTTCCCAGTTGAATCTGCAGCTGGAGATGACACATTCTGTTACCGAGATGAGGTTTTGTTTCTAGTTCACTTGCGTGATTCAGCATTTTCAGTTGTCAATCATTTTATGGTAACCTGTAGCAGGAATAAATCAAGTTTTAGTTATAGAGGTAAATTCAGATCTGAAGCGAGAGGCATATCTTATAAGCAGGCAAGGTTGGATGTTTATACAGCTTGATGTTAGTCCAGGGAAGTTCTGTTACCTGTCTGTCCGGCTGGCTTAAAATCCATGGAAATAATTCTGAGAAGGATATTGAGGATGTATCTGAACTACTGCACAGAAAAAGACGAAAGTTCCCAAGATGTTGCTATATTTTTTTCCTAAGTGTTCTTTTTCCTTCTTTATCTTATTTTAAAAATTCAAATACTTATTCACATTAGTTGGGTGGGTTTTTTTTGTTTTCTAACCAGCAGGAGACAGATATTTAATTTGAAAGAATTTCTGCTTGTTTACTGTTAGTTAATATTTTGATTATTTTCATAGAAAAGTTAGTCTTTTTGATATATGCTGCTACCTATGATTACTCCACGTAAGGAACATACTTACTTTACTTGTATTGTGATACACCAGGCGGAAGTGTATTCTTCTACTTAAAATTAACCTATGTCATCTAGGCACAGAAGGTCCTGGTGTCAGTGTGTCAGAGGAGAGACAGAGTCCTGCTGAGAGTAGTGGCATAACCGTCATCTATAATCCTTATGCTTCCCTCTCTATTGAACAACAAAGACAAAAGCTGCCTGTTTTTAAGGTACAAAAGTCCTTTTTGATATATTAAATTTATTGTGTCATGTCCGGTGCTCATGTCTTTTTTTGAAAGAGCAGTATAGAATCACTTTACGACATAAAATAATAATTTTATGGCCCTGCTCTCTTTGTTGTAATTGATTGTCCTGTTTGACAACTGTTACTGACAGTTTTACAGGCTTTGTAGATTTATTTGATTTATTATATGTTGTACATGTCACTGAAAGATTTTAAAGAATTGTTTAGCTTTTGGCAGTAAAATCTGTGTAAAATGAATTTACTGTGTCTGTTAGATATGTAAATATTGTCACTTTAATTATTTTCTTATTTTTGTATACATCTGTTTTTGATACATACATGTCATCTTCTCTTTCAGCTAAGAAATCACATACTTTATCTAGTGGAAAATTATCAAACTCTGGTGATTGTTGGGGAAACAGGTTGTGGGAAATCAACGCAGATTCCACAAGTAAGTGTCTGTTTAACTTGGTAAAATCAGGGGATTTTACGTGAAACGTTAAACCAGCAACCCAGAAGTACACCATGAGAATGGAATTCACCTGTGCTCGTGTGTATGACCAAAAGGAGAGAAATATAAGGCTTCATATTAGATAGCAGGAGCTGGTGTATCTGTAATATAAAATCTTCTTCCACCACAGGAAAGGACCGTACACAACAAATAAGTTTATATTGGTACAAATAGTAGTCACTGTGCTGTAGTAGGTGTTTATTGCTCTATCAGAATCATGTTTAAAATGTTGTTGAGAATATGTTTTTAAGAAGGAAAAAAGGTACACTTTTCGTCAAGCTTTCGTCTTGGAAATGTTTGGAATATTGTATATATATTTGTGGTTTTGTAAAATTTTCTCTTCTGTGACAGGAATGAAAAAAAGTCTGAGACTGTTTCAAAGCTACTTCTTGATTTTAACTTAAACTGCAGACTAGTGATGAATGTCATCTGCTTTAGTGTGAGTGCAGGACTTGTGCTGCTTAGATTTTTTTCTTAAAGGAGTTACAAAATAAAGGAGAGAAGAGGAAAAAAAATGAAGTAGTTAAAAAATACTTGAGACCCAGAAAACACTTAGGTGCTTTCTGAAAGCTTATGTGCTTAGGAAGCAGGTATTGTAATATATTAGTTTTAGTGGTGAGAATAATGCACAAAATTTCTAAGTAACTGAGAAGTAACACCTTGCTGTAATCGCAGCATGACCAATTAATTTCTTACCCTCCATATTTGTTTGCAGTACCTAGCAGAAGCTGGCTGGACAGCCGAAGGAAGAGTTGTTGGGGTGACGCAGCCTCGTCGTGTTGCTGCTGTTTCAGTGAGTTTTTCTGTTTCCAGTTTTTCCCGGCTTGTTGTCATTATAACCTCCAGTTTATTAGCAGGTTTTGCTGAAGAGCAGGAATCATAACTGCATGAGCTCCTGAATGAATAGACGTTTCTACTTATCTTCCTCACAGAATTGCTGGTACTACATGCTGAATTCAACCTGATTAGTAGTTCTTGCCAAAGATTCCTAGCCCAGAATTGCAGATGTAGAAGCTTTGAAATAAAATTGCATGGTATCAGCAGAGCTGTGTATGGAAATTAGGGCTGTGCAAGGTTGAGCTATGATTGACTCTGGACTGCAGCGGTGCTTGTGTGACCATTAACTTCTTTCACAAAGCAAAAGTAGGGATGTAAATCTGTGTATAATAAAATAGCCAGTGGAAGAAAGAGGAGATTGTGTACCTCTTTCTAGCAATTCATATCTAGTTTTCTTGAATCTTTTTTCAGTGTGTTTTGGTTTTTTGTTTTGGTTTGTTTTTTGTTGTTGTTAATGTTGTTGTGGGGTTTTTGTTGTGTTTTCCCCTTGTAAGAGCGTCAGGGAAAAGAAGAAACAATTTTATTGTGAGAAATCTTTTCATATACATAGTATGTCTAGGAAAGCATAACGTCAGCCAGATGTACTATGAGAGGAAGAAGGAGGGATGCTGAGGGCAAAAACTTGTACTCTCTGGTTACAGTCTGCACAGAAAGCATCCAGTGCTCCTTGTCTTCATAACTGCTGCCAAACACTGACTTGGTGGGCTGAACTTTCTGCTGCTGCATTCTTTTTGTACAGAAATCTGAGGTGCCGTTTTGTAACCTTCATTTTGCCTGTTCTTTATGATGTATTAAACTGTACCTGCAACAAATAAGCTTAAGTCCCTGGTAAAAATGTAGTAGATGGAACAGCTGTACAACTTTCTGTTTCATCTCATCCAGTATTCTTTGACCAGATCCGACATGGTTAAGGGAACAGTTTCTAACAGCAACCTGCATCTTGTGCTTTAGGCAGCCTGCCTGCAGTGTCCTCCCCTTTCTCCTTCATAGGACATCCAGCTGACAGTGCACGGTTCTACAGGAGATCGTGTGTATACTGCAGTGATTTCTCATGACAAACTTACTTCTTTTTTTCCCTTTCATGTCTTAACACATTATTTTTAAGCCTAAAATTAAAAGATTGCTCAAGTAGGACTTAGTATATAGACACAGCAGAATTTTTCTTCGAGAATGTTGTTGCAAACTGCCTGGACTGTATGGCTGTTGCAGGGAGATTAGCGATATAGTGGGTGATTTATTGCTTTGCCTTGAACTGAAAGTGATCTTTTATTTTAATAAGTGTGCTTATCTGCTTTCCTATCTAGAGTATGGGGGTTGTCAGAAGTAAAGATAGGTAGTTGCAGAGGCATAAGGCACAGTTTAGAAATTCCTGAACTTCTGCTTGCATTACCAGGCTGACATTACCCTAAATGCTTGGGCTGAAAGTGGTGGAGTGATAAAATTCCAAGTGAAATCAGGAATTCACTGCCTGTTGGTATAGTTTAGAATGTCACTCAAATGACTGAAAGTAGCTTACTCTTGAAATTCTACTGGGACTAATGTATATATTGTGGGGTTTTATTGTATCTTTAGCTATTAAATTTCTTTGTAGGTTGCTGAAACCGTGGCCTGATAATACCTAATATTCTGTAGAATAAGTCTGAATAACTCATGACTTTTAGCTAAAGGGGCTCTTGGCTTAAAACTGACCCAGGGTAGTACAGTTCCAAAAACTGTTGCTTCTTTAATTGTTCTGCCTGTTTTCTGTCTGTTTTCTGCATAGAGGATTCTATATTAAGAAAAGTACAGCAGCATCTTTATTAAAAAAAAAAAACAAAACCAACACCTGAGTAAGTTCAGGGGCAGGTCAGCTTAACTGGTAACTCTTTTCTGCATACCATATACCTGCCCTCTTTCCCTTTTTGCATGCCAACTGTGTTCTTAAATTGCTGGTAGGTGGTCCTTGCCCAGCGTTGTGACTGGTTGAGTGCCTGCCTTTGTAGGTCTGTTAAGAGTTCTTATTACGGAAAGGTACCTCTGTAGCTTTCCTGAGTAGAAGCAGTGTGAAACGAATTTATTAAGTTACACTAAAACATTTTAAAAGTATTTACTTCTATGTTCAGTTTGTGCCGTTCTGTTGAACAGAATTTTGTGTTTGAACAAGAACAAATAATTCTTTTGGAAGCACTAGCGCTGTTCCTGTTTTGATGCTAATTCTCTGTGGGCAAAATAACGATACGACGATGAAGTGTGCTGTGAGCTGTCTCTTGTTTACAGGAATCTCTTTTCTCAGGTTGCAGGCCGAGTTGCTGATGAAAGAGGTGCGGTGTTGGGTCATGAAGTTGGATATTGTATTCGGTTTGATGATTGCACGGATCCACAGGCTACCAGAATTAAGGTGAAACATGAACAGTAGGTGGTTACTTTGAAAGGGTTAGCTGAAACTCTTCGAGTGCTTTTGCAAAATGAATGAGAATCTTGTGATGCCAGTGAAAAGAATAGATAGCATTTCAGTTTTGCAGGTGGGTACTCCAGAAGTGTGCTGTGGCTATGCAAACCTTAATAAAATGAGTACGTGTTCTATTCCGCTAGTCTGGCAGCCACCGTTTTAAAACTAAAGGAGATTTTCAAGGTAGTTATGGACAGATACTGGTACTGTGCTTGTGTCACCTGATATGTCACTCTGTCATAGTGAAAAGCTGCAGTGAATCACAGCTAAAGTACCGTCACCATCCTAAAAATAGTTTTTGATTAAAAGCGCAGATAAAACATAAGATGAATAGGCTAACTGAGAGTAATTTGATGTGGATTAAATAGCAAGCTTTGCAGCTGTTCTTCAGTGATGTGGGCAATATTAATGTTGCTTGTGTTGTGCACAGACTAGAGTTTGCTTTAGTTATGCTGGAATAGCAATGGTGATGAATGAGGCAATTTACTTTTTGATTTTTTTTTTTTCCTGAGGCTGGTGGCCCTTTTAAAGTGAAAGAAATGGAGATGTTTGTTCATTAAATGCATCTGAAATAATCTTTCTTTTTTGAATGTGATGATGAATCATTTGGGGTTGGAAATTTGAAGGTTTTTACCTTGCACAACAATTATTGCCCCGTTCAAGGCCACAGTCCCAGGTCAAACTGCTGTTTGATGGCTACATAAAGCTGGTGGGTTTCCACTGGCTAGTAGGAAGAAAGTATTAAATTAAAATGTCACATTTTGTTGAAATGTTAAGGTTTGTGTTCTGGTCAGAAGTGTGTGATAGATATTAAGTAGCCTACTTTGAGAGGGTCAAGTCTGGATTGACACACAGGATGTTACTGATAGAGCAGATTTAGCCATGTTACAAACAAGAGTGAAGAAACTTCTATTGCCATGTTCCAGTGCTGCCAATCTCTTCTTTTTTTTAATACAAAAATAAGTAATTTTTAAAAATTCATTACTGATTAAATAGCAATCACTCTGCTTATCTCTGGTTTAGCGCTCAGAAATACATATTTGGCTAATAGATCATTAGAAAATTAAAGGCAAGGAAAAATTCAGGCAAAAGCCTAGAAAATCATCTTTAAAAATCACATCAAGACTACCTGATAGGTTTGTTGTTTTGTTTTGTTTTGTTTTTTACATATTTCTTTGCTTTTGCTTTTAGTTTCTAACTGATGGTATGCTGGTGAGGGAGATGATGGCTGATCCCTTATTAACAAGATACAGGTAAGGAAACATGAAATGAATGGTTACTGAAGTGTAATTTGCATATTTATTTTTTTTTATTTTTTTTAGACAGAGATGCGGTTATTATAAATTAAATACCAAAAGATGTGAAAATTATTTTAGGAGTTTGACTTCTTTATGTTGTAAAGACGTTTAGAAAATCAGTTGATCATTACAATACCAAACCATCAGGATTTGGTGCTGTGGTTTTGGAACAAATGCTAAATGAGGTTCATGGAGTCTGAATCATTTCATTTACTAGTTTTAAATTTACTTATTCTTTCTGATTCTAATCAAAGGGAAAAAAAAATCAACAGCAAACAGAGGCAATTCTGGTATCCAGAAAACCTATGCAGTACACTAAAGATAGACCTTTTTTCTCCCACCCCTTTCCAAAATGCCACCTGGTGTTATCTACATTTTTCTCCTTACTTCATCACTGCACTTTTTTTAACTTCCACAGTTTTTTAAGTGGATATGAAACAGTCCAGCAGCAGATTTAAGATCATGATATTTCTAGAAGACAGGAAGACTCTGATTCTAGTGTCAAACCATTTCTGAAATCTTCTCTTTTTGCTTTAATCACAGTGTCCTCATGCTGGATGAAGCCCATGAAAGGACTCTTTATACAGATATTGCCATTGGCTTACTAAAAAAGGTTATTTATTTTTTTTTTAATGTCTTCATTTTCATCCCTTTGGTTAAACTTCTGATCCTGATGGATGATTAGTGAACCCATTTGAGAGAGGGTGATTTGATTTCTCATTTATCCTCCAGCCTGTTCTACATACCCAACCATTTACTTTAGTTATCTGACGCTCGGGATTCTCCATTTCCTCCCCCTGATGCTGAAATTTCTCCTTAGATGATATTAGCAAAAAGATAGTCTTCATTCTGCTGATCATGATCATGTGAAGTGATCTGATAGGGGCTTGTTGTTGATTTTCAACCTACGAAAGATCTGACTCCCACCGGAAATGGAGAGTAAGCTATAATTACAGACTGAATAGCCTTAAAATGAATATATGAAACGCCAGGCAGTCATCAGGTTGTTAGATCTATGGGGTGATATGGGTGCTTCAGTTCATCAGCTGTCTTATAGCGTCAAAGTATTTTTAAAGAGAAGTTACTGGTAATCTGGATGCTCTAAAACTTGGTTCTAGCCTTATATCTCAGAAAATAATTTTTATTCTGGATGTTCTTGGTCTCTGTCCTAGGTTCAAAAGAAGCGTGGGGATCTTCGACTGATTGTGGCTTCAGCCACCTTGGATGCAGAGGTAAAGCTCACAGATTTGGTTTGAAATGAAGTGACCTTAAGTGGCAGCTCCACTTCTATTTATATACAGCTTATCCTCTCTGCTGCTTGCTTCTTATGAAGCAGTACTGCTCTTTGGTGAAGAGAGGAAGGAGTGCAGGAAAAAAATCTGCCGTAGCTAAATTGTTGTGTTTGGCTTTCATTTTGTATTAGAAAACTTTTTTGGAAGTGAATTTAAATATGAATCTGCTTTGCATATATTTATGCCTTTTTTCCTCTTGTTGGTATTGTATAAAAAGGTGTTCTCTTGGCTTCCTCTAGTCTAGTAAGGGACATTGATTTAGCTCTGTTTTGCTGATAGCAATCATTTGAAACAGCCACAGACCAGTAAAAATAAGTGATAAATGAGTAGATTTAATTTCAGTGAGATCTTACTAGTTCCCTGATTGACTTGTGGCCTGTGGAAACTTATGTAACTTTCTAAACACATCATTAATTTAATTTTGAGTAGGAACAGAAGAAATGCTCTCTTAGATCAGAGCAATGTTTCATCCAGCCCGGTGGTCTGTCTGTAGCAGCAGTAGCAATAGGAGATGCTGTTTGGGGAGAGCACATGAGCCTGTCCACCTGCTGTGGCTCCATTCTCTTTGAGCTGCTTCAGCATCTGCAAAGGTTGTAATAGAGATATTAGGCAGTACATTCCTGCTGTTTCCTTCTAGTATGTGTTTATGGACCTGCTGTATGTTAATTTGTCTTTGAATCTGCTTGAAGAAGCTGTAAGTCTCCAGGATATCATGTGAGAGCAATTTTCAGAAGTTTGCCACCTGCTATATAATGAAGTATTTTATTTAATTTCTTTTAAACCTGCTGATTTCACCAAGGACCTCTAGAAGTGTGGGTTTGGTGTTTGTTGTTTTTTTTAAAAAAACAAACAAACCAAACCAGTTTTACATGGACTTTATCTGTCACCTTTGATTCTGTAAACCTCAGCTGTGTGCCTTCTCAACCTTCTGCTCCCTGAGCAGAGCCCCAGCCTTTTCAGTCTCTCCTCATAAGGCAGCAGCTCCATCTCCCTTATCATGTTTGTTGCTTTTCTCTGTACTTTTCCGAACTCCACTGTGTCCTTCATGAGATGTGGTGTTGAGAGCTTTTATGTAGCACTGAAGATGTAGATGTACTGAGATTTCCTTTAGTGGCAAATATAATATGCCATAAATCTTGATAGTATCCTGTGCTTTGGTACTTCCACTACTGTGTATTCTGTACATTACAATACTTTGCATTTGCAAAATTTTAACTGCCAAAAATCAGATGTTTCAAATAGTTTACAGTTAATGTTAAAGTAAGTTAGTAGGAGGAAAATTATTAGTATGACAATATAAACATTTGTTTAAATACAGAAAGTTTATGGTATCTCTATAATGGTTATAAAAGTTGAGATAGATTAGTTGGGTTCTTAGTGTTCATTCTTTTGCTATTGTGTACTTAAAATACTTCATGGCAATAAATCTAAATTTATGAAGGTGTCTCACATCACACAAATCAAAAACTTACATAAATCAGCCTAACTCTGTTTTTACAAAGTGGGGTTTTGTTGTTCAGTAAGAGCTGCAAAATTTACTTACTCATCCAAAAATGAGAGACAGTATGCAAACCCTACCCAAAACTTTTAGGACCAATCATTTCTAAGTTATTCTTAGTTTTGAGTTTGCTACTGTTATAGATCCAAGAAAATGTTTATATGTCTGCTTTTTCTAACTGTGACAGCTGATATAATTAATTTTATTACCTCTTTTCAATTTTTGCTTCTCAAAGTAATGAATATGCAAGACTGTGTTTGCGCTAAATGCCTGAACTACAGACAGAATAGAAGGCAACAAAATCAAACTTTAAAAGTTTTAAATTGGAACTCTCAAATGTGTGAAGAAAACATCCAAGTTGTAGTAATTTTTCTTCTTCATGTCTTTAGGCTTGTCCCTCAATTCTTTGAAGTATCAAAGTGAAAGTGTTTGGTTTTATTTTGTTGTAGAAATTCAGGGATTTCTTTAATCAGAATGATACCGGTGACCCCAGCAAAGATACCAGTGTGATCCTTACTGTTGAAGGGAGAACGTTTCCAGTGGACATCTTCTACATCCAGAGGTATGTTCCTGGTTGGTCTCGTCAGTGGTGGTTAGGAGAGTGTGCAACTGTGATAGCATTTTGTCTAAGTTGGAGCTTAGAAATTCCCAGACCAATGGTAAGGAGGTGTAGCATTCAATTTGGGAAACATTTGGATATTGCTTATAGCAGCAGACATGTTTTTAAGCTTACTGTAGTGTAAAGGAAACAAATTAATTGCTGAAGGCTGATTCCCAAGGATATATCATGAACTAAATGTGGTATGGCCAATAAATAGTGTCCAAAAGCTAGCTCTCTGTTTGCTCCTTATGGAAGTGAGGTGTCTATACCTATTTTTCTGCTAATGTCTCTTCTGTTTTCTCTCCTCATAGTCCAGTTCCAGACTATATAAAATCAACTGTGGAAACTGCAATGAAAATTCACCAAATGGAGAATGATGGTGATATACTGGCGTTTTTAACTGGACAGGTATAGACATAAGCTT
>VYZM01018899.1:1408071-1437953 GCA_013398915.1 Dromas ardeola | reverse complement strand
TTTTTTTTTTTTTAAAATTGCCACATTGATCATCATATCCTTTTTTTCATTGACCTTACATATTTACCCTAAGGTTTAACACCAATCTCAATACTTCTTTATAAGCTGAGGTTTTACTTAACAGTTTTGAAGTGCCATACCTATTTAGGAGAAGTATATTTTGCTGGTATAAAGCACTTCTGTAATAATATATTTGCAACAGTGTTGAGTTGAAGCAGTACAACCACTCAAGTGTTTAAATATGACTTGCCTCTCCCCAGCCCCAAAGCGATCAGACAGGCACCAACTGAAATCTTGCCCTTTAAATTTTATGTCTGCGTAATTCTCTTAGAAACTGCCAAATGCAGAGGCTCTTGGAATAAGTGCTGGCTTCTGGAGAAAGAGCTCTTTGCGCAGAGAAGACCAATGAAAACAGTGTATAGAAAAGGTTGTTTACATTTTGAGATTGAAAACAGACTAGTTTATGATATGACACATTTGTGTGTGAGAATGGAACAACTGATGCTATTCTCTTTCACCACATATGAAGAAATAAAGCAAATCTGTTTGAAAATACCCCATAGCATTTTTTTTACTGCCATTTAGAAGTTGTTTGAAACATGTTTTGTAGTTATTGGTGCTATGTACCTTTGTTAATTGCTATGTAAGTAGGTAATTTTCAGAGAAAGCCACAGTAAATATGCTGTCAGAGACATAAGAAAAACAGAACAAGGCTATGTGATCCAAAAGAGATTGGGTTTTGTTTTGCTGATGGTATCTCATTGTAGTTTTTTCTATTCTTCTCACTGTACAGCACAGCAAGAGCTCTCAGTGGTGTCAGGAACACTTTCTGAACTACAAAGGGCTTGTAAGAGCTTCAGTTGTAAGGGAGCAGCTGAAAAAGCTTCTCGTCCGCTTTAAAGTGCCAAAGAAGTCCAGTGAAGGTGACAAATTATTTTTTTTTAGCCTGTTGTCCAATACATATTGAAGGTAGTCTCCAAATGGTCAGTTTGCTTCCTGCTTTTCTTGTAGCCTTTGAAGGATTTTCTCCCTGTCCTAAAAATAATGTCAATTAAAACCAGATTTTTTTTCCTAGAAATGACTGCAGATGAGCATTTTAGCCCATTTTTACAATTAACATTTAGTCCAGTCTTCATTAGTTAAGTTTCACAACAAGAGATTATACCACTGATAATATATTGAATGGACAGATTTACCAAAGAGTTATAAATAGATCACCCCATTCCCTCTTGACTTTTCAAAAAGCAATTTTTCTAGTACGTTCAAAATTATGTACAGTCATTGGGATCCGATTTCCAGCAGCGCTGTGTGCTCACGGATGCCGTGACTAGTTCTCAGCACTTGTCTCTAACTGCTCTGAAAAATCAGACTTCATTGCGTAGCTGTCACACAAGGTTGCTCTAAGGACTGTGAAACCATCTGCATGGAGAAACTAGTGGCAACAGTAGTTTTTTACGTAGTAAGTTTGATTTGCTGTGAAATTGAAGTCAAAAGAGATTGCAGGGTTTGTCTGCCTTCAAGCCTTTGCCATCAAAGCCTGGTGCAGTGTGAAAAGTTGTTTGCGAGGATTAAGTGGTATTTTAGGGATTTTTGCCATTTCATTGCCTCAGTTTACCTTAAAAAAAACAAAAATCTCTTCTTCAGGTGATCCAGATCCAGTTTTGAGATGCATAGTTTCTGGATTCTTTGCTAATGCAGCTAAATTCCACACTACCGGAGCTTACAGGTAACTATATATATATATAGATGTAGCTTCATTACAACTGTTGCTTAGTTTAAAAGCCCCTTTAACTGGATACATCTAAGTATATTCAACAAATGCTTCTTTAGACACTTGCAATAAGAAACACATAGTGGTTGATTTACTAAATATTTGAAGTTACGTATCTTCAAATTGCTTCATTGTTGCTCTCTTCTTTTTGGCAAATGTAAATAATTAGAGTTACTGATAGTGGGGAGCTGTTACTAATAGTAATTAGCTTGTGTTAACACAGGCAAGTAGAGTGCTCTGTTGTAGCACTGCCAGTGCACTGAACAAAAGCCTGAGACACTACTTTTCCATTTAACGTAGATAGAACTTTTTTAGGACGTTAAATCATTTTTTCCTTTGGCCAAAATTTAAGCCTGATTTCATCTGAAAGCCTGTTTATTAAATGCAAATGTTTTTAACGCTCCAGCTCTTTCATTGTTGCCTTTTATTAAGTGTTCTTACTGGGGATGAAAGGAACCAAATGTTAAGCAATAAATAGACTCACGGTCTGAAATAGTATCTTGATTTCAAGGACTATCCGTGATGACCATGAACTTCATATCCACCCCACTTCAGTGTTGTATGCAGAGAAACCTCCACGCTGGTAAGTTAAAGCTGCCTTCTCTGGCTTTGTGATCTTTATAAGATGTTCTCAGCATCCAGATATTTTCATAAATGACTTCTCCATCAGTGGAAGAATAAATGTAGAAGGTCACGGTTCCCACAGAGGGAATTCGATTGGTATTTCCTTTGCAACTTTTTGTAGGCAATATCCAAATAAATCAGGGAAATAGAGTGGTGTTTAACTGTCAAAAAACTTGCAGAAGTTGAAAGCAGCGTAAGGTGACCCTTTTTAATAGGCACCATATCTTGCACTGCAAATTACTCTCTGAGTGGTCTCTGTAACTAGATAGAAATAGGATTAATGTGCTTTCATTAAGCCTGTTAAGTAAACGTTCTGTCAAATAGGTGCTGCAGTAATTGCAAATGGCTTGCTAGGAGTCAAAATATACATGTCGAATGCAGGATGCAAAAAGTTTGAGAGAAGTTATGGTTGTCTGGCAGATTGGGGGAAGAAGTGCTTGTACTTTGCTTTTGAGAGCAAAATACTAATTAATGAGAGACCACAAACCTTGTGGGTTTGCAGCTGTACTGTGTATAGAAGGCAGATAATGACTTAAGGTTTTGGTGACTAACCTTTCAGTGCGTGGGTTTGCGCTTCCTTGGTAAAAATGTCTTTCCCTACTGAAGGGTGACTTCAGAAATAGGATTGAGTCCGCATGGCTGTCTGTTTCTAAATCTCTTACCAGGAGATGTTCTGGCGGTAGTTAAAGCTGATTTCTTCCTCTAATGCTTATCTTGCTTGTCTGCAGACAGGCACCAGGGATAGTCATGCTGTGATTTGTGCCCTACTTGTTGTGGGTCCAGGGTTTTGGTGCTTTTGGCATCCTTCCTCATGATATCACAGACCAACTAATATTCTCTCTTTCAAAGCATCTGTTCTGAGTCCTCTGTGGCCGCGTTAATAAGAAATATTCTTTCTTTTATACCTTGCATCCATACGTCCTGGTAGTAGGTGAAGGTGATTTTAATGGCAGTCTAAAGGTTGTCTTAATGTAGGGTACTCTGAATAATCAGAGGGAAAGAGCTAAGAGGCTGCATTATAATTTAAAGGCTCTCTTGTCACTCTGTAAGTACTACCTCTGGCAGCATGTATGTGAAGCTGTCTAAAGATGCTGTTAATCATCTCTTTCCCTCATTGCTTTATAGCAAACACTTTTTTTTTTTTTTCTTCCTTTCTGTTAGGGTAGTCTACAATGAAGTCATACAGACTGCTAAATACTACATGAGAGATGTGACTGCCGTTGAATCTGCTTGGCTCTTGGAACTGGCACCTCATTTTTACCAGCAAGGAACGGTACGGAATCGGCATAAAGCCCAAACGGTACCATTGCTGTATTAGCAGCTCTTGTATCTGAACTTTTTAAGTGTTTATGTTTTGTTGTTGTCTATTTAATGGTACAAAAATTAATTTGGTTTTGTTCATTGTAGTGGTTAGCATGAAGAAAGAGGATAATAAATTTGATGCATGCAAGCTTTTTCCCTATTATCCAGCCAACAGACTTGATGTCAAAGTTACAAATTAGTGTATCACTGGTAAATGAAGTCCTTGACCATTTTACACTTAAATATAGGCACTTGGTAGCAATTTTCTGAACAGCAGTATGGCTAGGCAGTGGTCATACTTTGCACAAAAATAATTTTAGAGGAGTCTTTGCATGCTTGGCAAATGCTTGTGCAAATCCTGAGCCTTTTTTTGAGCATTAACTATGTTTACTGCAAAAAAATCAGCTCTGCTCTGTTCAAACTTGAAATGGCAAGGAACAGACGCTATTTGTGCAAACCTTTATTGCAAATTCTGTTGCGCGTGATATACAGACGTTTTCTTTACAAGTATCTTTTAATAGTTGTCACCATGCTTTATCAACTCGGTCTCATGTGAATCCATCAATCTAGACATACTCACTGGTCATTCTGAGAACTGGATTGGTATTAAATATCATCTAAATGTTAGTTATGCTGGAGCTGTTGATACCACATTGCATGTAAATAATGTACAGGCAAGATTGCCCAATTGATCTTGCATGTGAATTTCCCATGGGAGATTAATAACTACTGAGGTTTATATGCTAAATTAGTGAAGTATTTTTAAATTACTAACTGAAAAAACACACTTGCATATCAGACCTATGCAAAATAAGAGATCTGTTCGTGCAGATCAGCAGCCATGTTGCAAAAATGGCTGTTTCTGATATATATGTCTGCTAAGCTATTTGACTTTTCTGAGAATCTGGTGTCTATTTTCTTTCACTTTCTGGTGTTTTTGGAAAAAAGAAAAGCAGAGTGGTACATGGAGCACCTAAGGACATACCTCTGTGGTTACAGTGCACAGCACCGCTGGCGTCTGTCCATGTAATTGACTTGAGAGGGTTGGGGTTTTTTTAATGTTGAGCTTGGATAATTCATCTCAGTTATCCAGACGCTTACTGTCTATAAATGCACTTATTATGTAGCTGAATATCTTCTGCCTTTTTTTCTATAACGCATTTGACAAAGGCAGTAACGACCCCTGAGTCTTTAGCTAGTGTTAGACATTCCGCAAGCATGGTGTAAAAGAGGAGATGAGCCAATGTTCCAGTTGTATCAAACCTGCTCCTGGAATAATTAGTCCTTTTGACTCACATATTTACATGTTGTAACATCCCCTACACAACATAACATCCCATTATGGTATGACCTCTCCGCAGGCTCAATTTTGGGGTGAGGTTTTCCTTTAGGTGGGTGGTGTTGGGGAATGTGACTCAATGACTTGTTCAGGCAAAACTTGAGTTGCTTTTTGTAACTGAAGAAGGTTTGTCTTGAATAGCACTGCCTATCTGACTGAGGGAACATGGTTTTCAAGGTGGTACTGCTACTGTTGTAGATATTCCATTCAATTACATCAGAACCTAATTTTTACCATTGACATCCTTTTGATTGGATAGAACTCAGTTTGCAGCATGACCTAAACGGTGCTTTCATCCTAAGATAAATGAAAGCTTTGGAGGATAGTGCTGGTTTTGAGGAAGATTATCTTTTCCAGTTTGGTCAGTTATCCTTGTCAGCCAAAAGACTTAGGTGTCTTTATAAAATCTTTAAAAATTAGAATTATTCCTGTTATGTAAAGCTTTGAATTATACATGGAGATTTTGAATAAGCAAGCCATCGCAAGACACAAATTTATGCTAATTTACAGACATTCAGACCCTTTTTCTGATGACGGACACATCTTTGTGCTATTAAGAGATTCCTGAAATACGAGAATTTTTATTCCTGTATCAAGTTAAAAACAAATTACAACTGAATAGGACTCTGTGTTAAAAGATTTTCTTTTACAGCTTGATCAAGGTCTCAGCCAATTATGACTCGTTCCAAATTTTGCAGGACTTTCTGTTTTCATTCCACGTTTTTGCAGGCCTTTTTCTTTAAGCGCACAGAGTTTCAAAGGTCCAATGCAACTGCAGCTGCAGTCTTAATACATTAGTTAAAATCTTGTACTTCATGTACATACTCCTAGTGTTTACGCATGCGTGTTGTTGGGAGCACATGTCCCTTTCTGTGGATTTTTACAAGCTGGCACATTGCTTCCAGTGGGAAATTGTTCCTATGCTTGCAGTTAGTACAGAAGTACTAGAAGATGATATTTTATACCAATCCAGAATATAATCTTTGGCATACATGTGTTTTTTTTCATTTCATAGGTTTATTTTAGCTATATCAGTAACACGCAGAGCTTGGGAAGGGTAGTCTTTGATATTTTTCTAAGAAATTATTTAATTGGGGATTGAAGGCTGAAAGCATTCTAGTTGAACGCTTTTCTAACTGTGTATATACTAAGCAATTTTTCTTTTCTTTTCTCGCAGCATCTTTCCTTGAAAGCGAAAAGGGCTAAAGTAGATGACCACTGATTTGACATGACTTAAGTCTTGTGACATCAGATGCAGAACCTACCAGTGACTTCAAGCTGGCTACAGTCCATTCAGCAGTCAGTTCATTAGCAATTTGATCTTACATCAACTTAAATGTTTAAATGCCTGCCAGGATCTGTAGGGGTTTATGCATGACCAGTACACTGTAAACCTATGTAGAGCTTGCATTGTGGACATTTTATTCTTTGCCTACTTGACCACTGTTGTTAATCTGGGCATGTTGCTCCTTTTAAATAGGTAGAAAAACCATTTAAAAAATAAGAGGACATAAAGGACCACAAAAAACTGAAACCTTCAAGAAGGAAACTGGTTTCCTGGAGCGGTACGGCTGCCTTATGAGAGTGGGGAATAGGGTACCCTGCCTCCTATTACCTAGAGCACTGTGACTACTACCGGCCAAACTGAGACTGACTCCTGCCAGGAGGAGCTCAGGGCAATGAGCTGGCCCTTGAAATGCAAGGGGCTGCCATGGAAACGTTGATTTCATATTGAACCATCCCAAACTGGTGCAGCTTGTGGTCCCAAGCAGTGAAAGTCTCCGGCCTGAGGTCGAGCTGCCCCAGGCTCCCTGTGCTGTAACAGCCCTTCCGTAGGCGGCACTGCATTAAAATGTCTTGTTTTCATACATCAGAGTTTCTGTTCGAGGAGGTAGGGGAAGAGTAGCTCAGTATTTTTAAGAAGGATTAATTTTTTGCTCAATCAGGGGACTATACAGGTGTGTTCACAAACAATCAAATTCACAGATGGGACTTTATTTTGCTTTTTTTTTTTTCCAAACAAGAGAAAAAGTGTTAGCCTCTCAATGTTTGGAAATACCAGAAAACTTCAGCAGGGGTATATCATGGAACACTGATTTTTAGCCTCTGTCATTCATCAAAGATGAAAACGTTCTGTACTTTCCTATAAGGAACACAGTCCTATATATTTCTTTTGTTAAGAATCTGTTCTTTGCTGCTTGGGGCGCTTCTTCATGTGTTACAGTACGAGAAGGATGCTCTGAACAGTTGCTGCTTTAATCGGGACTCCATGGCTACTTTTCAGTAAGGAACTATACCTTTTTGTGTTTTATCAAGATAGGTTGGACACATGTATTTATTTTTTTTCAACCCCTTTGATATTTATTTTAGAAACACATTGCTTGAAAATGTTATTTTTGTAAGGCAACTGATTTGATGAATGTGGTTTTGGCATGTTAACTATAATTTTATTTTCTTTTTTTAAAAAGAAAAGTATGTAAATAGGCAAAAATTTCTACGTAGAACAAATGCCTTCCTTGTCACAGGACTGCCTTGAAAACTTTCTTGAAAGCTTCTTTACCTTCTCCCTTCCAAACACCTGCAGAGAGAACATGTTCTGTCGCGCGCAACGTGTGGTCTGTTCACTGTCTGCGTACTGACTGCCAGCACAAAAAGATGTACCAGTCCCCATGTATGGCACCAGCAGCATGACAAACCCTGTCACCTTCCTCCTTGTTTTCCCTGGGAACCTCACCTTTGTATTACTCTCTCCTAGAATGGAAGCTCTTTGGGGCAGGGGCTGTCTCCTCGCCAGAGCCGAGAGCGTTGGTGGTACTTAATAATTTAAGATTCAATTTGTGGCAATTTTTTTTTTTCTCTTAAAGGATTGGAGAAAGAGCTGAATATGAAGACTTGTGAAATGCTCGTGTCTCTCTGTCCTCTGGAAATATTCTTAAGAAAAATAAAACCATTGAATCAAGGGAGCTTGAGAATGCATCACTTCAGCTGAGTAGCGGGTGATTTCCCAGCGTACTGGGTTGTTGGACTGTGCTGGGCTCAATTGTGATGGGCTGTCAGTGGGTGGCCACTTCATTTGCTGGTTCTGAGAATTTCGGGTGGTTCTGGAGAACTCTCTCCTCCAGATGTATTTTCACCTGGCTGTACAGCTGCAAAAGTTTGTCTTGGAATGACTATTAAGAACCCAGCAATGTGAAAGCTTTGTAATATGCTGCAAGCAATTGTACTTTTCCAAGAATGAGCACAATAGGTCTTTTTAAACAAAAACAGAAACTGGGACTTGTTTTTTAGGTAGGTTTACAAACTATTGAGGTATTGCCAGAGGTGCAGAACAAGCAGGCTTTATACTAGGGATGCAGGCTAAGAATAAGTGGGTTTAGTATCCAGATTAAGGTTACCTTTAGAGAGAAAGTGCTGCTTACATCTGAAATGTGGACCCTTTGAAGGTGTTTGAAGACAGAGACTCAAAACTTGAAAGACGTGAAAATCTCTTTACTTTGTAAGATTTTGGCCTACAGCGCTCTGCTCGATTTGTACATAGCATTGTGCTTTAAATAACTTTGATTAAGGAGGTGGGCAGCTGTGCCTTGTTGTTGGCTCTTTGCTGCATAAACATTCTGTGTGCTGTTTTGAGGGGGTTGGAGTCATTTGAAGAGGTTTGTAAAGGAGTTTATGAAACAGTGTAAGGATTTTAAACCTGACTTTTAGAGAATGAGGTTAAAATATTTGGCTCTTGAATTAAAACGTTGCTTGAAATAGAAGTCATGCCACCACTGGCAAGGAGATAGATATTTTTTTAAAAAAAGTAAATTTACAATCCATTAACGTCAAACGACTGGCGGGGGGGGGAAGAAGCTATACTCCTGAGGTCCATCAGAAAGTACTCAGTGTTTCTACTCATGACTTTAGTGTTGTCGGTTATAGAATAAGATGAAGCTACATTGGAATAAAAAATCAGCCAAGACAATATTAATTGAAATATATTTCTCATCTTGTAGATCAAAAGTGATAAACTGATGGAAAATACTCACAACTCTTCCTGGTTAATCTGAAGAAAGAGACCAGTAATTAAAAGAATACAAGTTAAAAAGGGAAATAAATAAGGGAGAGGTAACTGCCATTTCTTCTCAGTGCTTTATGATAAAAGTGCCTGTATAACAGGATATATAATTGAGCCATGCACACAGCAATGTTTGCTAAAGGTTCATCGAGGCAATGTGATGTAACTTATTTTTAAGCTGAGTTAATTTTTTATATGTGTTACAATAAGCACGTTACAGACAGGCATCAGGACGAAGTGGAAAGTCAGGTTGCATGTGTCTTTACACAACAACAAAAAAATAGTTTACCAGAATCAGATATCTGTGTGACTCTTTCTAGATCTGGTGGTTCAGATCGTTTCTGGCTCGTGGGCAAGTGCAAACAGGGAGTAGTTTCCTGTTGCAGCAAATGGAAAAACAGGACAGAGCCGCTCACACGGGGCGAGCTTTGGAGCAGCGTTTCTGCAGGAGGGATGGCAGGGCTGTAAGACACTAGAAACGTTTTGGTAATTCCAGCCGCATTCTGCAAAGACATTTCTGATTCTCTGATTCTGTTGGGAGCTTGTTCCGAGGGAAGGAGGGAGGGAAAAGAGCAGAGAAGCAGAGAGTTAGCGGCAGGGAAGGTGCAGGGTTTCTCCCTCGCTGGTTCACAGGGTGACTCACGGCAGCGCTTGGCTTGTTTGCTCCCCATCACTGCTGAGCGGGTGGTTACTGGGCTGCTGGCTTGGCTGCTGGGAAACTAAACTTCCAAAAGCCGACTGGGAGTTAATTAGCTGAGCCAGTATTGCTGTGCTTGTCCCCTTTGTGTGACTTTTGCGATGAACCCCCTGACTGGCAGCCCTGGAGTGGACATCCAGGCTGCGTGTTGGTGGGGCGGGCAGCGGCTGGTGCAGGAGCACAGGCACCAGGACCGTGGTTCCCCTGGCCATGCAGGGTGTGAAAACTACCAAGACAACACACCATCTCTGGGTTTGAATGGTGATTCTGTTCTGAAATGTAGCTGTCAAAATAATTCCTTATGTTTCAGCTGCTTTCTTTACCAAGGAAAATTAGCTGTATCTGTGTTTTCCACTGGCCCTTAGGAACGCCCTCATTTGGGAGCATCAACGCGCACCGGTAACTGTTGTCACCCTGTCACTCTGGTAAGTGTCGCTTGCTGGACTAGTTCATCACTTTCGAACAATTCCATTGAAGGCAACTTGGAACCAGGGTTTATTACTGTAATTTCATAATTATGTTATTCCCTATCAAGTGGCCATACTATCAACTATTGGCAGAGACAGCCAACAACACAACTTTAGCATTTACAGTAAGTTCCTCAGCTGGGACCTGCAACAAACAAGTTGTAAGGTGAACATAAGCGGCATATGGGAAAACTGTCCTTAAATCCAGTTTCTGGCCTGTTCTCAGACTTGCAGAGCTTTTTTCCTTGAGAGCTTGGATAACGTTTTTTTCTGTTAATAACTTTATCTTTCTCTGTGAACTTCCTCAGAGATGTGCATTTTTGGTTTCAAACTGGCTGCATTTTGAAAAAGGTGCCAGTAGATGGCAGGCATCAGTTTCAAGTAGTAGTATCTCGGGGAACAATTAGCCAATTCTTAAAAGTTTTTCTTATTCTTCAGTTTTAACACTGAATTAGTTCAGCGATAAGTGGGATGAGGAAGGGTAAAGGGAAAAACTATCTGTGGCTGTGGGATAAAGTCAGTATTTGAAGTGCAGAGATTCGTGAAAAAGCCTGGAGTGCCTTGTGCCCCATTGGTTTAAAAACAAATAAAAAAAATGCCCCCCCCAAATCCCAACCAATAAATTCAATAGCAGTTCTTTCAATTACACACCCAGTCATAAAAAGGCACCTTCACTGTGAGCCGTAGCTGGAGGTCTGGCCGGGTGTGCTGGGTAGGGGGTGTTAACGCTGCAAGGAGACTGACGGCGTTTGTTACGCCCTTTTATACTTGGCTTCTCCGGGTCACCAACCAGAGTTGGAATTAAAAGAGGTCTTTTTCACTTTTTTTGTAACTACTTCCAGCTACAGCTCTTAGTTTTTGAATAAACTAAATTTTGCAGCCTTCTTGGCTAATAGAAATACTTTCCTAGTAAGAAAATGAAGAGTTAATAGAGACTTTCAAGTCCAAAATTCCTGCACGTGGGCTCTCTGCATCCACCGAGTTCCTCCTGTGGAATCAAAGCCTGAGGCTGGAGCAATGGGCCCCACTGACCGAAGGTGTTCCCTGGGGGTGTCTGTGAAGTGTCAGTCCAAGGCTGCAGGTCTTCTTGGTTACTTAGACCTTTCTTCTTTCCCCACACGGGTGTTCTTTTCATATCTCAGCTTGTGACTAAGTTAGGTGTATTGAAATGCTCTTCTAGTGTTCAGTTGGTGAAGCTGTCTCGGTTGAAAGTTGGCGTTAACGGTGATTTTCCTCTGTGAAATACTGATACGCTGGCAAAGTGCCTCCTTCCAGCAAAACTTTGTAAAATTGAAAACCCTGGAGGGAAGCCACCCAGGCACTGAACTGGGGCCAGTTCTGCTTACAGATGTACACGTGGAGCTCTGGAGACCCGAACAAGGCTCAGAGCAGCACAAGGACCAGAAATCCATGGCCCGTATTCTGAAAATACCGGTCTGGGTCCAAAATGGGGCCAGCCCAGTGGAGTGTGTGAAGGGACACACATCTGGGACAGGGGACGCACCGTATTTCGTTCTGTGAGCATCTGCCGCTGGCCCTGCTCAGGTGGGGCGAAGGCTTGGAGGTGCCCTGGGGTGGCAGCCCCGCGGGGAGCATTTCCCTGGTGGCAGGTGGATCCAGTCCACCCTCCCGCTCGGTTTTTATCCCCTCCCCAGTTTGTCCACGCTTCAGAGCAGCAGCTGTCATATCCACTGTAAAGAAAATTCTGATCCCTGTTGGATTCTAGCCAGTATTGTAATAAAATTAACAGTTTGAGGCGAAAAAAAATGCCATTCTCTTCATGGCAGCACGGTAGATGTCGTTTCTCTTGGAGGATGCAAAAACGGCTGTCCGCTCCCTTCCAAAATTGTCTTTTGCAGGGCTGCAGTTTTGCGAGGCTGGGAGAGGCAGAGGTTATATTTAGCTGTGTTCTCAATTATGAGAGATCAAAAAATTGCCTGGAAAAACTTGCCTTTTGCTCTTTTCCAGAATAAGAATAACAATTTAAAATAAATAAATATATAATTTTATATACATATAAATATGTATATATTTAAATATATAAATATATATATTTAATTTGTCTTTCAATTTCATCTTCGTTCTCCTTAGCAGTTCCTGGAGTACACAGCAGCACAAGGAGCATCCCGCGAGGAAGCCCGGTTGCCATTTACGGTGTAGGCGCAGGAGATGGTCGCAGCTGAGACCTTGCCCTCGCTGTTTCCGTGGTGGCCCCCAGGGCCGAGGGCTGCTCCCTGTGCTGTCCCCCTCTCCAGCTGGGTGCTGCGGGGAGAGGCAGGAGGCGAAAAGGGCTTGGGTGGAAGAGCTTTGCAAGTGGAATAAGTCGGAGGAGGATGTTTCCTATCCTTGGAGTGAGTGTTGGACATGGAGTTTCCCATCGCCTCTCACAGATGCTCCGCAGCTGGAAGCGGGCACGAGTCCTGCTTGGCTTGTGCAACGGTCCCTCCAGGGTCAGCGGGTCTCAGACCTGACCAGGGGACCACCCAAACACTTCACTGTAGGCTTTCCATCCCGTGCTACTTCGCTGGGCAGAGTCAAAATTTACGGGAGAAAGAGCAGCACGGGGAACAAAAAATCACAACGGCTTTTGGTTCCCTTCCGGCCAGGAACAAGGGCACTTCTTGCAGATGCCTGTTGGCAGAAAGATAATCCCATCAGACAGGGAGCGTTTTGATGCCACAAACGTCTTTCGTGAGTTCCTTAACACTTGCTCTTTCTCTTTTTGGTACCTGGTGAGATACCAGGGTTTTGTAAGCAACCCCTGAGCCGTGGCAGAGCCTCGCTGAGGCGAGAGCAGGGAGGGAGCCCTTTCAGATGAGTTAGAACCTGAAAGAGCCGGGCTTATGTTCAGTCCTGCTACCGAGGGCAGGATCTGTTCGTAAAGCAGAGTTAATCCTTCCTCCTTCCTATTCTTTCCCTTGCCTGGTAATGTTTTGGGAGGCCAAGGACTGTTTCCAGGTGTGCGGGCCTGCACAGGGTGTTCAGTGTCTGGGACAACAGGGCACAGACCTTCAGGCGCTGCAGGGGTGGGAACCTGTCGGGGCTTTGAAGAGTAGAGAAGCAAGAGATGCGCTTTATCTAGAAACATAAAAAATCAGCAAAACTTGCTCCAAAAGGTGCTCGTCACTGAAGGGAATGCCCTTCTGCACTCTGTCATCTCCCAGCGGCCAGGAGCAGGGTGGTGGGTCCCACACACCGAGGTCCAGCCTGGCTCCGCTGCCCCGCGGGCACAGGGGGGCAAGTGCTCGGGTGAGGTGTTGACCGCGGCAGCCGTGTAAGTACAGGCTGAGACAGTATGAAATACCGGTGGCCATTAGGAGCTGTCGGACTCTCAGGACGCCAAAAAGGGCTCTTGCGGCTCCCCGGGGGGTGCTGGGCAGCTCGGCACGCCGGAGGGGTCAGAGCTGCATCGGAGCTGAGCGAGGTGCAGGGGAGGGCCCTGTCTTGCTCAAAATCGCTTTGATTTCTTGGAAATTGCACCTGGTGCTGATTTAACCCTTTGCACTGCAAGAAGAGGCATGATGAGAAAGCAGCATGTTGTGGTGGCGACAGATCTACCGGAGAAGCCTGGAAGTGTCTTGTTTTAGCTGGAGATGCAGAAAGCGATTCCTCCTGGAGCTGCATGCGTGGGACCTGCTGCACTGGGGCACTTCCAGAGGTGGTCTTTCCTGGCTCTGTTACAAAATCCCTTCACTGCCTGCACGCTAGGGCATCGAGCTGGGGTTTGGACACATAATCTGGTTTACGGGGCTCACCACAGAGCCATGGAGCCAGTTATTAAAGCTTGTGTATGTGCTGCTCGTTTGCAGCGGTGCACATCTCTCTCGCCGTGGTGACCGCAAACAGGCTGTCATTCCCCCTCCGTTTGGCTCAGGGTGCCCCATGGCCATGGGGAAGCCGTAGGGTGTTCGTGGCCCCAAGCCTTGAGAGCACAGACGAGTTGGATGATTTTCCGTGCAGCTGTAGAGACTCAAGTTACGTTCTGGTTCTCGTCCTGCCAACAAGACAACTATGGAATAGCTACTTTTTAGTAAATTCTTTAAATGACAAATCGCAGCACTCAAGCCTCTCGGGAACCCCGGGGACGTCACTGTTCAAAATGTCCCCACTGGTGCTGTTTTGTGAGCAGGATTTGGGGCACGTGAGCACGTGTGCGACACACACTGTGTGGATTACCACGTGGGTAGATGTGTGTGTCCTTAGTGTTATTCATCTTTGCACTGTTCCTTTTAAGCACCATTTGGAGGCCTCCTGAGGGATGTGCTGTACCACACGGCAGACTTGCGAAGATGAGGGAGGAGGTCCAAGTGGAAAGCGCTCATCATTAAACGAAGAACGAAGGCAGCAATGGTCAGAGGAGGGCTGCAGATACACGGGTGGTAAGAACAGCTGTTGCTCTGGCTCTGCTCTATGTCCTCCTGCTGTTCTCCACCCGAAAGCTTTCTACAGATGCCTCTTAATTTCTGTCCCTTTGTCACCAAGTCCTTTTTAGTCTGTTTAAGGGTTGTCTTGTCAGCTTGAGGAATGGAATACAGAGGGAACATCTATTGTAGGAGGAGATCCCCGGGACTAGGGAAGCTCAAATATATGGGGAGCCACTACTCAGTTCTTAGTCGTGTGAGTGAAGTTCCCGTTAGGGTTTGGAAGCTTTCCAGGAGCCCTTGTACCTAAGCAAGCAATAATTTCTGGCAAGACAGGTATTTTAGGCTTTACCAGAATTCCTGCGTCAGGTGCAGTGAGAAAAGAGTTGAGCTGAGCCTAAGAGAGGGCAAAGCCATGTTGATGGCACCCATGGAGCAGGGACAGCACGAGCGCCTGTCACCATCACAGGTCTTCTTGAGGCAGGTCCTCTAGGGAGAAACACCTTCAAGGAGTCCAAGGGGACAATGGACTGCTTTGGGGTGGGCTGGTTTTGCGTATTTTTACCAAAGTGAGAGGATAAACATTGTGTATGAACCTCCTCCCTCCAGAATTTTATTCTGGAATGAGTTTTTCGTTGGAGACAGAAAGAACTGGCACATCTGAATTTTGATGTTGACTTTGTCTCTCACTGGGTAAATCCACTTGTAGTTCATTTTACCGAAGTGTAAATATGGGTGAAATTTTATCTCCTATAGCAGTACGAGACTGTAACATCTGTCAGAGATATTGACACCCACAAATGCGATACTTTCTGGAAGGCAAAAATGGTTTTGGCAAGTGGGTTTGTGTGTGTGAAGTTTTCTCTCCAAAGCTAGCTGAAACATTTTGAGCGAAAACACTTCCTTCTAAAACTGGAATTAGCAGATTGCTGACATCCGACATTTCTCAGTGCTGACTGATCTTTAAACGCCATGCTTGATTTGAGCTGCACTTTTTTCCTCGCTTCAATTTATCTTTTAGATTTTGGGGTTTATTTATATCGCCTGTCTCCCTTTAATTCATTCTTTGTGGTCACCAGAGGAAAAGTAGTAGAGAAAGTAGTAGAGAAAAGTGAGTCTTCTCCCATCATAGTCGAGTGGCAGAGCGCTGTTTGCCATGTCTCTCTCCCCCTGTGCTTTTCCACTGCAGAAAGATGAAGGGCTACACCCCCCTCCCTTTCTATTAAAAAAAAAAAAAAAAAAAGCAGCAATCAAAGCAGGGTGAAACTTCAAAGCATGGATAAAGTCTTAGAATCTTCCTTGGAAAAAAGATGAAAACATTTTTAATGAAAAGTTTTCTGGGGAAAAAATTTTAAAAAAATCAGGTTATGGCCCCCTCAGCCATTTGGGCTTCATCTCTCCAAACTATGCTCTGCTCATACTCGCAGTCCCCCAACCCACTGGGCCTTAATAATGGAAGTGCCGTTCTTGAGGCTTCCAACAGTTCTCATTTCTTCTGTGTGCCTGCGTTGTTTTGGCTGAAGCGTTGGCGTGACGCGATTGAGGTGGGAAGTGTTGAGACAGCTCCCGCTGTCAGCAGGTTGCTGTTAAAATCTTGGTGCTTACGTGATGTTGAATAGGCAACATGGAACCCCTAAGTGGAGCAACACGTGGCAAATACGTAATGAAAAATGGCAAGTGGATCAAAATTAATGATTTAAGGAGCGGCTTTTCTAGCTAGCTTCTTGTCTGAGCAGCAAGTATGGTTCAGTGGTTTGGGTGCTCTTTTAACATCTTTAAAGATTAAATCCCTCCATCACTGTAGTGTAAACTTGCATTAGTTATTTACAGCTACATGCATGAAAGGGCTCTGGGCGTGAGTCAGGGAGCTGCAAGGTCTAACTTCTGGACATCTGGCTCCTGCAGTGGACACCACAGCCTTGTGTAGGTGTCTGATCTTCCATGCAATGCACAGGGACTGCTGATGCCAAAGGATAAGGTTCATGGCATTCAGTTTGCTTAGCGGGAAACCCACCCGAGGTAGCCAGGGAAAGGTGAGTTTGATGTGGTAGTCCCGGTGGGAGCTCTGCTCTCTGGGTTACTGTGAAAACTCTCCTGGAACAGAGTTTCTAAAAGCCTCCCTGTGAGGTGATGTAGACATAAGTGAACCAGTTCCAAAACTGGAAACCCAGAACTCAGACGCCAGTGGGATGCTGATGGCCAAGAATGATACAGCTGTGCAGGAGCTACATGCCCTTCTGAGGGATATGGACACAGTTACACCATTTCATTAAGCTTTGCTAATGAGTGTGCAAAGAGCTGTAGGGATGTTGAGTTCCTGGCTTTAGCTCTTGGGACTTCAGCATCCCACTCTGCTGCAAAGCAGTCAAAATTATAACTATAGGATGAGATAAGTGGTAAATTCCTGCTCTGTGTGATGGCTCAGGGTTTGATGGGTTCACTTAGGAGTCTACGGTGGGTCTTCGAAGCTCTCTTCAGTCAAAGGTGGTAAAACTCACCACCTCCAGGAGCAAGTCTGAGGGTGAAAAAGGGGGCACCCTGCACCCTCTGAATACAGCTGGGCTACCTCCCGTAAAAGGTGACCAGCATCGCATGGGCTTGGGGGAAGGAGTGTGGCTGCAGCTCTGCAAGCAGCTCCCCGGGGAGCAGAGAGACCTGAATCCTTGTGCAAGTCCTGTTTGTGCATTCGGTGTGAGAGGGACGTTGGGCAAAACACCTCACCAGGGCTTTGGGACATGGCAGTAGCTGGGACCATACAGTTACTGTGACTAGAGAGCCCATCCCCGTGAGCTGGGCAATGCCACCGCGCTTGTCCGGACCCGGGGCCGGGGGAGTCTGGCTCGGGTTAATGGGGAAGGCTGGGGAGTCTGCAATGCTGACAGCAGGGACAGCTGGGCTCGGAGGCACTCGAGTAACAAATTGAACGGTGAATATCTTAAGATGACTCTGGTTTATTGTCCAGATCAGGTCAGCGGAAAAAATATTGGGAGACTGAACAAAGAGACAGGCTGCTTTAGCAGATAAATGGACTGATCATTTCGTATTGAGGAACAATCTCTAAAACATAGTTTACTGCGCAGCTGAGGGCTGAAGCATTTGCTGATGCCAAGAGCTCCTTCTTTGACCCTAGGCACGCGTGGAATTAAATGGCGCGGTGTTTTTTGATGGTTAAACTCCCCGAAGAAGACACTCCATTTGTTACCAGGGCTCTGATGAAGTAAAGTGTGGTTTATATGTACAAGGCCGGCCTTCAACTCATCTCAGAATGAATGGAGAGGTAAAATTGAATTTTACACTCCTGCTGCTATGATTAATGTGCGGGTTCCCCGCTCCGGCGGCCGGCCGCAGGAGGGCAATGCAGGCTCGCTCTGCGGGTGCTGCACTGGAGCCTGCCTCCGCATATGCACAGCGATGCCAAAGAGAGGGGAGTCTGCATAAATGAATAGCTGGTGTAAGAATAAACCTGTTAGAGCAATAAATTCCCTGCGTATCTGTCTCAGCACAGCCCTCCGATATGAGGCCGCACCTGACAAAGGAATAAACTTGTTAGATGAATAAAAGAGCACACATACATTAAATCAGAGAGTCTAATGCCGGCAGACTGAGAGAGGGCTGTGCAGCGCTGGCTGTGTGACATCCGCCGCTGCACCGCGAACGGGAGAACGGGTAAAGCGGCTTGAGGGAAATGCTCAGTGCTCGGCAGGGATGCACAGGGCTGGAGACCTTCTGGTGGCACTTCAGCCCTGTGGCGCCATCCTCTATCCTCCATCCTCTTGGAGGAAGGCACAGTAAAACCTAGGGGCTTTGAAAGCTTCGCACAGGCAGAAGAGGACAAGCTGCCCAGCAGCGCTGGGAATGTGTATTGTCCTCATCCACGTCAGGAGCAAAGGAGTGGGTGAGACCTCTTCATAACTTCATGTGGGACTGAGTGGCTCCAGGAGAAGCAAGTTGGAAGGCCAGGCTTTACGAAGCATCCTTGTGCTGAGGAGAGGTGCTCTCTGCAGAACTTGCTGTTACACTCTCCTTCCACTCCCTGGGACTGGTTTTCCTGCTGGGCAGAGAGGGTTCTTGGCCTTTGATTCCTTTCTCACTGGTCCTGGTGGGGAAACAAGCTTCTGTGAAACTCCTCCATACTAAAAATTGTTCTCTGCCCTTCCTGCATGTTTGCTGTTCTGGGGCATGTCCTGCTGCTTTGTCTACAGCGTGGTGATCACCTCCTTCACCTCGACCCCCAGCTTCCCTAGTCAGAGTTCAGCTGGATGGTCTACAAATAAATCCTCCCTTCTGGTTTATCCCCACGTGTGGGGGATGTTGCAGCCCCACTCACTAGTCAGTGCACCATCTTCCTTTTGCAGCATTCCAACCAGTTTGAAGTCCCTTCGCCCTACACAGCAGCGTTTGCCCAAAAGGAACGCTCAAACAGCAGCATTAATGCTCACAGGGCAAAATGCGATGGGAAGTCAGAGAGAATTGGTTCACTCTGACTCCCGGGGTAGGAGGAATTTCCTAGAACAAGCAGGACCTGAGGCCTGATGAAGGGAGGATCTGGTGGGGTTTTTTCTGATAAGATTTTGTTGTTTTTTTTTTTTTTATATTCCCCCCCCTCGTGGTGTTATCTGTTAGCTATAAGAACCAATCTTCTGAATGTTTACAAATGATCTGCGGCACTTGCCACGGTTAGATGTAGTTAATAACTGCGAGACTAAAACTATATCAGCTTAGTTTAGGTAGGAAGGCATTCAACTGCTAGAGGGTGATGTGTTTATTGAAAATTAACATTTGAAAACATATAAATCAGGAAAATGTTGGGCTAAGTACCGCAGAGGACTATTCCTAGGTTAATGCAGGTAGTGGAGTGGTTTTGCTAAAATTCACTCTACTATTTGCCTAAAAATGGAGCAGTTCACGCCAATGACGTACAGCAAAAGTAGAACAAGGTAAGCAATTGCCTTTCACCATCTCTGCATCCCAGAGCTCAGGACTTCTGAAGGCTAAAGATCAGGGTTTGCAACAGGAAAACAATATGGAAACCTGTTAGATCTGGTCTGCTGAAATCAGTGGACTCCCACCTATGTGGCCCTAACAGGACTGAAAATAGGACTGTGTAAATCATCAATTTTTCTTAATTTTTTTTTTCTCGATAAACTGAAATTTTAAATGTCGTCAGATGAAACGTCTATTTACTTTGTATTTTTGTGTTGCAATGCAAAATCAGAAATACTGTTTTGGATCCCATGCAATTTTTTATTCCAGATGAATTATTTTGTTTTGCTCTTAGTTAATTCTAAATGTAGGTACATTTGTAAAATTATCTCACCAGAGAACATATCTCAGTGTCAACAGTATTCTGCCCTTACCGACTGCTGGGGCAAGTCCATGGGGTAGAAGAACCCAAAGCTCTGGAAATGAGCCTGTTTGGAGGAACAGCTGTTTCTGTACCTGCGAATATTTCTCAGATGTTGAGCATGGAATGAGCTGATTCTCCTCGGGCAGCACCTTGTTAGTCTTCAAACCAGCTACCTACTGCCAGTGGTTGGAAAGGCTTCTTCATCTTCCAGCCAGGTACACTCTGATTAAACACCCTGTGCCTTGAGGAGGGCTGTGCTTTGCAGGGCTCCCCAAAAACATGGGTCTTTAAGCTGATATCATTTTAGAGAGACATTTGGAAGCCGTTGACAGCTCTGTTTATTTTTTCTATGCCACATCAAAATCATTTTGTTTGGTTTTCTGAGCTAATGAGATGGGAAGAGAAGTTTTACTCTTGGTGAGGAGCGTAGACTTTCTGCTTATGTGCCTTTTTGCTCAACTGGCGGGAAGGTGTGTGACAGAGTTTGCATAGAGGTATCTTTTGAAAAGATTTTGGTGTCAGGAAAAATCCATAAAGAAACCATCTCTTCTTCCTTACTAGTGTAAAACCTGCAGCGTCATTTCTCTGCTGTTCCACCCAGCCCGGGGGTGAGATGTCTGCTCCATTCGTGGCCCTTTCCACTGGCCAAGGCATCTGTATCAGGTGAGACTGAGCTACAACTAGCAGAATAAAAACCATCACTCCATTATAAATGGAGCTTTTGGTGGCCGTTGGTCACTTCTTTAGTATCAAGAGGTGCCAAGTGTGATAAGCTTCTTCCCGGAGCCTACGACAGACTGTCCCTTGCCCCAAATCCAGGCTGGGCTGAAAGGCACGGCGGCGGTGGAGGGCTGAGGGTGCCTCTTACCTGGCCACATCGCTCCCAAATCCATAGTAAATCTGAGCCCATCCACCCTGGTGGGGTGGTATGGCCGGAGGGTAGCGGGCTTTTGAACATCTCCTTCGATTTAGCTCCGCTCATCCTGGCAAGGAGCTGCGGGTGCAGCGGGCGCCTGGCTGACAAACAATAAACGGCTGAAGGATAACAATGAGTCAGGTGAAAAAAAGGAAATTGTTTTTTTGACAATCTGCTCTTGGGGGAAAGGGGAGGGGGAGGAGGCGCAAAAGACCCTGCAAGAATGAGGAGCCTGGGAGAAAGGGGATAAGTTAACATTAAATGGGCATGTGGTGACAGGGGAGGAAATGGTGGGACAGCTGGAAATGCAGCAGGAGGCTGGAGAAAATCGATACGAGATAAGCGTTCCAGGGGTAGTGCTGTTCATCAGGTGACAAAGTTAAAGGCAGCGAGACACTAAAAGTGAGAAAATATCACTGACCCCCTGCAGTATTGATCAAACAGCTGAGACATTCAAGGCCAAAGTCACTAATAAAGTGAGACGTATCAGCAAGAAGCCCATGAGAGCAGATGAGTTGGCTTCCGAAGGTCTTAAAAATAAAAATAAAATGTATCTGCAAAAGTTCTTGTTAACCATCTTCTTTGTCTCGTTAAATGCAAAGGGGACAAAGCAGCTTTGTGGGGAGGCACAGCCGGGGAACCGAGACGCACGAAGGTTTGCTGTGTTATTAAGAGGGGGTTTGAAAACTGAGTGGGTTTTGTAGCGGAGAGAAAAGAGGAGCTGGTAATGCTGGGGAGGGCCAGCAATCCTGCAAGCCCCCGCTCTGGAGGGGCTGACCTAGCTCTGCTCAGAAACCTCAGACTGGGTTCGTGCCCCAAAATTCGGGCTGCAAAACTAAATGGGTGCTCCTGCCTTACCCTGTCTATCTGAACTCCTGCAGTGATACACATCTGCTGGCGATGTCCCACAAAACTGGAGCCTTAAATCATCAGTTTACACAGGGAAGATGGGGCTATGTGTATTGCTTGGTTTCCTCTGATTGCACGTGGCTAAAGGATGCAGGTAATGGCAGGTCCCTCACAGGACGCAGACATTTCAAATGGGACCAATAATGCAATTAACAGACATTTATTCCCATTTGCCTGAAATCGTGCCTGGAGGATTTGACGCCTTCATTTCTTTTGCTTTTTGAAATAGGTTCAGGTCACCTTGGTGTGGCCACAACCCTCAGCTATCCTTCACCATCTCCTGTACCAAAACTTGCCCTGGAGCTGGAGGAGACCATGTTTGTGGTACCGCTCTGCATCGGGACCGTCCCTGCTGCTGGGGAGCCGGGGCTCACAGAAGGGCTGTGGGGCAGGGAACAAGCCTGGCCTGGGGTGAAGACCCCTGTTCCAAATCCCAGTGTCTTCAAAACGACTGTTTATGGGGAGTGGACAGTGTGAAAAGAGGGAGGAAAGTAGTTGCAAAGAGAGTAAATGCCTTTTAAAGTGTTGTCTGGAAAAGGTAACAGTAGAGAGAGGAGGAAGGCCGTGTGGCAGGCTACAGTGGAAAAGAGAATAACTCTCTTTTTGGTTCTTGATGATGCACATGCAAAAAAGAAGAAAAAAAACCCTCTTCTCTTTTCTTAGAATTAAAAGGATCAGGAGAGTCTTTTCACCTCCTCTGTTTTCGAATGTGGAAAAAAACAATAGAAACAGTGTGGGGGGGGGGAAATGCAGGATGCAAGTGAAGTGCTTGAAATGAGTTTAGACAAAGGTCCAGCTAGTTGCTTGCAGGTATGTGGATTTTAAGTGAATAATTCATGGATATGTTCATTACTGTGAATAGGCAGCAAATTAGAATAACTCCTTCTGTTTAATATTTGTATCTTCTAGCAAAATTTTTGTTGTTTCACATACATTAGAAGTTAGCGTGAGGCAGGAACTAAATGATCTTCTTGACTTCTTTGTTGCTAAAATGCCCTTTTATTGCAGTTCTTTTTGTGTCTAGGAACAGGAGTGTCCCAGAACTAGCCAGAAATAGCAGAGAGGGCCTGTTTAGGCCATTTCATTGAGCTATTTTATAATTATCCTAGCACTTGCATCATTATCTGTTTACATGAACTTGTGTCTTCGTGCACTTTATTTTACCTGCCTTTGCTGTGGTTGTTAAGATCCTGACTACTGGGAAAGCAGAGTCGCATGGGACTTGTTCTTTTGGCTCCGAAAGAAAAGGAAAAAAAGCCACCCTTTCATTAGGTTTTGTGAAAGATAGCTTCCGCTGGCTCCTGCCTTTCCTCTGGCTTTCGCCCACCTCCCTTGTGGAGTAAAGAAGGAAAGGAAGATGAAATAAATACTAATTTACTAAGTGAAGGTATACATGACATCCCTGTTGTAATGATGATGTAGTGTCCTAAAAGCACGTGTACCGTGCATAGTTTTAGCACAGGAACTGCCAGGTCCTCCTGAGAAGGTTTTCAGGGGGAAAGAGAAGAGGCCACAAAGGAAGCTGACAGAGGAGAAGGGAATTTATGTAGCTTAGCTATAGCGGAGAGAGGTTAAAGTAATTGCTAGCTTCAGTTTCTATATGACAGTAGAAACAGCTGCACCTTAAATTCATATCTGAAGACCCTAAAACCAGAAGACAGTGTTTGTTGTGATGGATAGGCTTACCATTGGAAACGTATTGCAAATTTCAACTGGGACATTGACTATTTTATTCGCAGCAAGGACAGATCAGCGAGCAAAGACAGATTAATGTAATTAAATCAATATGCGATCACTAAGCCTCATAATAAAACCTTAAATAAAAACTTTGGGGAGAAAAATTAATTACCTTTGCGGAGTATGAGATGGAACAACTGTTTGTTCAGGAAATACTTTTTCAACAGTTTAAAAGATGTTTGACGACTCCTTCCTCTCCTCATTTCCCCATCCCATCACATGATCGAAAAACTGGTAACTGGTACTTCAGAGATTTTTTTTTTTTTTTTTCCTTTTTCTGTTAGGTCTTCCAGCATTGAAGGTTTGAACACGTGGTGGGAAAAGGAGGAAACCCCACTGCAAGCCTTTGCACCTCTGTCCCTTCAAGAAAGGTACACTTGTGCCTCTTTCAGTGCAATTTCCAGACCTCTGTTTTCAACCAGATTCCATTACCTAAACTAGGGGAGATGATCAAGTTTTTTAAAAGCTCAGTGATCTTGGGTGTGCAGCTGCTGGGTGAGCAAGTGTTTCTTGCAGACTCTGTTGGGTTCTATGCCGTGTTGGGCCTGTTGGGTTTTGTGCTTTTACTTCCTAGGAAATCGTCAGCTGAGATGCTTGGGGAGATGGGAAAAATTATGAAGGAGATGGAAGATCTGCCAGGCTCACCCTGCGGCAGAACACGTGCAGGAAGGTGCTTGCTGCTGACCTTCAAAGAGCATTGCTCCTCTGCAACAGGCTTTTTCCAAAAAGGTCTGAGCTTGGTTTGTTGTCAACTTTGCTGGCAGGATCACAGAGGGTGTTTGTTATGTCTGCTCTTAAAACAAAGAAGCTTTCGTTTCATCTCAAGCATCCGCATCTTTGTGCAGCTGGGTTGTTGCTGTCAGAAGACTGTTTACAGTTGTAAGGACTCAGAGCCTCCCCTGACTGTTGATCTCTCTTATCTGTCTCCTGTGACATAACCAAGCGTTTTAGGCTTTCGGCAAGGTCACCTTGCTGGACCTGTGTCACTGGACACATGAGTAATCCTGCAGATCTCCCGCTTCTGCAAGGACCATGGCCATCAAACCCTCTCCAGCTTTCTCCCTTCCAGTTCATCAGTGTTCCTCTAGCTTCTGGCTTTTTACACGAGGCACACCACTTTGCCTACAGGTATCGAGAAGTGCAGGTGAGAGCGTGGATGTTGCATGGACCTCTGGACCTGAAGTCCATCACCTCCCCATGGCTGCTTACTCCATCCCCATCCCCCTTCCCGAAGCAAAGCTGAGCCACCACCTCATTTGCTGCTAACGAGGGGGCTTTCCCAGCGCGCCCTCATCAGAAATGCCGGTTCCTCCTGACTCAAGCTGATGGGGCGTGAGGACCTGGGTAGCGCCTTGTGCCTTGGCGAGGCCAGCCTGAGCAGGGGGATAACGGATGATGTGCCAGCGCTGGAGCGCCTGTGAGCACCGTTAAACCAGTGCTTGTCCTGCCTGTTGGTATGGTAACGGCCCGTTATTTAGTGGAAGGCGCCATCCATAGCGCCGTCCAGCTATTTGTACTTGTCTAATTATTATTACTCTTTGCATTTTCTTCCAGTGGATGAGTAATGGAAGAGGGTTAGAGGGAAGGGAAGATGCAGGGGGAAGAGAGCAGTGATTTGTGGGATAGGTATCTCATCTCGGAGAGGAGGACATTCATCTTGCTGAGCATCCCCGGGCAGCCCCAGCTGCCTGTGCATGGTGTTCACACGCAGATGCCTGCGTGGGTGTCAGCCCACGGTGACTGACAGGGCTTGGGTGGGGACCGTAGTGTTATTTAAGGTTGTTTTGATCTGTGAGCGCCAGTTATTCGTGTTTTGATTTCTAAATATTCACCAACAAGCCAGTTGTTTTGACAGCAAGCCATCTCCTGGTGAGACCTGAAAAGATGTAAAAGAGGCTTCTCAGATCTTGGTCCAAGCTGTTGTGCTCATCCTTGATAACTAAAACCTCCCACTTTGCATAAGAGTTAGTTTAATGAATTAAACTAGATTAAACAGTCCCTTTCTCTTCTTAGAGCTGAAGACAATTCTAGATTTCTCAGGGCAGAAAACATTACCCAAATTGGGACAGCAGATGTAGCTTTATAACAAGCCTTCCTTTGGTGGAGCATGTCGGTGACTGTAGTAACATACAGTTGCCCCTCGGGTCACAATGGTTTTGTTGGGATATTTCATGGGCTTGTCTCAGCTGGGTGTAATGATGAGTGGGAAATAGACCCCGATGCACCTTCTTATTTGTATGTGTGCGTATCCATTTACCTGCCTCCTGATAGCCTTGCTTGGTTTTTGTCTCTTGACCTAAAAGTTCCCTGAATAGTGCTGCTGACCTCCCAGAGGGATCCCCTCTGTGTTTTTCTACGGTCTAATTTGGAGTCAGTTATCCTGTTTTAGTGGAGTGCAAAGTATTTTGGTCTCCTGGAAATTTACAAGGGTGGGGAGAGAAAAGAATGTTTTCTGAGGGTGGAGAACGGGGTATTAATTCCTAGTACATTGAGAGATGCATAGACGAGAAATGTGGATGTGTCCGAATAGAAGATATAGTCCAGTACCACCTCAACTCAGCTTTTGTTAATTGAGCATTTTTATTTGTGTTTCACACAGATCATCTGTGATGTCTTTAAACACTGCACACTTGCAACAAGTAGTCTAAATCACCGTATCGATAAGTGGGTTGGATTTCTTTGGCGGCAGCCATGTAGCAAAGAGCAGCGTGTACCTTCTGCAGTAGAGCTTGTGTTTGATGTAAAAAATCTTCCCCTTGTTTTGGGTGATACCTAAACATCAAGAACCAAGAAAGCTCAAAAACATGTTGCCTGGCTCTTGCTGTTTCACAGGTGTGAGTTACACATGGAATATTTATAGATGCAATGAAGGAATTCTGTGGAATATTTATGGATGGAATGCAGGAATTTTATCAAGGGTCACTTTTATTCCATGTAGCGTATGCTTTTATGCAGCTATGCAGAGAGATCTAGGCTGATTTTTTGCATTGATTTTATTTTTCTATCTATTTTTTTGCCAACTGATTCCCGAGAGGAGGCTTCTTGAAGTCTGCACAAGCTCATATCATGCCCTAACCTGAGATTATAGAGAATTTTATGCTTATATTGCTCTCTGAGGCTGTGAGGGATCTCTGGGCTGTTCCAATAGCAGAGGCTTCCGCTGTTGATGCAGAGCCATGTTCAGCAAGGTGAGGCCTTTGAAAGACCATCAAACACTTCTTACTCTGCTCCAGAGGGGGCAGCGGGTAAAACCAGCAGCTGATGTGTTACCTTTCACCATGCTCTGGGTTTTGATGAAAAAGCAGTAAGTATCTCCTTTTAGTAAATAAACAGTTGTATGAGAACGAAGGTGCTGGGCCTGGACCAAAAATAGAGGGGTTCCTACGCAGGGATAACACCAGCTTTCTGTTTGTCCTGATGGTGTTTCATGCAGGCACTTTAGGGGACGTTTGGAAACTAATACAGCCAAAACACAACATGACCAAATACAGGCTTTCCACAGTGAAAACAAAACCCCTCAAAGACATTTTCCTGCCTCTCCTCTCTTCTGGAGGTGTGCACTGTATTCCCTGTAACGACCTGATCTCTCAGGACCTTCAGTCCAGCCCAGGGAAGGCCACCGAGGCACTGTGCTGGGAACTGCTGGGGTGGGGATGGCTCTTTGTCCTTCGACAGAATAGTCCAAAATTACTGAAATTCATCCTGAGTAGGCAGCAGATCAGGATTTCTTTCCCTTGAGCAGTCTGTTCTGTTAACTGCTAATGGCCTTGTAAACCAAAACCATCCTTCCTTTTGGGGAGAGGAAGAGTTTTGAAGCTCCAGAACAGTAAAGGTATATTGTCGCTCTCAATCAGAATTCAACATGCTTGACCATAAACCCTGCTCATACTTGAACATTTCTTGGTAAAAGAATTAGAAGATGCTCGTTGGCTGAATTTGGCTCATGGCCGAGCATCCCTGTCCTCCCCTTGCCCTGGGGCACAGGGAGGGCCTGATTCAGAGAACGCCCGGGCCATGTTTAATCTGCCCCTTCAGTTCTGTGGCCTGGGAAGGGAAGAAACAAAAGACCTCGGCTATCAAAGGCCCCAGCACAAGCCAATCCGAGGGCACGGGGTGGTAACGGCCAATTATGATGGTATTATAAAAGATGGCATTACAGCACTGAAAGTATTGATTGAACCTTTAGCCATTGCAGACACTGAAAGAGAGAGAAAGAATGAGTGCGAGATCAATATATGCATCTTTATACCTATTTATCTCTGGGTGATTTTTCCATTCCCCTTCCTGTTCGATATGGCATAATTTACCTTCATAAAGTGTTCAGCGTCAGGGGTCCATTATCAGAGTAATCAGTTTTGATTAGTAGAGAAAGGGTACAAAATTGTTTAGCCTCTAGATAGAACTGTGAAGAGTGAGTAAACTATGCTTGACAGCACCTAATGCAGTTAGAATGTAGACTTAATTTGATTCCAATTCTTTATGGCTTTCCGTGATTTCAAGCATCTATTGGTTTGTTAGAAAAATATAATAGGAAATGGGCCGTGGCAGGTGGGAGGGGAGAGGGAGGAGAGAGATAATTTAAGTTTGCAGGATGCAATTTTCCTCAATATAAACATTCTAATGCAATTTGATGCCCATTGTGTTTTGGTGCGCCAGGCGGGAGCTTTTATTTTGCAGATTTATTTTTAGCACTTTGAGTATAGACAGGGGGTAACCCAAGCCGGATGGTTGGCTGTTTATTCCCAATGCCACGAGCTGAGCTTCAGAAATCCTGACGTGCAGTACGGAGCTGGGCGTCGAGGCTCTTGTCTTTCCTTCCCACTCTCTCCCTCGTACCGCGCTAGCATCCTCCTAACTTGGTTTTGCTCTTTTTAAAATGGAGTGGAGAATCATGTAAAATCCATTAATGGTGGCAGAGCTCTTGGAGATCCCCTGGTGAAGTAAGCGTCCTGCTTTGAAGTCAATCATTAATCAGGATGTGATTAATGCTACTGGGTATACCATCAGTGTAAAAGAAAAGGCAATTAAGATTTTACTAGGCAATGACTTCACTCTGCTCCGATTCTCAGAACAACTAGCAGAACAGCAGTACGGTACACTGGAAAGTATTAGCTGGTCTCCCAGACTTCCGTAATTAGTCGGTTTGAATCCTCAGCGCCATCTCGGTTAGGCCTAAGGTGGCCGCTTCACAAGTAATGTCTCTGCCTCTCCCAGCTGGAAAGAGAGGTTGGTCGGTTAACAACATGGCTCAGTTTTTTCCATCTCTGATTTAGCTTAGCGACATTTGGGGAAGGACTGTGAATCCGCAGCCTGCCTTGCTCCTTTTGAACCAGGGATACTGATGTTGCAACCTAGTTTAACCCCACCACAGACTGGAGCATCGTTGCTTGAGGACTTTGCTCAAGCACCAGATGTGCCTTGGTGTTAAAGTTTGGAAAATGAATGAGTATCACCGGTAATTAAATGGAATCCGTGTAAAGAAGGGAAGAAGGGACCACTATACAGCACTGCAGATTTGGGACCGCAGGGAGGGGAGGTTTGTATTCTTTTGAGAGGCCAAAGACAAGAGACTAGCCTTTATGGACACACCTTTGGTACGCTGAGATAAAAGACTTTACCCTACATTTATCCATGATAAATCCTGTAGGAACATCTCTTATCTCCTGCTTGTTTTTTCACTCTGTCTTTAGTAGACAAATTTAAGTGGCATACCATTTAAACGCAGGAAGAGATGAGATGAAAGAAGAAAAGCCTCTGTCCTTGTGCAAGGTGTTTCTTCATCTCCCTCATTTTAAAGCCCTGTAGGGCTCTTGGCGAGACCCCTTCTCCCGTCTCCACAGCCACAGGAGGTCGATGGCATCTCAACTGCCCCGATCAGCGCTCCCTCATCCTCTCGGCCCGTACCCTCCAGTCTTTCCATGTTTTTTTTTCCTCAAAGTACCAAAAGAGCATGCCGCAAGGAGAGCTCTCTCCTTCCACAGCTGGGTGTACAAGGTGACAGGGGAGGGACAACAGCTGTGTGTGACTTTCAGCTTACTGTGGCAGTTTGGGGAGTTAAAGGATTTAGGATTGACCAAAAAAATCCAAACCCAAACCAAAATTCTTGGCCAAACTGGTCAGAAGAACAGTTTATTTTTGATTTTAAATCCACACCATCTAAAGTCAACTTAAAAATATCTTCTGATTTTGCATGAAAATATTGTGTCCTGCAAATGTCAAGATGAAACTTTGTTCCCTCCCCCTGCCCTGAATTTATTGGTAGAATTTTGATTGAAACAATTAAGAGAAAACAAGATGAATTCACAAAACACCTTGATTGACCTGAATCTGTATTTATTTAAAAAAAAAAGGGGGG
>VYZM01018899.1:1318354-1390509 GCA_013398915.1 Dromas ardeola | reverse complement strand
AACTTCAGCAATTTAGCTCCATTTGTATAGTCTGCATAATGGAAGACAGTGAGCCTGTTAGAGAAATGTGGCCCAAGGCAAAAATTAAATGCAGAATCATGTATCAGAAATGAGATGTATTTACTATTGTTTTTGAAAATTAATGGTGCATTTTCAGTTTTTATAATGTAATTTAATGATGCAATTCATCTAATAAAAAAACACATTTTAACTCAGTCATACAGACCTACTGGGGCAGGAAAAAATGTACCTTTCAGATGTAAGATTTTTTAAAAAATGCTTCGGGCTCCTTTTTTTGAATGCAAAAAAGAAACTCTTTGCGTGCTTTGGCTAACAGCTGGGGTATCAGCAGGAGCCCAATAAAAAGGACATTTTTCTTTCTAAATATTGGTGTTTGTGCAGCATACAATAATATTATAAATGCAGCAGTGGGTTTGAAGTACAATGCTGCAGCTGATTATAGAATGCCATATGGTGCTGGCATGTTAAACTGATACAGATTGAACACGGACTGTAGCTTTAAATGCCGTGGACCGGCGATTGCGCTGAACTAGAATAAATATACTATACAGTGTCAATATACGGAGCTGTCACGTTCGGCAGCAAACAGCAAACTCTGTCAAAATAATATGAACCGATAGAAGAAAAACCCACAAAAGTCAGCAGTGAGCACGTGCTCCTTCCCAAGAGTGGCTCTTGGGGGATCGTGGCTTGGGGGAAAGTCCTTTCCCACTTTCTCAGAGCATTATTTGACTTCAGGAACTCAGGAACAAGGGCTGGGAGGAGCCCGGACGCCCCGGCAGTGTGTTTTACCCGCCGCTGACAGATTGCAAATCACAGGTTCTGCTCCGGCTCTGGTGTAGGGAAATGTTCGTTACTCCATTTTTTTTGTGTTTAGAACATTAAAACCCTCTTTATCTGGTTTTGCACCGTGATTTTCATCTGCTTTGCAAAGTTCTTGTATCGCACGTGGTCTTGTAAAGTGAACGCAGGCAGATTTGCCAGAGGTTTGAAATGCAAAGTGTTCAAAGTGCAGTTCTGTAACAGGGATAAGACGAGCTGAAGGGGAGCTTCCCTGCTCCCCCGCCGCTGGCTCTGCTGGGGTTTGGGTGATGCTTAAAAAGGGACCTCCCCAGGACACAAAAAGCTGATGTTTTGCCTTAAGCTTGGAGCTGGAGGTGAGGGGAATGACGAGGTGAGAGCATGGGGCTGCCTTTTTTAATAGGAGCAGAGGCTTATGGCTGACTTCAACTGATCGTGATAATTCCCACTTACTTTTTTTAAAGGTGCTCCTAGAAAATATATTCAGGTTTGATTTCCAGCTTTAAAATATGCCCTCATCTGCTTTTGCAAAACCTTTTCTGGACAAAACTTGAAGTTGTAGCTAAACATATATCTAATACTGTTTTAAGCTTAACCTCCTTCCTATGGGTATTAAAAATGTACATTTACCAGGAAGAGGTGAACTAACTACATCGAAACTACCAATTTGACAGGGGAGTAGGTTTTGGTACAAAGCTGGGGAGAAGGAGAAGTCTATTCATTTTGTGGGTGAATTAAACATCCGTTTTTCTTTGTTTCCTGCCTCCGGTGCATGATTTCCCAGAGGGCGGGAGGGGTTGGCTCCCCTGACAGGTAAAAGGGGAGCGCTCTCATAAACTCTGACACCGCGCTCCTCGAGGGATGCCCTCGGCTGTTTATATGAGGCTTAGTAAAAGGAAATGTGAACCAGTTTGGGATTAGCAAGGACCCCACTGTTCAAGTTCCTGGTCATTTTGCAGGCACACAGGTAAAATACTCAGGTTGGGTCAGTGTTTGGGCAGGTTTCACCGAATCCCAGGATTAGCCGCCTTTTCCTTTCCCCTCCTGGCCCATCTCCGTTCCCACATGTTATTCAGCCTGAGCTTCAGACCCATTGGACGGATTTGGAACCATCCCAGCACACCCTCACTGCCGCTCTCCCCAGCCGGTCGCAAGCAGACCATCTCTGTGCTGTTCTTATCCTTTCCAGTTTCCAGACATGAGATGCAACCGCGGCGGGAAGATTGCAGCAGGAGCAAAGCCTTAAGCCAAAGATCAAACCATCCACGAGGTTTCTGGTGGCTTATCGCGTGCTGAGACTCCACATAGAGTCCAGGCGCGTGGGCAAAACGCGAGGATCACGGTGCCTTTTCAATGCTAGGGCTGTGTTTGAGCAGTGGCAGAGGTGAAAAGGTTTGACCTTGTGCATGTTTTTCCTTGTGCCCCATAATTTAAACAAGATAGAGAATTGTGCCCAGGTTACAAATATAACACTAAATTATTATTATTATTATTTTATTTTATTTTTTAAATGGAGTAAACTAGGTAACTTTATGACCATCGCCGTGCTTATAGCTTGATGCGCTGGAGCAGGGTCGATCCCAGCACTGGATTTACAGCCGGACGAGGAGGTCCCCGGCTCCCGCAGCACCGGCGTCCTGTGCTGCCTGGTGGCTCTATAGCACTCGGGCTTCCCGCTGCCTCCTCGACCGTAGGTACCAGGTGCAACTGGGACTAACCCAGTCTCGGCTAGCTGGTAGCAGAGCCTAGGCTTGGAAGGCCTTATGTGTTTTGTGGCTTTCTAATTTTTTTTTGGTCACCTGTATTGGATTTAAAATCTAGTGAGACGGAATTCTGATTCGAAGTGACAAATCCTATATAGGGCTTGATATTGGGAAGTTGGTGGTGCTTATGAACTTAAGCTGGGAGTAACGCTTGTGTTTTACAACTGAATGTTCCCTGACTTAAAGAGGCCGCAGACTAAGTAAAATATTTGCTGTGAGGGATATCTTGGGTTGATCTGTTCAATAAAGAGGTAGATCACTGCTAGGCTCTGACCTCTAGATGTGTTTTACATTGTGAAAGAAACTAAAAGGAGTTTATTGAGTGTTAGATTTTTTTCTTTGCTATGGCTTGGTGTAGGGTTTAGCAAATAAAAGTGCTCAGGACAGAAATCCGACAGAGAGCGGGCTGGAGTCAGAGGAATGTTACACAGAGAGCGAGTTCTCACATGGGGAGACAGAGGTGGATTATAAAATAAACACATTTCTTACAGCTGAAGAATTCATTGACTTTTAACACAGTGAGTGAAAGAGTTGAGACAGGATAAAAAGTTTTTTAAAATATTAAGGTAATTTGCTGGAGGCCTCATTATTTGGTGCAGGCTGTGCACCAATAAACTAGCACTGGATTTCCAAAAAAGCATCACATAATTTTTCAATGAGAAATCCAAGCGCCTGGGAGCTGATGTTATGGTGTGAATTACATCGCAGAGTGGTTGTCAGCTGTCCCTGTCAGCACTTTTGCAGATGCCATAATGCGCAGTAAATGCTGTGGCTGCAGCTATTTAGGATTTCTGTGGCCGTGCTTTTAGGGGAAGCACCACAAATTAACAGCTAAAGAAACACGTCCCTTTTTCTTGAGCTGCCCTGTCCCTAACCAACGCGTCCTGCGCTGCAAGCCACCGCTACAGTACCTGTGGCTATTTCTTCTCACCTTCTAAAATTAAGCATGTGTGTCCTTTTCCACTTTTGCAGGCTTACCAGAAGAAGAGTAGTGTTTGGGCTGACTCTCCTGTTAGCGTGAAAATACTAGCACAAATGATCGTGAAAATATAACCCTTCTTAAGGTTATGACTGCCATCTAACTACACACAGCCTGCTCCACAGACCCCACCTGAGATCAGGACTCGGGGTTATCAAGAACTGCAAGAGATAGTGCCCCTGCCAGACAAACGGTATGGTTTAAATCAGCAGGGCAAAAGAAAACAAGTGTTTGCTTTAGTTTTCAGATCAGGAACTGAGATGCAGGAAAACTGAAGGACTTGCCCTGTGGATCTCTTGTGGGGCTGTTTCCCAGTGACTCACGGAGATGTTTCTTGCTGTACCAAATAGCAGCAATAGCTGGGTGGGAATCCCCAGGTGGGATCCAGGATAAATAACCTGGACTCCCTGGACACCTGACAACCTTTAATTCAATAAGTGACCCTGCTATTAAAATGTTAATTAGCGGTAGTCTCTTCTGCTAAAATATGGAAAAGCTGTCAAAGCACAGCTTTCCTCCTCCCAGAATGAACCTTTCCAGATCACTTGTAGATGTTGTACAGACCAGGCAGAGTGTCCATGGCCTTAAAAAGGGGGTTGGCCCATGACCATGAGTGGGACGTCAGTGCTACATGTAGTGTTCTGAGGTTACTGGCAACCACCGATGGGTCCCATCCTGCCCCTCTAGGACCCTTGGTAGGTGAATGACCTGATCTTGTGCCGACAGGTTTGGCTGTGCCCACTTTCTGCTTCCTCCTATGTGTTATTTCACAAGAGAAAATAAACCAGCTGAGCAATTGATTCATCTTCTGGGGGACCTGTGGTCACCCTGCCACAACCCGGGTTGGTGAGAGTGTGATGTCTTACGCTGTGCTGCTTACAAATGCCCTTCATCCACAGTTCTGAAATCATTTGTTAATGGGATAAATCTCATAGTTTGTAGTGAACTGGGCTGCTATGGCTGTTTCAATATTACAGAGAAATTCTCTATCCAGGAGATATCTTTTACCAGGAAACATGGAAATGAGTAGCAAACAAATCTAGGAGTCCTTTGCGACTGGTTTGCAGCCCTGATGAACGGGTCAGTGTTACCCGTGTGTGTTTCCCATGCATTGGTTTCTGAAAACTCTCTTTTCTTGCAGCTGGCCGGGGAACTAGACTCTCGATCCCGTGCTCATGTCCAGTCATCCTGGCTCCGAGCTCCTTCCCAGCTCCTTTCCTTGCATCCCTGCCCAGCGTGGCTCTCCCCTGTGTCTCCCAGAGGGTGCTGGCCACCTGCCTGGCCCTGGGGTGAAGGTTTGCAGTGCCAGCTGCTCTGCCGGCACCTCTGGGCTTCCTGCCCTCGGGGTGTTTTTGCAAGCTGTAAAGACTACTTTGTCCTTGTATTATTATTATTTATTTTTTTATTTTTTTAATGTCCTTCTCATTCAATTGTGTTCAAGTGAGCAAAGGCAGCTGGGCGAGAGCCGGAGCCCACCGGAGCCCACACCGGCCGGAGTCGCCGTGTTCCTGGGCCACCAGGCACCTCTTGCAGCTTCTCCTCTTCCCTGCAGGTGGAACTGTTTGACCACTTTGCAGCCGTCCACCCGCGGGACCGCGCCGTTCCCGGGCTGAATCCGGGCGTGCGGGGGCACCGCCGCTCCCGGGCGGCGCTCAGTCTTCCCCCGCGCTCGGCTCGGGGCCGGGGCAACATCCTGCCTTCCTTCCCCGAGGGATACCCGATTTCTGGGTGGGTTTGGGACGGTCAGGCACCTGCGTGGGAAGCAGGAGCCCAGCACCCTCCTGAGCAGCGCCGGCGTGCTGCGGAAGGGGGGGAGTTTGTAGGTACAACCCTCAGCAGCGCGGTAAATGCCTAGCATTAATGTAGGCAGAGGGTAATAACTTTACCCCGAGGGAATTTAACAGCTTTATCTGGGTGGATGGCCAGGGGTTTTGCGTGATTGCTCATGGGTTGAAGCTGCAGCGCTGCTGCGCTGGAGAAAAGCAGCTCTGGGGACCCTGGGGGGTGATGCTGGTCCCTTCTGAGAAGCTGGTGTGTGGAGCACAAGGCTGAGAGGGGGTACTGGGCTTTATATGCCTCTAGTTAGGTTTTTGTGATACGTAACTTGATGTTTTGCTTGTTCACGAGTCTGCATTAGAGGCACTGAGCTTGCCCTGGAGTCACTCCTGCCTTACAAAGGTGTGGGAAGAGTATCTTGCCTTTTCTGGGCTTAAATACTTGTATATCCACACCAGCGGTCTGCCGTGTCCGCTGCAGTCTTCTTCTGCCCAGGGAATGGTGCTGTACAGAGCCAGCAGTGCTCAGCTCATCGCTGGGAGACACTCGGTTCTGTTTTCCCATTTCTCTGCACGTAGCAGCGCTTTGCTCCTGAAATCATAGTGCCCCTTTAAAGCCAACGATGTGGGAAATTGCCTCTCCTTCACCTTCTCCCTTCGGACCTGGCCTGTGGTATTACTTCAGCCCCAAGGAGAGGGCAGTTATTCAAGGCTGAATTTAGCTGTAACCTAGATAAGGAGGTATTTGCCTTTTCCTACTGTGCTGCGGATGCCCTGGGCAGCGATGAGCTGCCCTCTCAGCCGACACACGCTTGCGCATCCCCCAGCTCAGGGAGCCCTACACCACCCTGTCGGCACTCGCTGCTCAGGGTAAAACAAAACCAGCTGCAAACATCAGCATAGCATCAAGCACGGCTGTTTTGCCCCACGTTTAAGCGAGGCGGCAGCGAGCATTGGCAGCACAATGTGTAGTACATGTGTGCCGCATGTGCACGTTCACACGGCGATGTCTTTGTAAAAAGCGCCAGAAACAGGCGCCCCTGGATCTGGCTGAAGTTCATTTGGCTTTTGCTTTCCTTGCAGGCTCGCCTTGGGGATGAGGTGTTAAGAGCTTTGAACTTCTCCAGGTTGAAGGCTTTGGGTCTTCGTTCGTGGCTCGTCTCACTCGGTGCAGAGGCTGCGCCACGTGCCCCGCTTCGACCGCGCCGGCGTGAATAGCTCCCATACGGCCGCACGGAGCAAAGCAGCGACTTCTGGCTGGATTCAGCTATGCAAAGACGAAACGATCTCCTGGTAGACCTATTGCTATTTCTGTCCTGTTGCCAGGCATTTCATGCTTCAGCTTTCATCAGATCAATCTTCTTCCTTTGAAAGAAAAGTAGCAGGTTAACCTGTGTGCGAGGGAAATGGAAAACACTCCTCTGCCTCTCCCCAGTGTGCTGTGCAGGTGTAGAGGGGCTGAGAAAAAGTGATAAAAGCAATTAGTCATCTGTGGAATTGAAGGAGAAATACCATCCAGCTCAGAGGTTTGTCTGGGCTCGCTGTAAGCCTATTAAGATCGGCTCAGTCGTTGGATGGAGGCTTGGAAAGGGTGGAGGGGCAAGTGAATGTTTGTAGCGGGTGGATTTTACAGGCTTCTGCTGTTTTCTAGAGCCTCGTGTCTCCTATGTGGGCTTCTCATCCCCAGACTCCCAGCTTCAGGGAGGTGAAGGGATGGGTAGAGAAATGAGGATTGAACTTTTTGCCTGTGGGAATTAGCCGAGTCTCTCGACTTTGGAGAGTGAAGAAGTTCAGCACAGGCTCTGGAAGCACGACCAAACACAGAAGGTTGGTTCCCCTGAGCTGTTTTCCCCAGAGGGTTTTGCGCATTCGTGTCCATAGCTCTGGTTCATCAGCCCAAAGTCCTACCTGCCCGTAGGTCTCAATTTCTCTCCGCTGACCGCTCATTGCTCTGAAACTCCCCGTGGAATAGAGCAGCTCAAAGACAACAGAGGCACCAGATAAATCATTCCTCCCCCTTTCCCCCCCGACCCAAGTGGCTAAAGTGTCTTTATTATTTTAAAAAAAATCCAACACCCATACAAACAAAAAAAGCCGTAGCGAGAGAGAGAGACAGACACAAAGCAAAGGAAATGGAGAGGTTTAGGCAGCAAGCCACAAATAAGCACCATCAATCATAGTGCAGTCAAAAACGTACATGTGTTGGTACCTGCTAGTTATTGGCAGTACTCAAGAAGTCTCCCGAGTACAATTTTCAGGGCTCCTTAGATAAATAAATAAATAAATAAATAAAATTCCGTGTTCCTCTGAAAAACTGCTTGTCAGCACTGGAATGGCAGGTGCATTAACTCCCTAAGAACCAGATTATGCCCTGCATGGCAAAAAAATGCAAACACAGAGAAATAAGATGTCAGTCAACTCCTGTATCCTCTCCAGGTTTTCTTTTGATAGGAAGTATTTTGAAATATAAATACAGCCCGTTGTATAAATTAATCTAGGAAAAAAGAGAGATGAATATATATATGGTTTAGTTATCCTATCTTTTTCCCTTAGATCTATGCTACACTTTCCCTTTTCTTGGCTTTACCTTTATTCTCCTTAATTGCGGGCTTCAAGTTGCCTGCGATGTGGCCTTGGCTGCTCTGCAGAGGTCTTCTAAAACCTCTGGAGCTGCACCCCATCCTTCTGCTCCTCCCTGCTCCTTTTCATACATTATTTTCTTTATGATCCAGGAGAGTGACATTAGTCCCAGTGGAAGTCCTGAAGGAGCAAAGTTCTGTCCCAGGATGAGTGAAGGTTGTGCGACCTAGTGCCAGAAGACAAATGGATTTGGGGAAATGGCCATTAGCCTTTCCCTGAACTTGACAATGTGTTTCCTAAGATTCCTGTCACATCTAGGAAGATGCCGATTATTTTTAGCTGTGGGTGAGCCAGCTGTTCCTGGGCCGACCTCCAGCCCTCCCAAGGACAGCAGAGACGTTCCTGCTTCTGCTCAGCCCTCCGTGGGACGGCGGCGGGGATGGAGGTGAGGAGGGAATGAACTGCCAACCTCTTCTCCTCTGTACATGCTGCTCACCACCAGGCCTTGGGCATGGTTCCTTTCTCTCCAGCACCTTAATCTTACTCGGTAGACCCATACATAAGATCTGCCTGACTCTCAGGGTCTCATTCTCGGTTTCAGCATAACCAGTGCAAGTAATAAAGTAGAGTTAGTAGCTAGGGCAGAGGTTTCACTGTTGAGTGATTCCTTGTGGTTCATTACCACCCTTCCTTCCTCAGTTTCTCTGCAGTCCGTCCCCCGTTTAGCTCGATTCAAATGACCCGAGCTCCATCCAGGCCTGCCGCAGTCCCAGAGTGGGAATTAGCCACGGAGCAGGGCTGGCTTTGCATAGCTTGCCCGATGACAGTGAGCCTGGGTGGCAACTGGGCCAAATGGGTCACCTGGAGGCAACACACCTTGCCTCATTGCAAATTCATAGGGCCATTTGCTTCTCCAAGCAAAACGGGTATTTTGATAAGATGCACAGTGCATTATAGGGCTGGTGCTGCCCGTTTTGTCACGTAATGGAGATGTTCCTACAAGAATGCACTTCTTTTTCCCCCCTCCCACTTGATTTTAAATTAATGAGGCTCAAAGATTTATGAGCCTCCCAAAAATATATCTTCAGGGATGCCCCTTGATTGGACGGAACACCGAGTGGAAATCTGAATTTTGAACATGGTTTCCTGTGGGAAACGGATCAATAGCCTCCTGAGGAGGATCCCGTTTCAGAGTGGGGGAAACAGCAATTAAGTTGGGATTTATCTGTTACTGATTCAGGATTGACAAAAATAATAATCATCATGTTGCAAAAGTCTACAGGAGCAGACTGGTCTGCTTTACTTGTGTCTGAGTAAGGTCTAAGCAGAATCTTACATCTCCAAATGCAGCAAAATCTGCACGTCGCAGTATCGAACCAGCCCCATTTTATGACAGAGAGAGAAGCTTTTCTCTGTCCGATAAGCGAGTTGTGCCTTCTTAATTTCTATTTATCTTTTATCGTCCTTCTCTTTTCCCTATAGCACCTACAAATTCACCCTTGAGCTCCGCGTGGGCAGCAGATCAGGCAGAGCAGTGAGCGGAGCTGGAGAACGGCTAGTTCAGAAAGTCTCCAGCATCCCGCTGCGAAGGTCGTAAAATGGTAAATAACAAAAGTAGAAAATAACTGCAGGGCCTGGGATGCGGAAGATCTGGCCCAAATAGCCCTTTTCTTTCGGGATGAAGGAAGACGCTTGTGGGGAGAGAACTTAATCGCGCTGAATGACTGCAAACTGGTTTCAACTGGGAGCTGTGTGGCCTCTCTGCTCTGTGCTGTGCCCTTCTGCAGCCCAGCAGCTTTCTCCTCCAGACCACAGGTTTATTTAATTTAGGTCCTACTGTTGGCAATGGTTTTGCAATGGGCTGTGGGTTAGGAAAAAGCAGAGAATTTTTTCCTTAAGCAAAAAAGGAGATGACATTGCACAGCAAAATAGAGCAAAAAATAGTTTGTTGGCTGTTTTCCTTCTCTGCCTTGCTTCTACGTGTGATGCCAGCAAAAGAAATTGCATTTTAAAGTGATTTAATAACAAAATTGCTTTTATTTTTAATTCTCTTCCCTTCCTCAGAACAGAAAATCCACAAGATGGAGCTCTGGGGCTTTCCACTGGGGCCGGGCTTGATTCACGGTAAAAAGCCGTTTGGAGACCTTGAAATTACGTTTTTTATTAATTTTTCACTCAGTTTAATTTTTACATTCATTTAAAAACGGTAAATGTTATAGATGTTGTAATTGTAAAATGTAATTTATCATCGCTAGTTGAAGGTATTTACTTTTCCTTTTTAAGTTTGGAACTTTATTTTTATTTTTAGGATTGTATCAGGGGAACGTTTTCCAATCTTCTGGGAGGCTGGCGTCTCAGAGGCGGTGTTAGACCATATCATTCTTCTAAATGACACCCTGACTATGTTGAGGAAGCCCTCAAACCTCCCCAGCTCTATATGCAAATATTAAGCGCTGGCCTCCTGCGCGTGTAAGGGAATAAACGATGTTTTGAAGTGCTCCTCTTCCCTTGTAATCAATGAACACTTAGCTGGGAAAATTTAAACCAGTGCAGTGAATTACAAGAAGTGGGTTCTTCAATTAAAATGAAAACATTTTAGACCCTAAATTTTATAGAAATTATAAAGAAATGAAAGAATTCCATATTCTGCTGCGCAAAAGAATAGCTTTTCTTCCTTCTTTCTTTCTCTCCTTTTCTTCTCCGTCCTGCTTTCTTTTTCTCTTCAAAGGGGGTGAGCTCTCTTCTGCAACGTGCTTCTTTTCCAAGTGAACTGGTGCTAAGGGTGTCAGATCTTTTCAGCTCTGACTGCTGTTATGACAGGGCTTGAGTGTTTAATTATGGTTGTATCGCATAGACGGGGTGATTCTTTTGACTCGCCGGAGTTTGGTTGTAATAGCTGTGCACACACGCAGCTTCAAGTGACAAGAAATTAATTTTTTTATATATATTTATACACTCCAGCTCACATGTGGAGAGGACAATGAGATTCTGGTAGCTGATGGTCTCCTGGAATATTGTTAATTACTTAACTGACACAAGCAACCATTTTCTAAAAGGTTTATGAAACATTTCTGGGCTGGTGCGTGCAGTATCAGTCACCGAAAATGTACTTTCCTCCTTTATGGAAGGTAACATTTTTATTAGAAATTTGAACCACTTGACAGAGGCTTCCAGAGAAATTAGTCTCCGGTGTAACACTGAGAGCGGCTGATGAGCACCGTAGTAAACCTCCTGCTAAAAAGCACCGTGAACTTTATGGGGAGTTGCATTTGCTTGTGTGGAAGATAAATTTGGCCCAAGGTAGAGCTTGACCGCCTTCTGAATAATTCATTAAGAGAATTTATTCCCTTTCTATTTGCAAACTGTCCGAGCAGTCTGGTTTTTGTATGTGTTCCTCTCTATTCATTACGTGCTGGGTAGTTCGTGACAAATTCTATTTCTGTGAATTTTTGACCCGTTCCTCCAGTCTGACTGAGGGATGCATCACCCCATGGTGCTTTTCTGCCCTGACAAGCCAGATCCAACGTGGATTTTTGTGTTCTCAATCCAGATTCCCCAAACTGGTGATTCCTATAAACATTCATGCCAGGAGACTCCTGTGCTAAAAGTCATCCCAAATAGCAAAAAGAAAGAGGGAGACCCCTGCTTGTTTCGCTTCGATTTGCTAACTCAAGGAAATAGTGGATTTATTTTTTTTTTACTGGGCGCTTAGTTGTGGGCATTATTTCTTTTTATAAGCCAAATAGCTGTCTGAAAGGGCTTGGAAACACGTCAAATTCCTTTTTTTATTTTATTTTATTTTATTTTATTTTATTTTATTTTATTTTATTTTATTCTATTTTATTTTATTTTATTTTATTTTTTTTTTAAAAATGTTAGGAAAAAAACAATTTGAAGGTCTGTCTGTGCTTTCGGTCATTAATAGAGATAATTGTCAGAAGTGGACAAGGCTATAGCTTCCTCAATGGTGACCAAAAGAAAAACGAGGTGTCACTTTGTTCAAACCTTTTCAGTTCATTTGTAAAAAAGCACTACGCCTTAAGTAGAACTGAACTGCTCTTACACCCTCCTCGCTGCAAACTATTTATTAAAAACAGCGATGTGGTGAAATGTGCGGAGTGAAGCAGGGGCAGCTCCTGAACTGCCCAGAGCATCTTCAGTGGTACCCAGCTCCCTCTCTTAAACAATTTCACTTTAAGACCGTGAATGTACTTCTGACTTACAAGCATCTATGATTCCACTTTTACCCGTAGGATTAGAGCCTCTTTCTCTCTCTCTCCTCGTCCCTGTGGTGCCTCAGGAGCCCGTTCCCCGGCGTGATGTTCCCCAGCTGCTGCTGCTGGTGGTTCTCCTGCATCCGCTGTTGACGGTTCCCAGTGGGTGCAAGGCTGACACCACCGAAACAAATAACTCTTCAGTCCTTGAAAAGCGGCAGAAACCCCAGTGCAACTCAGCCCAGCCCTTAGGATGGGAATAACAGACGCTTTGCAACTTCTTTTTTTAAAAAAAAAAAAAAGGCAGTGGGGACAGGGAACTGATGGATGTCTTAATATATTTATTTCTGGCATTTTGATCAAGTGCCGTGCTGATGGGAAGGGATATGTTTGCAATTAAAGGCAATGAGTTAACTGTAGTAACTGTAATCTTTTTCTTTCCCCCCACCCTGTCTTTTAAAAGAAAACATGCGTTTAAAGGGAATCAAAAAGGAAAAAGAACTTTGGAATTTTCAATAGTACAGAATTGCTTTTGGAAAGGAAAATCTGACAAACCGAGAGCAGCTATTTTGCAAGTAGCTGTAAGGAAATAAAGAAATTAAGACATCCCTCCTCTCTTTTTCTTCTCACAGTCATCAAACAATTTGATTAAAAAGAAAAGACTTTAGAATTATTAAAACCCAGTAAAAGAAATCCTACTAAATGTAATAATTATAATGTAGAATTTTTAATCTGCTCTTAGGAACAGTTATCTCTTCTTTGTACTTAACAATTCAAAGTTCTCGTTTACAGGGTTTCACAACATACATTACAATATTTTGACAATTAATTTGTTACTCCTTTTCAAGAAGTACGAGAATTATTAATTATACCCTTATTCAGAAGTCTTAGTAGAGCTTTAAGTTAACATTTCCTAACAGGCATTTAATTCTGATTTAATAAGACAATTATTGCATTATAAACAAATACCAATTGATTATTAAACACATTTATTTTGGATTAACAGCATTTCCATAGATACGATAGCCATTAAACATCAATGAAAAGACTTTCATTAATAAACTGATTTATTTACCATGGCAGAAGTGTGCTGTTCAATCTAAATTAAGTATCTATTTGGGATCCTCAGCCTGTAGTGTTACCAAAGGCATCTTCATGTTTGAACGCGGCACAAAAAGCATTTCTAGTTCAGATTTGCAAGATGCAATCTCGAAAATAATCAATCCATATAAAAAAGACTTTGGTTGCTGCTAGATAACTAATTATACAGCCACAGCCTTTATGCATGTCTATATGAGATATTCTTTGTTATTCTCTTTCTTCTGAACTTTGATGCTATTTAAAAATAAATTTAATTACCCAGTGGTTATTTACACTGCATTTATTTCTTCCATCTAGAATTCTTTTCAAATTTAAAACCTGAAGGTCACTATCATTTTAGAGCAGTTTATTATTCATGGATATTGCAAAATTTCCAGGGAGAAAAATGGCTTTCTTTTCAAATTGGAATGCAAGAAAAGAATTGTAAAATTGGCTGCACTGGGCCCGATCCTGCAGTACCTTATGGGAGCTGTTTTGCTAAATAAAAACTGCAGGATTAAGTCTAATGTTGTTCTTCATTAATAACAGCGATTTAAAAACTACTATTTTAAAAAAATGTGTGTGTGTGACATGCATATTTATGAAAAGATGACAGGATATCTATCTTTTTTCTAAGGGTTTTCCCACATGATTTCATGGGCCCTATCTGGTGAATTCGCATGAGTAAAATTACCCACGAGAACACGAGTTAGCAGGGACGTGCTTTGTGTCCGTTTTTCTTTGTTTCGTTTGTTAAAGGCCAGATGTTCTGTGCAGCTGCAGGCCTACTTAACCTAATAAACCAATTTAGAGTAGCTTATATTTGTTACGCTGCTGATTATCCTTTTTTTAAGGAGATATTTTTTAAAGAAGGTTTAAAAGGTTTTTCTCTATTGCGATAACCCAGTTAGATGCATGGATGACCCTAGAAGGAGCAGGCAGGTTTTGCTTCACAGGCATCCCCAAACAAAGCTGGTGAGGCCAGGACCTTGCTGCCACCTTTAGTTTCAGGTGTTTCAAAGGAAGACGGGAGAAGCTGGGGATTTCTCCACGTTAGGAGACGCTTAATGTGGCTCCTGCAGGCTAGAAGTCTCCTCTGTGGTGAAGGGACAAGGGGAATTTAAGGTTTTGAAGGGCAGCAGAGGAGTGGGTTCATCCTGCTGCTTTCTTTCTCCCTAGCTCAGGGCAGAGGAGCAAGAAACATCGCTGAAAGTTAAAATGAGAGCAGAGAAGGAAACGCTGCGGCGATGGAGCACGGCTGCCTCGTAAAGCCGGGGTCAGCAAAGACTGGGGCTCAGCAAAGAGCAGGTGAGGAGGTGGTGGCAGAGGTTGTGGAGGCAAAGGGTAATCTTAGTCCTGCTTTACAAGGGACAGACTTATCGCTCTCCAGGTCAGGAAGAAACACCCTGCAAAGGCAGAATGCCTGGTTTGTGGACCTGGCAGAGCAAGCAGGCATTTGGGGACAAGCAGACATCAGCAATGGCACGTTTCAGCTGTCCCTGCTGCAGGAGTCTTGGGGTCCACACAGCTCCACGTTGAGCTGCTGTCACTTGCAGGGATGTCAGCACAGGGCAGCCTTAAGTGGGAGATCTGGAGATCTCTGTCCCAGCCGGGTGAAAACGCAGAAGGAGATATTCTTCCCCTAACGCAGCGAAGGTGGCTGGGACTGGAAAAGTAGCAGAGGTTAAATGAGTTGTGTTTAGGAATTTTGTATATTGGCTTTTGGTTTCTTGAGGTCGCATATAAACTTGGTGATTCCTATCTCTGGTCTCCCTCCCCCACAGCTCTGAAAAAATTACTCTGCAAAAAACTGTGGTCAGGAGACGCTCGTTCCCCTGGCCTGCACTGGGGCTGGGGGCAGCAGGTGATGAACGACATGGGATGTTTTCTCTTGGACAGATTGTTGAGCATTTAGCAAGACTGCAATAAAGTGAGCGGGAGCTACTCCTCTATTTGTGCTTGTGCAAAGGACTTGGCAAAGGTGGTGACAACTTTGCCCAACAGCAGAAAGTGGAGCTGAGTTCCTGATTTAATTATTTCTTCCCCCCTTCCCCCGGATGCTTTTGGGTTTGTGCATCAATTTTTGCTGAATGTCTTTGGATCAAACGGCAGTATTTTTAACGGCGCTTTCCATCAGATTTGGCCTACAGGCGCAGGCCAGGCAGACTGCTGTGTTCACTAGGTGGGATGTCTCCTCCTATAGCTGTCCACTGGCAGGTCTCCTCTTCCCTCAATACTGACAGATCTTGGTAAGAACTCCTTTAGACTGAGAGAGAGGTGAAGGGTGAAAGTGAGAATGAGTTACACACAAAGCTCCCCTCCTCCTTCTCCAAAGACACTAAAGATGCATCGTACGTGGAGCTCCTTGTGCTGTTTGTTTCTGCTTTCACTTAAGACTTAATTAAATCAAATGATCAACTTACAAATGAGGAATCGGCCAAAAAAGTTGTTGAACCTATTTGGATAAGCTGTGGGCGGTGTAATCGGGTCTGGAGCCAAAGGCAGGGATTTTCACTTGCATGGAAAAACTGGAATTAACCCGAAATACCTTCCTTGTTTTAGCGTTACGGCTCTGCAGTGTCTTTTCTACGGGCCGTGTGAGGATGTTACTGAAAGGGGTCTCGTGCTGATACTGCCGTCTGACAGCTCTGCTTTTGTAGGACGGCTCAATTTCTTTCCCACACATTTCCCGTATCTTCTGTATTATTGCTTTTAAATCACTCTTCCTTTAATTGGTTCAGGAGAAAGGGCTCGTTTCTTTGCCTCTAACTTTTATTTTTTTCCTATATAGTATTTAGGAAAAAAAATTGCCGAGTATGTAAACTAGAGATCATTAGAGGTTGAAGGGGGTTTTTTGTTGCTGGTTTTTTGTTTTTTGTTTTTTTTTTTTAAAGACTAGATTCAGCAAAATATTGTTTTCTCCCAGGCCCTGGGTCTCTATTTAGGTGATTTTAAGCTCTGTTATTTATTTATATATTTATTCATTAGATAGGCCCACAGTCAAGGAGAAGGGGAACGCGGGGTTATTAATCTTTCCTGTCATCCATTCACAGATGTGAAGTTCACACCGCAGCAAATGTGAAGTCAGCAGTACGGCACCCACAAGGTGGAAACTTCAAGCAAAACAGGCAGCGAGGAACAGGGGTGGGAGAAGAAGAGGAGGGGAAGAGGGGGGGGAAAAAAAGGGAAGAGGGAAAAAAAAAAAGGACAAGGGAGGGATGAATGACAAAAGGGAGGGGAGAAAGACGGACAAACAAGGGAAATGGAAAAAGAAATGAGACGGAGGGAAAAGGGTAAAGAGGAAAGGCAGATAAGAGAGAAGAAAATCTGAAGGAAGAGTAGGGGAGAAATGAGAGATGCGGAGACAGAATATTTCAGATAGGGTGTTAATGTAGCTGGGCCTGTCTGGGTGCTTGGATATCCTGAAGATGTAAAGGGTAATCACTCTCTCAGCATGGATATGCTATTGATATGTTAATATAATTTCCTTTTTCATCTGAAAGCAATGAAGTTTTCAAACTGGCTGATTAACTGGGCCTGCCTGGTCCTGTGTACGTACGTGTATTCACAAACACATGTCATATATAAATATTTATACTCTATACACAATAGTGTCTGAAAATTCCCATAAAACAGCAGCCAGCATTAAAAGTCCTGTTTGCATTGATGTGACATTGGACAGCCTTGTTTGTGCTGATATAACCTACTGCAATATCAATCCTAATATAGCTTTTTGGGAACACAGAACATAAACAGGCAACATTAGTAGAAACATTGAGTACGCTGTATTAAAAACAAGCCTGTGACAATGCAATATGAGGGGTCTCAGATCACATCTGGCTACAGGTCATATAATATGGACAGTCTTCTTTACAATTATGTAGTTTATCTTATAGGGTATTTAAAAATGAGTAATTTCTCTGTTGTTTTGTAAGACTTAGCTCCTAGTACATGCTTATATATTCACACATCCTGGAAATTACTTGTTTAATCATTATTTTAGTTAATTTGCAGAGACGGCCATATAGAGAAATAACTCAATAAAAAAGTGAAATGATCATTTTGGTCAGCTCACAAGAGGGAGCGACACGATCACCTCGGCTGCGGTCCCGGATTGCAGAGCCAGTCTGTTCACTCCTCCTCTGGTTGTTTCCGAAATTCTGCAAGTTCGTCAGTAATTTTAAACCACAACTTGGGGGCTGGGGGGACTCCAAAGCCAACCGCGGAGTCAGGATCTCTGTGGGGCTGGGGAAAAGATGAAGAGGGGCAGGTTGAGAAGCCTCAGCTTCTCTGTAAAAGTCAGCAAAAGTAACCTGGCGCTTTCAGCTTGTTTTTTTTTCTCTTTGAGAAGATTTAAGAGCTCCTCTTGCTTATGCTGGCCAGAGAGCTGTATCTGTCTGAAGTCTAAAGCTAAAATCTAACCCTAAAAGTACTTCCAGACTATTGACATCTTGTTTGCAGGGTAGGGAAAAACATTCAGTATAGTTTACAAAAATCTTACTGTGTTCACCTGGAATACTTCTGTAATACTTCTGTAAAACATCTCTGAAAAGGTCGTGGTTTTTTTTTTTCAGAGTTAAACAGGCCCCGTTCTGCATTCAGAGACTCACAGAATAACTTGCATATAAGCCTTGCATTTTGTTGGTTTACCCGATAACCTGCTAGATACACTTGTTTACTGGTCTTTTGGTGTTCAGAAGATTTCTGCTGGCTTCCGTGAGTCACCGTTCATCTGTTACAGTCTTTTTGTATAGTGTATCTGGGATCAGTAGCTTCGGGACTTAAATCTATCTGCGTTGTTCTTGTATCAGTTCATAATGTTAGCATGCTTGGGTAAATCAAGGAAATAGCGATGTAATTTATACCGTATGTTCGTATTTACTGTACTACCGGACCCGCTCTACAAGGTGACTGTGTCTTTCTGTTGCTGAGCTCACACTGACGATCAGAGCCCTGCAACCGGACTTTTCCTTTGCTTTACGCAGAGTAAGCAAGGATGGGAACTCTACCTGTGGGACTGGATAGGAGAAACCCTCTTTTAATGTCTCTTAAAAATCTCCTGTATCATCTAAACACTGCTTATTTGGAACTGAAGAACATCAGCTCTCTGCTAGCAGGATTCTTGCAAAATGGGAATTTGTTATTCCTGTGTAAAGGTCCGTGCTCAGAGTGGATGTATTCAGTAATGCTTGTTGTGAATGGGCCAGAAATAAGCCAGGGGATTTGGGGGTAAATCGGTGGAATTAATTTGACTTCAGTTATTTTGGTTTCGTTTACAGAAGCTGGCAAGTTGGCCCTTTCGCCTGAATACTGAGTTTCAGCAAATTAATTCAGAAGCCACCACAACCCAGAACACTTCATCTCCTACTCTTCCCAGCCCAACTCTCAAATTCCTGATTGAATGCCACTTTCTTGTGAATTTCTGGCTTTGGTCTCTTGTATGTATATGTGATGAAATTGGTTTTTCTTTTTTTCTAAGCAGGGAAAAAGTAGAAACGAGACAAATTTCTCCTCCTTTCTGCAAAGGTTCAAGATAGAAAGGCATAAAAAAAGAGAATAAAATAAAAATATAGCCGTATTTTTTCCCCCCTTTGGAAGGACCTCCCACTGACTATATCATTATCCGTCTCATGTAGGATATTGGATTCAGGATCTATAGCAGTGAGCTACGTTAGTATTGAATCTCATTTGATTTAATAAACCTCCTTCCTCCCTTGCCTGCTCAGACTTCCCAGTCTTTGTCAGGCATTAGTAGCTCCCCCAGAGTTTTGTCCGTAGAGGGATACATAACGCACTGCCCTCTTTATACGGCGATGTGGGGACCTTCATCCTCCTTTGGAAATGCGGGTTCTTGTTGTGAGAATACAGCCCCTTCCTCTTCCCCTCCCTTTAGGCATACATGGCACGTGGCCCACTCTATACGTACGCTGTTTGCTTGTTATGCTCTATAGTTGGACCCATTTACAGTGAATTTTGTCATAATGAAATATTTATATTGAGGGGACTGAAGATCTGGAATTATTTTATGTTTCTCCAGTGTATGAAGTATAGTTTTGGAGATAATCTGAAGATTTTAGGGGAGGGAAGAGAAGAAGGAATAAGATTCAATTTAAAGTGAAAAGGAGCATCAAAAAATTTTGTCAATGGACATTTTCAATGTATTAGAAAAAGGAGGATATACAGAGTAAAATTTCAAATCTTGCAAAATTAACTACGAAGCAAAATCTGCGCTTCAGGAAGAGAGGGTTTTTGGAACCTGTCTTTAATTTTCAAATGGGAGTTCTTTTGCTGGATGTGATGAGGCTTGGCGTGTCTCTTGGCATGGATATGGATATGCAAGCTCTCTGTCTATGGGCTCTAATTTCCCTAGAAGAATTTAAGTAAACCTTTCTCAAGCCAATAGGAGTTAACTGTATAGTAAGAAACTGTGCTCTATGTCTATATTAAACTTGGAAAAAATGAAATGCTGTTCTCTGCTCTAATGTGTCAAGCAAAGCTGGCTTCAGAGAATGTGCAGAGGCAAGATTTCATTTTGAGAACTGGAAAAGACTGAAGCTTGATTACAGACAGGCAAATTGGCAATCCTTTTTAGCTTGTTTTAAGCACGTACTGTGTGTTGATTGAAAGAGATTAAGTTTCCACAAGTTTCATTAAAATAGGGTGGACAGTGTTAAAGAATTCTAGCTACAGAAAAAAAACTGTATTAATGAGTACAATGCCTTATTAGACTCCAGAGAATCCACAAGAGCAAGTCAAAAGGAATATACTTACCAAAATCTAAGTAGAGCCTTATAAAAGGAGGGAATCCAAAGATGCGATGTTGATCTGTAAGGTATGATAACTCATGGAACAACTTGCGTTGAAGATAGGATGCTGTTGCCTTGCAAGTCAAAGTCCTGTACATTCTCGCTGGATATTTATACCAAGTGGGATTCCGAAATCTACCTGTTTCTCTTGCAGGTTGCGCATTCAGAATTAGCGGTGAAAACATGGATCCCAGTGATTTCCAACATACTTTTTTAGACCACTGTTATCCTAGAACTGTCTCTGGGACAAGAGGGCCAAATCCCTGCCCTAAATACCGCGATAGCATTTGGGGTGCCTCAACCAGACTATCATCGGTCCTTTTGGCTTCATAAAGGGTGTGTGTTTGTCAATCTCAAAAGCTGCTGCATCTCCTACAGCATCATCCAACGACGCCAGGCCAACGGGAAAGGTGAGAACTGTTGCTTTGAATTGTAAAATCACCATATCCATAATGCATGAAAGGACCTATGCCATAGCACAGGGTTTCAGTTCTCCTGCAGCTTGGGAAAATTGGACAACTTCATAGTCTTTTATGAAAATATAATGTATCTTTGCTGCCTTTTGAGTAGTAAATTATGAATTTGAAAGTGACAAATATTAGCAACCTGCCTTTATTGCTAACAAAACTGGGCAGGAGAGAAAAGGAGTCTGCAGAGCCTTTGACAGAATGTTTAATAACTTTTGTGATTACTGTTTCCCAGAGGTGATGTGTATAATATGTATTTTCCCTCTTTCATTTTATCATAACACTTATGCTGGAGACTGTTGTTGTGTCTCTGCATTCCTGAACTGCTTCCTCAGTCAAAGGTTAGAGTGATTTGAGCAACCACAGACAAAGTGAAGTTGTGAAGCCTTCTGCTTCCTTTAATGGCAAAAATGCATTGCTTTAGCTTCGCCCAACGGTACGAAAATGGGCCGTAGCCATATGATAAACAAGCAGTGAGGTATTAAAAGTCTGCAGTACTGGGGCAGCTGAGACTGAAACTGGACAATCATTTTGCAGACAGATGGAGACTAACCACAAAAAATGCAAAAATAGACACCATCACAGAGGTATTCTGCTAGAAGAAAATTCATTTTCATTGTGGGTCCCTTCCTGTTGCGGAAACTTAAACTTTTGGGTGGATTTGGTACCTTGGCATAGAAATGTTCACAAATTTGTATATAAAAATTGATCATTAGATAAAATTTCAAGAGGTAACATTCTTAACTTTGATTAAAAATCGATATTTTGGACTTGGCAGCTAGAGCATACCTCTTGTTGGTGTGAAGGAAGAACAGAGGATGGGGAAAGGCATATGGGCCCCTCAAGAGAGGTAGAGCATGGGAGGCGCAGAGTCAGGGAGCTTTTCAAGGATGTAGTTCAAGAATTGAGTGCTAACAGGCTAAAGTAGCAAGGTGTTTAGGAAGATTTTACGAGTAAGAAGGAGCACATCTTCCGAATGCAAACACCAGAGGTGGGGTGAAGGCTGAGTTCCCACTGAACTATGAGAAATGGTCCCACACCTTCTGGGACTGGGAGGGAAGATTACATCTGTTCCCTTGCATGTGTTTTTGTAAGTGCAGAAAGGACTGCTCAGACTGGTTTAATTTCAAGTGAGCAGTGCTTGGATGAAAGCTGGTACCAGCAGCAGGGCAACGATGTAGCTCAAACCATCAGGAACCATTTCTCCTGTAAGGCCAAAGCACTGGAGAGCCAACCATAAAGACTAGCCATGTTATGGAGAAATGATGGAGAAGTTTTCATCCTTTCACCAAGCTATCAGCTATCGAACCCAAAGGCAATTTCACCAAGTATTCAAAGAGTGAGCCTTGTTGCATCGGTGAATACCTCTGTTGAAGCAGTGCACATTTGCTGCTGTTCCTTGGGTGGCTTCCAGACAGAAGTTGCATCCAAAGCTGAAATCTCTCTCTGAAGTCATGGTCGGTTCCTTGTGACAAAGCTCAAGCTACAGCCAGACAAACATGCTGAAACTTAGCATGAGCTTTTGCCACCTGGAGTTTAGGATAGGCTGTCTCTAACTTTACTTCTCTTCAATACAGAAAGCTATTTAGACCCTGCCTGTTGCCTTGAGCGTAATCTTTAACATTTGTAGAGCCGTCTCAGGCATGCCGATGTGTGCACTCTCCCTGCTCCTCTTCAGTTTGCTCTCTCTTTGCTCCCATCTTAGTTTCTCTCCAAGCCTGGCTTCGCAGTGCACTTCACAGCACCTTCAGGTGAGAAAATATATTCTAGTTTTCATCACCAAGTGTTTCTTTTCCTTCAAATCAGACTTCAGCACCTTTTTGCTAATCTTTTGTATCGTGTCCTTCGATTTTTTGGTTCCATTCAATGGTCAGTGAGATGAAGGGAACATGGTGTTATTCCAAATGTTTTCTGTTTCAGGTAGTAGGATGGTACTGTCTTGCTTCTTGGCAATTTATTGATAACCTCGTTATTTAATGTTATCAGAAAGCAAATTATTAGCTTCACGGTCTCAAAAATGAGAACAGGTCACAGAATAGGTGATAGAAAGTAATTTGAACTGTTATTTGTTGCTGGCCGTAGAAAGCCCAAGAAGGAAGTTACCAAGTTTGGAGATGCACTAAGTATGGAAAGTAAGACCCAAAGACCCAAAAGCCTTTTTTTTTTTTCTTGTGTACAAACGTGCTTACATCATTAGAAGTCACTGGAGCTCAGGATACTCAGTTCTTAAATCAGCTTGAAAATAGGCTTAGGGACTCAAACTGCACAGGCCCTTCTGAAAAGTTTACTTTGAGGGAACTTCTTCCTGGGATTTTCTCCTAGGGAGCAGCCCCCAAAACTTCTCTTAAGTTAAGGGTGAGGAATCTCCAAAAATCACAGAAGTTCATTGGCAATGCAGTTTGGAGCTAGTTATAAAATATAAATAACTTTTTCCCTGTGAAATAGCTGATATTTTAAAAATTAAGACAGTGTTATTTACTCTCTTCCCCTGCCCACCCCCCCATGGCTGGTGTTGCTTATGTGCTGTTGGCAGATGGGATGTGGATCATTTTAATTAGATTTTATTGGACTATTATACGGCCCATAATTGTGATCATTACTCATTTTCACTGTGGTTCAGACAGATCCTCTATTTAGACATGATGATATTTTGATGAGACAAGTCCCATGTAACTTGTTATGTTAGGGGCCAGTAGCCAAAGCAGAGGAATTAGGTGTTTTCACAGCATAAAAATTGGAGTAGATTAATAAAGGACGTAATGGTCAATTTGTGTTTCTAATTGTGCCCAGATTGTGGATGCTATGGGCAGAATGTCTCTTTGGGCTGCTGGGTCCTGCTGAAAGCTGCACGAAACAAAGAGCCCTTGCAGCAGAAGCCCAGGCAGCAACACACGGCACAGAGAGGGAGCGATGCCCGTTTTGCCTACGGGGAGAGGGGCAAACCCCATGTTGGTCTCAATGAGTGACCTTTTGCCAAAGCTGTTCTGCTTATACTCACACCGGTTCTATGTTTGGTCTCATGTGGGCTTACTCTCCTTTTCTGTTGTTTTGTTTTGTTTTGTTTTGTTTTGTTTTTTTCATGGCTTTTCTTGTAAATCTCTGCAAGGAGAGCAGGACTGGAAGCTAAGTTTGAAATGGGAATGGATCTGTTGTAACTTCTCTACAACTGGGGCATCTTTTCTTTGGCTGATGGCCCTCTGCTGCTTTTTGAGCAGCTGTGCTCAGGCACTGAGATGTTCCCTTTGCTTCTTACACAACATCTCTTTGGGAGGCTGGGGGGTCCTGCTGTGTAACAGTAATGATGGTGTTCTGGCAAAGCCTTTTGCAGGACCTGTGTCCCATTGTCAGGCAGCATGGTCTCCTTATTGTTTAGTGATCTGTCTTAGCTTTTTACTCTTGACTTTCCAGAACCACAACTTGCATTTGGATGTAATACTTGTAGAGTACAGATCTAGCTCTCCCTTTGGGTCCTGAGAAACACTGGTCAGTAGGAAAGTCATGCACTACTGCCAGGAGTCATGGTTCAAAGAAACTGTCAAAAATATTTGGAAGAAAGGTTTAGATTTTGAGGCTTTCCCCTCTATTTGTGAATAAAGTAGCCTTTGGCTAACTCTTTAAAAAATATAATTCTCTTTTAAAAAATAACTTCTGATCCCAATTACACTGCATGTCAGATGCCAAGGTGTTTGGAGAACTGAAAACATTGGGGCTCACAGGCTTTGGGGTGCAAATACTAGCAGTTGCTTGTGCAGAAATGTTATCTAAAATGCACCTGTCTCTATCCCAGTAATGAATCAGTAAATTTAGTTTAATGTAAAAATCAACTACAGCTAAGGAGATGGGATGCTACAAATAGTTACAGGCTCCTGTAACAGAGTGGTTGATGCTCCAGAGCCATCTCCACACCAGTATGGGGTATAGAGTTTGACTTAGTCCGCTTATGTTCATCTGGACACTCACCTTTAAAAGGATTCTGTTAAGGTGACTGCTTAAAATTCTAATGCAATCTAATGTATATCTCAAGTCAGGTTTTAGCAAGGATCAACTCTGATTCCACTTTGCATATGCAAATGAGGCCTGTTATCCCTCCAGCTGCCCAGTTTGTGAGCATCAGCCGTCTTCGCGGCTGCCTACAAATCAGTTTGCTCTGCGCAAACTGGAAAGGAGCTGAGCTGCAAAGTAGAGGACAATGCCACCTAAATCCACCCCTCCGGTCCATGGTTTGGTGTTTTTTTTGGCTATCCTCATCCTTTATTTAAAACAAAGCAAGACAAAATAATCCAAATATTTTAGCATTTCTATGCAGAGACACAAGCTGTATTTCTCCTTTGCTCACCCAAACAGACCCACTGAGATCTAGATGCTACTTCTACTTAGGTCTGTGGTAGATTCCTCCTGTGTTACTGCTTTTGCACTGTTAGAAACGAGGGCCTGATTTAGAAGTAACCTACCTTAACTTCTTGCTTCATTACCTCCTCTACTCTCTTATATCTGGAATTTTTGCCTAGATGCAACATACAATAAATTATCACCTCTGCAGAAAAATAAATATGATAATCTCAACAGATCCCTTCTCTACTTGGACCTTAACTGTCTTTTTCTTCTTTTAAGTTATGGATGTAACACAGCAGGATATTATAACAAATGGACAGACAAAACTCACTAACTTACAAATCATTTCATTGGCCATTATGCTTTTGCTTATGCTTAACGGTACTCTCACAGCTGAAAAGTATATATTAGTCCAAGTCAAATGCTCCATGTAAAGAATCAGTTACAAACTCATCCTCATTTTTCTGTTTAGTAAAAAAAAAAAAAAAAAAAAAAAAAAATCTAATTTATAAAAATGCACTCATTTTTTGGAAAGTGTTTTTTTGTCAGTTGTTTTTTCTGGGAATTGGATCAGCTCACCTTAAAATTGTTTTTCTTTTTTGGTTAGTGTTAATGGACTCCAAATCTGTATTGCTCCATGGGATGAGAAACCTTTCCTAACAAGAGAATAATAATCACTAATTTCTGGTATGAATTTTCACACAAAGAATGTGTACTAAAATGGATGAAACTTCATGCTTCATTTTCTCATGCTGATTTTTCAAGTGAATAATTGCAAGCCATGATTAATGTCACCCCAGAAATCTGGCATGCTTATTTGTGAACATATTAATGAGTCTAGTTTTATTATTATTCAACCAACTCTAATGCCTTAGTGTAAGCCTTATCTTTCCCAGCTTCTCTATCCTTATAGATTACTTTTTTTCATTGGCTTTACAATCTAAATTTTAAGGACAGTAGACTGGCTTTTCAAGAATTTAAGAGTCCCCTGTGTGCTGATGGCATTACAGAAATCACAGATACTGCTTTTGTCGTGCTATTTAAACTTGTCTCCTTCTTGCTAAACCCCACTGTGAGGGACGCTGTGGACACATGGGATATGCAACACTATTGTACCATGAGTATTAGACGTATCTTTTTTTTATTTGGTTGCTGGTTGTGTTCGTGACTAACTGGTTCGGATAAAGAACATTACCTATCAAAACTGAAACCACTTGATGGATAATTCATGCAAGATTTTGCTGCAAGCAAACTAGGAAGTCTTTCCAAGTTGCATGTCTTAAGGGGAGAAAAGTGGATTGGTTTTACCTGGTTCAAGGTTAGTCACGGCCTAGAATTCAAGTGATTTAAGGTTAAAATTCACTTGTTGCCACAATTCAGTATGCTCTACAGCACAACGTCAACACCTCTTAATTTAAGATCATTAAAGAAGGGTTTTAAGTTAAAATGTGACCTTCTGTTTCTGGCCAGGCGAGAGTTTTGGTTTATGAAAGCTGTTTCGTCAGTGATTAGTCCTGCCATCTCCCAGGGAAATGGTTATGATGGAAAGAACTGAGATTAACTATTGCATTACCTTGGACAAAGATTTAGGGAATCTCTTGATATTGAGCGGGTGATGCACTGGATAAAATTTCATGTTGCTAAATGCAAAAGAAAGTAAATGGGGAAAATCAATCCTAACTTTGGCCCAACGCAGTAATGGGTTTTGAGCAAGATATTACTACTTGGAAAAAGATCTGGGAGTCATTTCCATAGATCTGTCTCACTTATCAACTCACTGAAGGTATCTGTGGCGTGCCCAGTCTGAATAGTCTGTGAAGTGTTTGTTCTCCCGTCTCAAATGCATGTTTAGAACAGCAAGGGTTCAACAAAGGGCAGTAAAGGCGATTAAACGTATGATACAATTAGTCACTGTATAGAGATGTTAACTTTGGATTCTCCTGCTTGGAAAAGGAAACCCTGCTGTGTTAGAGGTGCATGAAAGCCTGAGCTGCAAGGAGAAAGTACGTAGGGAACAGTTGATCACTGTGTTTCTCACAAGATAAAATAAGGAACATCAAAATAATTTATCAGGTCACAGATTTAATATAAATAAAAAAAAGTTACTCTTTCATATGATACATATACTATGGAGCTACTTGCTATGGGATAACAGGATGTGTGAAGTTTACCTAGGTTCAAATAGCCTAATTCATGAAAAAAATATAATCACTAGATACTGAAGATATTGCTACGTATTTTGAATTGCTAAATCTACTTGGCTGGTTCCTACATTTTGTTTTTCCCGAGCAGGCTGCTGTTGGAGGAGGGTTAGAGGAGCAGCTAGGCTTTTAACCTGCCCCTGTTCTGTCATTATGTTGTAATGATTTCAGGAGGGATGTGAAAAGGATCCCAACGGCCTGACATCTAAATTAATTCCCCTTCAGGGCACCAAAAAGGGGTCAAAGAAGCAGTTAACTTGGAGGCTAACACTTTCAGGCCTGTACTGGCTGTCACCTGGATGAATTTGTTTCAGCAAAGCCCTGCTGAAGTCCCTGAGAAATACTCACATGCAAGTTGCTGCAAAATCTGAGTTTATTTCCTTGTATAGGAATGAGATGAGGAGTGTAACGTTAGGATGGCAGAAAGGTGGGGAAGGATGAGGGGAAAATCAGCAAAAAGAAAACTCCAGCTTTGCCTACTGAGGGCGAATCAGATAAGGAAATGTTTGGCGATGTTCACAATAATTCAGACATTATCCCAGACCTTAATTACTGGCACAGGCAACTGTGGACCTGGTAGGAGGGAGGTGGATGGTGTCTGTGCGCTCCATCTGCTGCCTGCAGAGACGGAAACGTTCCAGGCCAGGTGTTGCTGAGCATTGTTCTTGTCTAGCAGTAAGATAAGTTTAATTAAAGGGCTAATTATTCCCACTCTGGAACGGACCTATCATTGTACTTGCAATCGCATTCTAACTCTTTTCCTCTGGTGTTCATGCTTTATACATTCATCTTCCATTGTCATGTTACTGACTTGTTTTGCTTAAGTAAGGATAAGTCTTTGGTGCGTGTGAAAACTGGAAACAAAGGGAATTGGCTAGACTGGAGTCTAGGTGATACTTCACCGTAATGGCATTTGTCAGCACAAAAAGGCATTTCATGCTGGCTTTCTAACTTTCTTGTGAAATAGGTATTTTGCAGATGTGGTAACTAAGGGCTTGGATCAATGGGGAATTGGACCCAGATGTTTGTGTTCTGCTGCAACTATTAAGAGCATCAGGCAAAACTTCTCTTTCAGTTAAACCGGGAGCAACCCGCTCCTGATTTCCAAAGAGTTGCTGGATTACTTCAGAATAACAGACCATGGGATTATGTCTATTGAAGTTTTATCCTTTTTTGCATTCAGTTTGAAAGCTGTGGTGTAACTCATGCTTGCTTTTCTGGCTTTGTGGACTACGGAGAGCTCTGAATCTTCTCACCACTAATGGCAGATAGTCTTCTAGATCTAAGTATTAGAAACTTGCTCTTCAAGATGTGATCTTACCCTTCTTTTGACACTTTTTGACCTTACTTAAAGACACCCTACTTAGGTAAAACTTTCATTTTGAGACACATCTTTCTGCTCAAGTTCCTGAAAGTCACTGTCCTTTCATAGAACAAAGGCTGATGTCCTGTTTTTACAGGGTCCATAGAACGGAGAGATACGAATCACCTCATTGTCCAGCAGTAGAGAGCTATTTGTTGGGAACAAGAGTACTTCAAGGAAAACCCATCTTTAAAAACAAGCATCTTAATTATATTTTCATTCTACTGTTTTCCATAACACAGTGAGGACCTTGGGGTCTGCCCAGGGCAGGGGGGCTGGTACTAGATGATCTTTAAAGTCCCGTCCAACACAAACCATTCTATGATATGCCCTGATAGACTGGGAAGGGAAAGGGAATGCTCCTCTGCCTAGTTTTGTGCCTATGAGATTTTAAACACAGGTGACCGTTTCCTCCAGGCAAAGACCTTTATTTTACGTCATTTCAGACCTTTTGTTGGTTAAAGCTTTGAGTCAAGTCAAACTGATATGCGAGAATTTCCCCCCCTCCTCTTGTGGCCAAACTTCAAAAGACATATTACTCATATCGCTTTAGCATTTAAGGCTTGCATTAATTACCCACTAATGGCTTCATATTTTTGCAGGAAGCACTTTATATTTCACTCATGGAGCCAGGAGACCTATCACTGGGATAGAGAAGGATATCCACATAGTGTTTGTAACTTTAATATAATCTCTGAATATTCCATGATTCTGTAATGTCTGTCATGCTGGGCTTGAGCCCTGTTGCTGATGAACTGCCTGGGGCACTGTGTAGCAAATGCATTCTTTCACAGGCTAAAACAAAGCAGAGAAAACCATATAATGAATTCCAGTCGTGTAATATTATGGGCTAAGTAGAACTGCCACTCCTTTACTAGGATAGTTGTAAGAAGACATTTTTGAAACCACACAGCTTAAGTGATAGCAGCCACCAGCCAAAACCCAAACGTGTCTGCGTATGAAACAGCCACATGTGGAATAGATGCTAAAGCTTTGGAGTGTTTTGTAAAACACATTCGTAGAAAGACCGTGAAACCTGAGAGACAGCAGTGCAAAATACATTGTGAAAATAATGTCAAGACAACCTAAAGAGAGATTTCTGGGCTGAGTGCTCGTCAGAAAGGCGATGGCGTGAGCAGTTCTGTAGAAAAATCCTTTCTCACAATTTATCCCATGGAGGGAAGAATGACAATTTTTATGTTCTTTGTAAACAAACAGGATCTGCTCATTGACTCCACCTTCAGTTATTTTCCCTTCTACACTAGAAAAAACATGCAAGTACCAAAATGTTTTGGCTAACTGTTGAGGACAAAAAGGGATAATAATAATCTACGATCTCTTGAAGCCTATGCAAGCTACATAGGATTTATTGTACTTTGATAGGGAATAATTAGGCTCTGAGAACTCATACCGAAGTTTTCAACATAAACATGTCTAACTAGCATCCCACAAGTATGATTGAAGGATGGGGAGGGGGAACCCCCCAAAACCACAATTAAAAATTTTCATTCCACAGGGAGACCTGAAAATGTAAAACAGTGGCAGCGGGACTCAGGCTTGGCAACATTTCTCTAAGGGGATGTTCATTTGTTTTAACTTAAATTTTGAAAATACAGTGTTTCAGCAGGAGTTTGTATTACAGCAATGTTGTGAAACCAATGAAAAGGTACATGATGTTCTTGTCAAAATCAACATGGGAAGGAAAGGGGCAGCCAGCAGTGGAGGAACAACTATTTAGGGACTTCTCAGAGAAGCTGGATGTAGTTGAATTTATGGGGTCAGATGAAATTCACCCGAAGGCGATGAAAAGGTCAGCCAATGTGATTGGGAGGCTGCTGTCTATGAAACATCACGGTCATCTGGGGGAGGTCCCTGATGACTGTAAGAAGGCTGATGTTACTCCAGTCTGCTAGAAAGGCAATGAGGAGGACCCAGGCAAAGGTTAGCCCTGTCAGTCAGCCTACAGGTAATGGAGCATGTCTTCTTGCAACCCATTTTCGAACATGGGCTTGAAACGACAAGACAACAATCAGAAAAATCAGCATGAGTTTATGAAGCAGCAACATGACTGCCTTTGATCAAGAAATAACTGCTCGTATGTCTATAGCATGGGACAAAGAGTGTTGTGGAACCACAGCTATGGCTGACCTGGCCTAGTGCTGGCAATAGTCCCTCTCCAAGCAGGAGGTAGGACCTGAGACCTCCAGAGGGCCCTTCCACCTGTTGTTTCTATGATTTTGTGGGCTGCAGTGAATCAGATGCTGGACTGAATCATCCGAAGAGCTGTCAAAACATGTGTATACACGTTTTTATAACAAGAGAGGCTATTCTCTAACATTCAGAGCATAAATCTACTTTCTCTAATTGAATGTGGTCAGAGAGAGAGTTTATAATCAGGAAAGGTGCCTGGTCTGTAATTGGTCAGTAATGTCCAAATCTGGGGAAGTGAGCAAAGTATTTATATTTCCAATGTCTTAAAATAATTAAATCTTCAAGCAGTTTTCAAAACTTCAAACAGCATTCAGCCACAGTAGCGCAGATCTCAAAAAAGATCCCACTGATTTTGATTTTACTAGTCCTATATGGCTCGGGCACGCTCGGTTTGGAGCCTGCCTTCCCTTGTGTGGAGTGGCCGGGCCAGGTCTGAACGTGGCTGCGTGTTGCCTCAACGTGTTTTGCTCGCGGTGGATGGCAGAAGCCATACGTTACTTTCCTGGCATTGTCTGATTATGAGAGTTTGAAGCTGGGAGGTCCAGATCCTACACTGAAGCTTTCAGACCACAATTCAGGAAGGACTGATGCATCCAGCTGGCTACAGAGTCGACCAATTCTGCAATACGCCTGGACAGCCCTCAGTTTGTTTTGACTTTTTGAGGCTATCTAAGAAGCTTGTAGAGTAGCATGAACTTCACAGCGTTCATGAAAGCCAAGTACCTTGCACCAGCTTCAGGGACTGAGGAACTGTTTAAACCAGCCTTGTGCTACCAAAGTCTCCTTCTGTGTTATTCTTAAAATGCTTCTCCAGGTGGGACAGCTTTTCTGAAGCAGTAAGGTGTATACCTAAGTTTGTGCTGCACAGCAAATGTGACTGGAAAGCTCTTTAAAAGCAGCCCCTGGCACTGAGTAAACACTGCCCTGATCAGTTTGTCAGATCCCGCATGTGGAAGCCCTTTGTGTTCATTATTCATGAACGCAGTATGGCGTGAGGATCCGCATGCTTTATGGACAATGAATTCTGAACTCCCTCAGAGAGAGTATTTGCTACAGAAACCTGAGTCCAAAAGATGAACGCACCCAGTTGGGGAAAGCACACATAGGAATAGTGTCTTGTTTCTGGCTGCAGATTATACAGGCAGAGAGCTTGTTTACCTAATCTGAATATTTGACCTTTATACTTTTTGGAAATGGTATTTTTTTTCCTCTTAATTATGTGGAAGGAACACTTCCTTTCAGAGCTTTGATGGACTTCTCTATAAATAGCTACTCACATCCCAGAACTTTGCGCTGAAGCCTTCAGCAAAGTCAGCATCCCTAGGACTTTTTAAGCCTGAGATAGGAACCACATGGAGTTTAATCATTAATCACCAGCCTTTAATTAACAGCTCTGGGCTTTGAACAAAAGGCTCTTACTGCAAGGCTGCTGAGGGGCCCTGAACTCTTCAGTGTGCTTTCATTCGGGGGACCTGGTGGCCTTCCAAAGGGGGCTGGTGGAGCAGCCTTCTCCTTGTGGGAAGGGTCATGCTTCCCAGGAAGACCAGATGTTTGTGGCCTGATCTCCATTTTCCCAGCTTCCCCATTGGCTGACTGCAGGCTTGAGCTGTCTCAACACGGGGATGCTGCCAGCTCCCCAAGGTGGGTAAAGAAGTGGAGCGTCTCCAGAGCCCTGTTGTCTCCATCAGGTGAGGTGGGTTTTAATCGGAGGAAGGAGGAAAGTTGCTCCAGGCTTGGAAAATTTTATTGGTGAGTGTTCAAAATTGAGGACTCGGGAGAGAAAGAAAACATTGTTATAAAAGTTGACTCGGCCAATATTTTTCTGCATTCCTGCTGCTGTGATTGAAGATATTTGTTTTTAATATAGGTTTCTCCCATTTGTAGTCTGGAGTTCCTGTAGTAAAAACCAAAGGGCAGATCCTCAGCTGATAAAAATTGGCTCCAGTGAAGTTAATGGAGCCGTGCTGGTTTGTACCAGCTGAGGGATCTGGCTCATGCTGCTGTGTTCGATACCCCCATTATATTGCCATGATTACGATCCTACTTCAGTAAAATGGCTTCGCAGTGTAATAAAACCAACCCAGAGAATGGAAGATGAAAGGGCTTCCTCTCCAACCAACCTGGTATTTTTCAACAAAGTGTTTTCCTTTATTTTCTTTTTTGTCAGAAAACACTCTCAAACAAAACTTTTTATAGCCAATGTACCCGCTCTGACAAAACTTCCCCTGGGAAAGGCTGCTTGGCTTCAGCGTCCTGCCTGTCTGTGCACAGAAAACACATATGGCCATGGGTCAGGGCATGTCAAGGCTCGTGCAAGAAAATGAATTGGATCTTTAAAGGACAGGGGTGATGCTGCAGAGCGGTTAAAGCCCTGAGGTAACCTTGACTTCTGAAAAATAGGAGTTATCATACTAGTGGGTAGAGTGGGTAGATCGTTTTACTCCTGCTCTGCCCCGTCCAGTTTTTCTTATCTGTCTGCACTGGGAGGAAGAGCCCATGGAGTTGTATAAAGCTGTATCCTTCCCTGTCGCAAGGTTAAATGACGTGTTGGTGGTTTTCCTCCTTGTGATCAGCTCTTCAGCAAGAAGATGCTGGGTTTGAGGAGCGGGGAAGCGTGATAACCTGTGCTGCCTTATTGCTTGGAGCTGTTGAGCACCGAAGGGAATAAAAAGACACAAAGACCTAAATAAAGGCGGATAGATGCATAGCTAGATCCCTGGGATGAAATACTCCATTTGCCATAGCGCTGCTGAACTGCACACGGGTTTTTCTGTGCCAGGAGGGATTTTTACAGGGACATTGCTAAATGGAGGCAGTAAATCTAACTTTAAAGGACCATGAATTGAAGCTTTTGGCTAAGAGCTGAAATGCTGTTACTCTTTACCGAGCCCTTTTAACTTCACTTGGAACAGGATAGTATATTTTACATCTAAGGCCCTTGGAAGTTGAAGGCCCTGCCTGTGGCAGGTCTCATTCAGCTCCCTGGAGCTGGGGCCTTGTGGAGCAGCAGTCCAACGCTGCGGTGGACCTTTCAAGGTGAATACGAACCAGCCCAGCTTTTCTGGGTAAAGGCGAAATACAAAAAGATTACCAAAAAATACCAAAGAAATTACAAAAAGATAACCAGTGGGTTAAGGAGAGCTGTGGGTTACACTTCTCCCAGCTGTGAGAAGCGCTGTGCCATTGCAAAATTAAATATCAGGACAATTTTAAGTGCCAGAAAAGATAAAGGGACACACACATGTGTTTCAAAGGCAGAAAAAACAATGTCCAATGTCCCGAATTAGCAGGTTCAGTTCAATCCTGCTTCCAGACCTGAGCTTGTCCCCTAGCAGCAGTCATACGAATGCTGATTCAAAGAAGTCGTTTTCCTACATACTCAACACTTTTGAAACAACCTAGAGTATTCCTGATTTTGACCCTTCTGGTGACATGACCCCATTTTAATCTATTTATACCCTCTGCTTCTTTTAAGGGAAAACATTTGTTTTGCACTAAACTCTGTTCAAAAGCAGCAAAATTTTTCTTCCTGATATCTAGTAAGAGCTCATTGCAACTGCTTCTAAAATGTGTCCCCGGTGTTTGAATTATTCTTGAGACTGGGATATTCGGTGTGTGGGTGACAGACTGCAAGCCCCTAGTAAAGGTGGAATTTGGCTTCCTTTGGCATCCACGTTCTTGTCTTTTAGGTCTTAATGAAAAATCAGAAATTCTTGCATTCGGCAGAGGCTGACGATGGAAGCCGTCCTGGCTGTCTGCTCAAAGGAAAGGCTCTTGGACAGAGAGAGGACCATTTCTCTCATCACAAGCGTTGCATGGTTGTGGTCTGAGTGCCCGGGCAGTGGGAGGCTCTGGTTACCTGAAGGGACCAGGAATCTTGCATTAGCAGCTGGTATTTAAAAGAAGGCTTTAAAAGGACCCAAGCTGGCAGGCTAAGGGGACAGGTGGATGCACATGGGTCTTACTTTTGGGGTAGATCTGCCCGTTTCTTGCATTAATTAGAGAACAGGATGATTGATCTGGAAACCTTTGCAGAACCCGAGTGTCTCTGCTTCCATAGCCAGACATTTGTGGCCAAGCATCTACCTGGACCCCAAAAATCCTCGGTGCTCCTGGGCTCTAGTGCCCCGTTCCTGAAAAGAGGAGGCAGAGCCTACCACCACAGCTGGAGCGGTGGGTGAAGAAAGTGGTTGCTAGATCTAATGAGGCAAAGAAAAGCTTTGGAGCATATGGACCCCAATGTGTGGTCCAAGTACAACAGCTTGGTGAGTGTCCTGCAGGGAGACTTTTACTAGCGCCGCAACAACAATTCATCATTGCCTGAAGGTTTGATGGGTCTGGTACTCCTCGTCTTAATTGACCTCGGCTGGAGACCTGCGTTTCGGTCCAGCTTAGTCACAAAGGACTCGGTCTGTGCTTGGGCCTTGAAGAAGGTATTTCTCAGAAAATCACATGATTAATGGAACTGAGTGATCTCTGTTCGAGAGTCGCCAGGAACTGAATGAACAGAATGGGGATTTTGGCAGGTGTGAAGCGCTGGCAAAGCTGAGCCCCAGGTCTGGGCAGGCAGAGCCCCCCTGGCCTCGGCGGGGCGCAGCCGCCGGCTGGGTGGGGGCAGCTTTGGGGGGTCGGGGAGGATGAGGAAATCGGCTGGCGGAACTGGGGGCACATAAGTCTGGGCTTACATTTGGATAAAAACCCCATGTGTGGATTATTAACCCTTCACACAGCGGCGCTAAAATCAGGATTGCCCCCAGTCCTCTGGCAGAAAGGGCAAAAGTAACCAGGAGGCTAACTGGAGTTGGTATCCCCAGGTAAACGGTGCTGGAGGGCGAGTAATAAATGAACAAACATACAGAAATCACCCAATACTTTCTTCCTTGCCTGCTTTTTTCCCAGTCTTATTTCTTTTTCCCTCCATGTCAACACCAAACAAGACAGGACTAAAATTAATGGGGAAAGCAGCAATTAGCAAATTAGGTTAGCGGCGTGTTGCAGTGTGCCATGGCTGCCAGGTGTGAGGGGCTCTGGCAGTATATTTATTAATGGCTGTCAGAAAAGTGACACTTTGATGAATGAAGCTGGGTAATCGGCACCCTCCGACAGCGAGCACTGAGAGGCCTCAACATGCTAAACTGCAAAATCAAACCTTTTTTAACCCCCATACAAAAATACAACAACAAAAATCGCTGCAAGAGGAGCATGTTTTTCCATCAGGAATTGGAGTTCACGTTCTCCTCTAAATACCTCCCCCCCCCCACCCCGCCCCATAACTTGCTGGGGGGGTTGTCAGGTTTAAAGGTGTTTCCTTTGCTTGGAACACGGGACTCAAGAATTTATAAATGCAGGCACCTTAAAACCTTATGGCCTGCTCTGCTAGTTTGGGTATATCCCATTAGCTCACACCTTCTGGGCTTTGCCCTTTAAACATAATGGCATTAATAATCCATAAACCGAGCTTGTGAACCAACCCCCGTATAAGATATGAGTGTCTCTTTACTGGTGGTCACCAATTGCTCTGCTCCTAATTAACGCCACTGACACGTGCTGTCCAGGAGCCCATGTTGCACACAGGAACAGGTGAAATAATAGAATGATTTGGGTTGGAAGGGACCTTAAAGACCATCTAATTCCAACCCCCTGCCCTGGGCAGGGACACCTCCCACTAGACCAGGTTGCTCAAAGCCCCGTCCAACAAATGTAAGAATTATCAAGGTAAAACCCCCCTGACATAAAGTTTCACCGGTGGTGGTGTTGCATCCTGATGTTTTTACTCTTGATAATTTTAGCTTTGAGTCCTTTCTGATAAATACGTTGTTACTGTTGGAAATAAATAAGGCTAGCGACCATTTAGGAGCATCACTATATGATGCATTGGGTGCATGGAAGGGTGTGGATCCGTGGGGGAAACGCTGATGCTGCAGGTTGCTGTGTCAGTTCACAAGACCCTGAACCCTTGGCCAAGAGTTTAGGGGAAGTTTTCTTTTTAATTTTTTTTTTTTTTTCATTAAAAGGTTCTTGAGGAGATTAATCTAGCTGCTGGGAGAGCATCTGGATAAAAGATCGCTCTGCAAAATGCTGGGGTACATGGAATTTTTTCCCAGGTTTCAGACTTTGTGTTGCGTACTGGAGGTAGGGTTTGTGCAGCGCTTCAATAGCTCAGCACGGAGCTGCTCAAATCCCCCAATTCCGTGGAGAAATCGAATACGTTTTTATAAAATCCTAGCTCTGGTTTTGGCCAGCTAAAAGGACTGTGTAAGTTTTGATTAAAAACATGAGAATAAATGTAAATCATATCCCAGGCATTCATCTGGTCTTCTAGTTTGAAATGAAGCTGAAGGATCTTTCTGGAATTATCCGTCAGGATCTGTGGGCTTGTTAAATTTGGATTGGCACTTGGAGCAAATCTGAAATTGTTCTCTTATGCTTTAATAATTGTATTTAGTTTCCTAATTTGGCTGGTAAGTTTATCAGAAGATAATTGAACTTTTAAAAGCATAATCTGACCAGATGGTAGGAAATACTTTAAAATAAACTTTCTTTCTGAGACTTTGCTCTGTCTTCGCTCGCTCTCTCACAAAAACAGTCCGCCTGCACAGCTCCGACCTGCGGAGGTGCACGTTCCTTAAACCAAACAACTCCTGAACGAAACCAGGTTATTCCCTCTTATTCCAGAAGTCAACAGATCTCTGCCAAGAAAAACCAGCGGAGTCACAAGTGCAGCCAGCTACTTGTGTCGGGTCCTGCCCCAGCGCTCTGTGCCCCTGCCCGTCCCAGCCTGTTCCTGAGTGCCCGACTTCATCCGTGTCCTTGATCCTCTTCCTGGCTCTGCCCTCCCTGCGAGGACGATGGTGTCCCTGCCTGTGGCAGCGGGGCTGGAACCAGATGATCTTTAAGGTCCCTTCCAACCCAAACCATTCTAGGATTCTACGATTTTATGACGATGCTTTCAGGGCTCGGCAAGCCAAAGCTTGCCCATGGGTCGTGCTTTCAGGTAAAGATGGATCTGGTTTAAGTAAGGTGTTGCTCTGAGTTGTTCTAAAAGCAAATAAAAGGGTAAAAAGATATAGTTTATATATTAATCCAGGGAATGGGAGAAAACGTTCTCAAGTTGCTTTTGTTTCTTAATGCAACTTTTATTGTTGTCACTAAAGGACGCATGAGGGGCTTGTTTGCTTGTACACAGGAGAACTGAACAACCAGAAACAGATTTGTTGCTTGTTTTTTACCGACTCTCCCAGCCGGCAGCATGCACAGCAGGAACCTGGGGCTCAGCAGGCGTGCAGCTGGCTTCGTGAGCCGCTCGCTGGCTATCTGCTCTTGGGCACTCTTCCTCGTTCCTCCTCTTTGCAGGCAGACGTAGCCTGTGCTGGAGCAGCACCTCGCCAACTCCATCCACTGGGTATCTCGTATTCCAAGCTGGTTCACTCATGCTGTTGTTTCAGGTGATAGTTTCAATGAAGAGAGCACGTTTTCCAGTTTCAGTGAGATTTAACCCAACTGCTAAAGTTCTTGTAAGTGTTCCTGAGTTTTGGGGGAAGCGCAGTGCTCCAGTATCACCAGTGGCGTGTAGAAGTTTACGGGTTCATTGCAGACCAGTAAATCCAGGTTTTTCAAGTCCTTCATCAGCACGTAAACTACCAGGCTGTTTTTCCCACCCCACCACTCAGCCTAGCCAGTTTCTTTCCAGTTTTAAAGAGGATTTGCTGCTCTTTGTGTTCTCCATTATATGAATTTGCAAAGTCTTCTATCACTGTGGAAGCACACACCGAACATTATTCCCACTTATTTTGGTGCTTACGGTTTACATCGACTTCCTATTGACTTGCACAGGAGTCAGCAAGGGGAAGACCTCTGACTTTGTTCTTAGTCTCTGTTGTGATGGGGAAGCCTTCCAGCTCCAGTCATCAATCACGCTGCACTGATAGCAGCTCAAAGAGTAAGCAAAGATAAATGAGTTGTCCAGGCTGAGCTTGTCTTGGCTTTACAAGGGGAAATACAGCTAGAAGTTCCCTCTGGGAGTTAGCCAGGTGTGATGGGAGGGTGCCATTACCCATTGCTTGCTGTGGCTCCAGAAATGGTCTGTTAGCATCCGCATTGCTCCTGCTCCTCGCTGGCCGCTGGCCATCCTAGCCTGCATGAGGACGAGTATTTTTCCATGACAGTCTGCTTGGTATCCACCTGCCCAAGCTGTTTGCTGTTTTCTTGTCGCTGTCAGCTCAGCAGTACTGTCATTTTCCGGGTACATGGTGTGTAATTAATGAGAATGTCATTTCCAGGTTGTTTTCAAAGACTAGATCGAGAGTCTGAGAAATTATTTCAGTCAATGCCTTAGGATTTTTTTTTTTATTTTTTTTTTAAATTAAGAAACTATCATCTCGGTTGCCTGGTTTGGGGATACATCTGGAGGAAAATTGCTGTGCTTATATTGTTAAGGACAACCAAATTTGACCTCTTAGTAAAGACGCAGAACTCGGGTTCACATGCCATGCCTTGGGTGCACCAGGCAGGGACGGCTGGCTCTTTCCCAAATTCTGGTGGCACTGGCAGTGCCAGCCTCCTCCCTGTGTGCCCTAAGGAAAAGGGTCTCCTTGTGATGGTCTTGAGAGGCGGCGGTTGGTTGTGCTGTGGGTCAGATCCTGCCCTGCAGAGCTAGAGGGGTAGCAGGACACGCTGTGACTTGGCCCGGAGTCCTCCCGGTGCTCCTGGCTGCCCCTCGGGGCTGCCTGGGCTGGGCAGAGGTGTTGGCCGGGATATACGTATTTTATTATACCTGTTACTTCTTTCACAGGAGTAATAAGTCTGCTTTATGGGAGACCCCGAGTGACTCCATAAGGAGCACAGAGATTGGTTTTAGCCACCTTTGCTCCCCAGGACATTGCTGTCCCAAACGCTGGATGGGAGTACCCAGGCACAGGCTCCGATGATGCACGACATGCGTCCTAAGAACTGGCCTTTGTGCTCATTTAGGGATATTCTCTGCCCTTCTCCTCCTGAGCAAATATCCCCAAGTGCCTCCACTGAGCCTTATATTGCTGTATACTTCATTTTACTTTGTTCTTTCCAAAAGGGAGCAACCTGGTCTAGTGGGAAGTGTCCCTGCCCACGGCAGGGGGTTGGAAATAGATGATCTTTAAGGTCCCTTCCAACTCAAACCATTCTATGACTCTATGAAGGGGAAGACTCTCAGGCAGCAAATACCTCTCTTTGCCTCCTGTCTGCCTCAGTTGTCAGAAGCGATATTAGCCAGTTTCTCCGCACTGATCATTCCCCTAAGCCCTGCAGCACCGGTACTTTGCCGTAAGGATGCCTACAGAGCTCACATCTGATGGGCTGGCCAAGGGGATGGGTGGCTTTTCTTCACAGTGGTGTCACGGTCCACACTTCTAGGCTGCCACTTTCATTAGGGAGCATGCCTCCACATACTGGACAGGTTTATGTTTTGATTTTGGGGTTGTTTTTTTTTGGGAAGGTGAATGCTTGAAAACAATGAAGTTACTGTTTGCTTCAGTGGATTTTCTGAGCATTGCAAATGTTTTATTCCCATAATCTGCAGGCGCCTCTTGGGCAGGTGAGATGAGCGCAAGGCTTAGCGTGTGCATGTGTACGTGTCTCCCGTGATATACGGAGCTTCGGCGCTGCAGCTGCCATTAGTGTTAATGGGCTAAAACCCTTCCCATCAAGCTGAGAATATACTCCCACTAATTGTGTACCAGCCCTCCCCTGGGACCTTTGTGCGAATGACGCATCCGAGGAGAGATGCTTTCAGTGATACGATGCCTTGGGATAAATAAATAAGGGGCTAAAGTCAGACGCTGGTTCAGGAAGGCTGATTCAGTGCCAGCATTATAACACTGGGGAATCAGATAACAGTGATGCCAACCGTTATCCTCTTGGTCCTGGCCTAGTCCACTGCTGCGTGGTACCATCTTCTGAGCCATACATCACCACTCAGCCTCACCTTGATGATGTATGATGCCCATAGATCCTTATAGCGGGAGTGCACTCTGATGTATTGCGCCAATACATCATGGACAGGGTTCGCCCGGGTGATGTATTAGTGCCCTGAGAATGTATTACTCAAACGCTGGTATTGTTCAGGGATAAAGCCAAGCCAAGGAGTGGATTCAATTTAATTACAGTGCAAATGATAGCCTGGCGCCAGGAGCACTTTGGTGCTGAGATGCTGGCACCCTGTGGAAATATGAGCTGTGGCTCTGGTGCTGTTGAGTCGCATCGCAGTGTACCATGAGAAGAGGTGCCATATTTTAAAGGAATGGTCATTTTTCAGAGAAATATAGGAGGACAATTTTGAGAACTCTGTAGAGAGCTGTAGTACGGTGTGCAGGAAGCTCCTGAGCAGGCAGCAGCGCACAGAGGTCCCTTCTGCCACCTGGGAGCTGTGACTTCTCAGGGTGTCACCGAGAGGTGGCTCAGAGTTCTAACAAGTGTGAAGCAAGGGGATTTTTTTTGGCCACCTGTGACACTAAAAATTGTTGGACCCCTCTAAGCAGTGTGAAGTGCACACTGACAAAATGTTGTCTTCCCCACCCAGGAGATGGGCTTTGAATCCAACCTCACATGCACGTGTTTTTATTGTTATTGGTAGGATGTTTTGATAACAAATTTGAAGAGGTGATTCTGTAGTTTCCTTGGGCTTAGTTACATAGGTGTCATCAAAAACCCGAGGAGAAAATACTTAGACCACCAGACACCCTTGACTGTTATTGGTGGGAGACTGCCAAGTGATATAGTCCAATGAAGAGCATTTGTAAAAAATCCAGAGATGAGAAAGTAATTCCTGTGACAATCTACATCGTCTCTGGTCAACTTGCCCTTCCTCTTTGCTTCCCTTTTTCACATCTTTTTCTTCTGCTTGGTATTGAAACAAAAATGTAGATCCGCTTCACTTTAAAATCAACTTTACTTCCAAATAAGGTTGTTTTATTGTCAGGGATTTTTTTGATAGGGAGAAGCTTTGCATGTATGTTATCTGATTGTCAAAGGATGGCATGTCTTAAACCATCTGCTTTTTGTACATCCTTGTTGGTAATGGGAAGTCCTCTGGGAATGCACAGACACTTGAGAATTAAGGTGAAATTTCAGAAATGATCGGGTGAGCACATCACATCTATTATGTTCTTCTGCAAGCTCAAAATATGTTATTTTAACTGCAGCAAGACATGAAAATGCCTTCTTTTTTGAGACTTACACTAAAGTCAAGAGGATCTCTAGGTAGTCAGGATTTGACCCAGTCTCTTTCAGAATTTCTGACCATTGACTAGCAGAGATATTTGATTATTCCTTTAGAGAAATGCTTACGTTGAGCCAGGTGTAGGAAGGTGGCAGCAATACTTGGCTCATATTCAGTGTTTTATATCTATAATCCCCGGCATTTTCCAAACAAGGTAAATAAGTTTTGCAGATGAGAAATCTGCAGCACGAACAGATGAAGTGACTTGTGCAAGGTCACGTAGCAAGCGGGTGGCAGAGCTTGGAAGAGAACCCAGTGGGTCTGACTCACTCCTCCTCCGACATCCCTGTCAGTATTTCACTTCTGTTGTTATCTTGACTTATTTGCTCCATTGTTTCAAATCAGATCTGCTCCTACCTTCTTATTGTTCATGGTTCTAAGGCTGTAATTTTTGGTTCTCCTATAATGGAGAGGAAAATGTGTCTGTCTTAATTTTTTCTTTTTTTTTTTTTCCTAGAAATGAAAGGGCCCCGAGCNTTTTTTTTTTTTTTTTGTGCCATCAAGTTTCCCTGTCGATAACTCAGAAATGCTGATTGTTCTTTATTTTTGGGTGCACAATGAGGAAGGCTCAGTCTGATAGACAGGAACATGGATGCTTCGGAGAAAATGACCTCTTTGCACAGCGCTACAAAGCTCCCCCTCCTGCTCCTTCACTCTCCTACCCCATCACAGCCACGCCAGCAAGCGAAACAACGCAGACACTCTTCTGTTTGGATGTTGCTTAAAATGCAAAAGCGAGGTGGCATGGCTTGGGAAAGGGGGTATTTACACTGCCTGTTGCAGATCCTAGGTTTGCTGTCTTTGGAGAAGAGCGTGCAGTGCTCCTCAGTATGTTCCTTCAGGGTGTCCTCCTCCATATTACAGAAAACCCCTTGGTGTTCCCATCTGTGTATGACCTTAAAAGCTGTTTTTCCCTTCTGTGCTGCTGTGTTGCCTCCTCCTGTGACTGGTTCATCATCACGCTACCCCTCAGTGGAATCTGTGGTTCATAGCGATCCTTATCATCTTGTGATAACTGTTGTAAAAGTTTCTATAAATAGAATTTCCTCCTGCCCAAGACTTCTTGCTAGCTCAGCTGTTTTATTTTTAACAGAAAGGCATGTTGATGCTAAGCAGAAATATTTTTTTTTTAAATCACTCCATTAAACATAAAAAGATGCTGTGTCTGAGTAAAAAGGAAAGGTGTCCCTTAGATATTTTTAAAGCTTCCAAAAATAGTCTCAAGTCTGTGACAAGGCTTATTGAGCAGGAATAGTCGTGGACAGCAACTCTACGATGGAAAGGATCATGTCTCCTCGTGCTTCTGGCCGGGATCGTCAAGAAGGGAGACCGGTTGAACAAAGACCTCTAAAAGGAATTATCTGAGGGCTGCTCTTTAGAAGGCTGGATAGCAGCACTGCCCAAATAGTTTTGCTGGTGATCTCATATGTGTTTCCCTTCTGAGCTTGCAACCGCCCTTGAGGTTGGGAGCCTGTTTCTTGAATTGAGTTTTCGCTGGAGACCTGCAGCCCCACTGCGAGCGCCACTGCTGTGCAGTCGTGGGGTAATGAGAAAAGGCAGCGAGTTCCCCGGCTGGTATTTTTCAGTGTAAAGAGAGAAGGAGGAGGATTGTTAATTTTGCCTTGTATGCACAACTGATATTGGACTTGGAAAAAAAGGAAAACTTGGTTATTGTTTCTGCTGCTACACCCCTGCACCCTCTGGGTCGGAGCACAACCATATATGCAGTTGATTCAGCCTCCAGCACAACTGAGGAGGCAGAAAATGTGTGTGGGGGGAGAAGCAGATGGGGGTGGGACTCTCCAAGGAGATATGTTTTACAAGGTTCCCAACACTTTTTCTTCCCCCCCCCCCATACCGGGGACTTTTGTCTCCTTACTCTTGGCAAATGCCAAGTCAAGTGTGTTTGTGTGTTCACGCCTAGTGAGAGGGGAAAAGTCTCTAGAGAACTTCTGAAAATTATAAAAGATAAACTGATTATTATTAAAATTGCAAAGTAGTCAATTGGTGACTGCTGAACAGCTTATATGGAGAAGAAAAGACAGCCTTATAAAACAGAGGGACATCTTCTATTGTTTGCAGTTAGAAAAAAATATGAGCTTGTTTCAATCCCAAAGTGACTGATTAGCTGTGCTAAACCCGCCTGCATTTCTGGTCAAGTTCGGTGCTTATCGCAGGTGAATTTCTGCCCAGGTGAATGCGGGGCTTTTCAGAGGGACGTAGCCAGTTTTACTTTCCCATATGGCAGGGCACGAGAGGTTGGTTTCTCTCAGACTGTATCAGTTCTCTTAGCAGACAAGGGATTGGGCAGTAGATTAAGATTTGAGGTTCTGTTCCTATTTCTCCTGTAAATATCCTGCATGCCCTCAAGAAAAGTGATTTATTGTTTTCAGCCTTGATTCCTCACCTGTAATATTGGGACAAATACTTCCTTTGTGCCCCACTTATTCATATGGGCATCTCTTTCACAGTGGATGCCCTTCCTGTCTCTTTGGTACTGTGCTTGGTGCGGCAAGGTCTCATTCCTTCCTTGGCACTCTAGAGAGCAGTTTATATTGCAGCATCCTGATAACTATCGTTAAAATAAAATTACTGGAGACAGACCTAACCTGCCTGAGATGCTGGTTCTATAGATAGAATTTGAACGTAGAGCTCGCCTGGGTTTGGTGGCTGTCCTCTGCCCGTAGCTGTCAACATGCACCACTGACTGTCAGGATGAATGATGGATTAACAAACGTGTAATGATTTAGTCCCTCTCCAGGAACAAGCAATACTGCCTGAGTGACATGCATTCCAGATATGCAGAGAAGAAGGATGTGTGACATTGTCTCACTCAGTAGCACAGGATCTGGCAACTGGAGAGAGCAATGTTTTTCCACCCATTACAATGTGCATATGTATATGTGGACCCTAAAAAATGCGCACCAGAGACATAAGATTCTGATTTAATTTGTTGATGTTTTTTTTTTTAATCCAAGGGTATGATTTGGCAGTAGAACGTAAAACTTCCAAGCTGAAAGGCTTCGTGCTCTGGGTTTTTTCCAGGTGATGTTAGTGAGGGACCGGCTGGGTTCACTGGACTCCACAAGGTACTTTTGTTTATGGATGAAGCCATGCAGATGGGGATCAAAGGTTGTGTATAGCTGCTGTAGAGCACACCAGGGCTGAGAGAGGTCGGGCACCAGAGATTAATTTCTTGGCTGGTTAGAGCCAAGGTTTAATAGCAGACTTGGAAAGGACAGTGATTGAGTTTACTGCTAGCAGAACCTATAGTTCGGGTCAAGTAAAAGGAAGGAGCTAAGGGGCTCTGTGTGTTGGTTGCAGGAGAAAGTCTAATGGCTTAACAACATGTGGCCACAAGAAGACGTATTGCCATCGCTGCCACCGGTGAGCTCCGTGCTGCGGCGCTGGGCAGGGGGGAGCGGGAGGAGACGCACCCCTCGCCTCTGGTACATCACCTCCAGCAACGCAGGCGTTTCTGGGGCTAGGCTAATGCTCACAGCCAGGCAAAGCAAACACACAAAGGAAGCCTTGTTCATTCTGAAAGTGAGGAAGAAAAAAAAAAAAGGAAAACGTCAGTGCTTTCTAAATAGGGAAAAGAGTGTATTTGAAGTGCAATGGGGCGTGTATTTTCTTCTTAGTTTTTTGAATTGCATACTTCAACAAACCCATGTAGATACCAAATTTCCCAGGATCAGGCCTAGATGACCTATTTTGGCTAAATTAAGAACTCATTTTGAAGCTGAGATTAAACTGTACTCTGACTAACTGTACTCCATATTTTCATGCTATTATTCCATTACATTTCAATTTCTAAGTTTTCAGTTCTTCTTTTTTTTTTTTTACAGTTGTGTCCTTTATTTATGTAACCTATTTAACTGTATCTAACTACTACACTGTGATTTCCCCCTCCTTGCTTTCAAATATGCTTTTGCATTTTTTTTTTCTTTTAGAGCATGTATAACAAAAATCTGGACAGGAGAATTTGCTTTGAGCTTTCATATTTTATTTTGATTTAGGCTCTATGTTGTTATAAATAAGTTACATCTTAAGGTAAAGAATTTTTCAAATAATTTCAGACTGTTACCTTTTTGGTGGAGGGAGTCACCAAAGAGACTTAGTGGAGGGACCTAGTGCAGGTGGTGTCTGCCAGCTTGGTGCTATGGACCTCAGACCAAAATCCGCAGGAAGAAAATTTGTCTTTCATTGGTGATTTGTCCTGGATTTCCCAGGAAACAGGAAAATTGGGGTAGTATCACAGGCAGGACACAACCGTGATACACGTAATGCTATCAGAGTACGTGTATCTCAGGTATGCAGAAAGCATCACTTTGACCCCATGTTAGAAATTCCTCATTCTGTGGCTCCGAGTCAAGTGTTCATTGGATTTCCTATTCAAACACTTTCCCAACTGGTCCTGCCTTAAATTCTCTTTCTTAGAAGTCTCCTGGATCATGTGAAGTTTTGTTTTTTTTCACCACAGTCTGCTTTTTTTCTCAGGAAGGCAACAGAAGCTGCACCAAATGTGAACTCAGTGACACGGATTTGCTGATTAGGCACAGATGGGATTCCTCTCCCCAAGTGCTCTTATGTTGTCTCCATCCATTAAACTTGCTACAAAAGCTATTGACGTGACTCTGCAGTCTCTCCTGTTATTCTACTCTTTTTAGAAGTAAATGCTTGTTGGGTCGCGATGAATGACCCGATCATGTAGTGATTAGGATCCTCATCAGAGATTTGGACTTCTGCTTCAAATCAACTGCAGAGAGGTCTTTCTTGTCTCGGGTAGCTGCTGAGATGAATCCATGGTGACTTGCAGATCTGTTAAGACATTCTTCTAAAAGGTTTCTGGTTTTGCCATCATGTAAAGTGAGAAAAACACAGGGGTTTTTTTGTTTTGTTTTTTTTTAAAATTTGTTTGCAGGTTGTTTTCTTATTCAGTTCAAATTAGCAAGACAGAGGGAGCTTGGATGTTTGTTTGGCAGCCATTAATATAATGCTAAGGTTTCCCTTTTGTGGAAAGAAATTTTGAAGAGGACTTCTAATCTTGTCAATCAAAGTTTGAATCAGTCTCTAGGTCTGAGCCTGAACCGCAGCAGATTATCCCACGTTTGTCCACTGCAGGCCTTGTTCCTCCTCCTCCAGAGCATCCTGCAGTAGCTGCTGCCAAAGGCAGCACAGCAGAGTCGACGGAGCCAGGTCTGCTCCGTGCAAGATCTGACTTTGGTAGTTTTTAATATGACATGTCACCTTAATAGTTTTTTTTCTTTTCTCTTCCTCTAGAACCTGTGTGTTTCAGCTGGGCTTCTCTAACAGAGATGCCAACGTGCTTTTTCACCAGAAGTGTGTGAAACAACCCGAGTTGAAGGAAAACTGTCTCAGAGACAAAGAGGTACGCAACTTCTCTGCTTTGCTGATTATATGCCACTTTAACTTTTTCACTATATTTCACTTTTTGTTCACCTTGTTTAGGCATCACCAAGTCATTTACACTTTTTACTCTGCATTTTCTTTTGGTTTGGGTTGTTTGTCTTTTGTGGTTGTTGTTTGGTTTTTTTTGCCTATGGGGAAAAACTACACAATGGAGATGAAAGATTCTGCACACTCCACTCTGCAGATGCTGATAGTCCCTGACCTGACCCCCCCCAAAACCAACCTGCAGCCTGTGCCACTTACCTGCTGTTTAAACACTGCATCCCTGTGTATCATAATGCAGTTATGATGTTACTTAAGAAAGTCATATCGTATTAGAAAGGGAATTCAACATACCATAATTTTACCAATACGAATGCAGAGAACGGCACTGCTGTGGGAAGTCAAAGCCCTGCCTGTGAGCAGCCCTGAATTTATTGAAAGATGGAGATAGGCAACTTTATGATTGTGCTGCTGTACTACCCCCTTCTCAAACCAAAATCAACCCAGTTTATCAGTCTTTTAGTCCCATCTCGGTTAGGCTTCTGTTTAATCTGAAAGTTTAGTGCAGGATAACCCAAGCAGGATAGCATAATACATGGTAGAAGTGATGCTTTTAAAAAGACATAGCTGGCTCTCATGGCCCTGCGGATTGCCCTGCACGTTCTCCCTCTGCTTGTATCACCCACTTTCATGAGCAGGACACAAAGTTTGGGATGAAGCCCCTCTGTCAAAGTTTTTAGCCACATGAGCAGATGCATTAAGGTGCTTTCCTGCAAATTCTCCTCTAATTGCTCCAAGTGCTGTGGACATCAAGCAGAAATCCAGTTGGTAAACTCTGCAGCTTGTGGACAACTTTTCTTGCCAACCATGCATTACTAAGGGCTAATTGTAAAAGTGGTGCACCTGCTGGCTCCCTTGGTGGCTGGAACCAACAGGAAAAAAACTAGTAATTTATTAATGATCGAGTCACAAATAGTAATGAAAACAATAGGAGCATCTGAAGGAAGCGCTGCCGGGGGCAGAGGTGCAGGTGCTCTGTGCCCTGAACAGGCTTGTCGGCATTTTTATAAAGCTACTTTACAGCCCTTATCAATTTCCTACTGCTTTCTGTGTACCCCCTGCCCCTTTACAAATGTTTTGCCTGCACAACAGGCTCAGCATTTCTTGTTGTAGGTGATAAAATAGCTGTCACCCTGTGGAGGGAGAAAAGAGGCAAAAAATAAAAATGTTAGGTCCAAAGAAACAAAGCAGAGGAACGCATTTCAGAGCAAACAAACGAGTGCTAATGGAGCCGCTGAGTCGGCATGGGGAGAGCGATGATGTGATCTTAGCTGAGGAATGCTAAAAGATTTGGGGTAACAAATGCTGGAGGGCAAGAGAGAGTCATTCCTGAGGCTGCAGCAGTACTTTGTGCGTAGCCTTGGGTTTCAAAGGTGACTGGCCCACGTACACACCTCAGCCAACACCATCCACAAGGAGCTTTGGATCTAGAGCATGTCTCTGAAAATCTCATCCATAATTTAAATAACTACATTACATTGGCAAGCCCAAGACTTTTTTTTTTCTTAAGTAGGCAGAGCAGAAAGCAGTGCCGATTTTGGCAACCTCCTTGTACCATTTGAGTGCTTAAGTAGTCATAAGACACGGTCATGCCGTCTCTTAAAATACCGTGGCTCTTGGGATACTGGGATAATACAACTGATATGCATAAATGAATGTAGCATCTTTGAGAAAAGAGTATGATGAACTAAGGAACTAATGTTCTTGTAGCCGTCTTTCACCATGATGCACAGCAGTACGGTGCCTGTGAGATGTGGCAGCTGATCACAAGTTGCAGAAGGACCAAAAAGAAAATCAGGTCATGGCAGGCTCTTGTCATGCCCAGGAGCAAGGTCAGAGATAATGTGATGTGTGTGCGCAGTCTTAATGTTTGCCTTTCCTCTGTTTTCACCATCACACGTGGCTTTAACATATTACTTTCCCCTAATGGAAAGCATTCACAGAATCACAGAATGGTCGGGGTTGGAAGGGACCTCTGGAGATCATCCAGTCCAACCCCCCTGCCAGAGCAGGGTCACCCAGAGCAGGTTGCACAGGAACGCGTCCAGGCGGGTTTTGAATGTCTCCAGAGACGGAGACTCCACCACCTCTCTGGGCAGCCTGTGCCAGGGCTCTGCCCCCCTCAAAGGAAAGAAGTTCCTCCTCATGTTTAGGTGGAACTTTCTATGTTCAAGTTTGTGCCCGTTACCCCTTGTCCTGTCCCTGGACACCACTGAAAAGAGCCTGGCCCCATCCTCCTGACACCCACCCTTGAAGTATTTATAAGCATTGATAAGATCCCCCCTCACACTGACATCAGCTCAATGTGCTTTGTTCTGTGACGGGTGGGTAGTGTCTGCAGCATTTGTCAGGGCTACATCCTTTAGTATTACAACTTAATTCAGCTTGCAATGAAGGAAAGGTGCACTAAGTGGACAATTCTTATGCTGTCATGGTTTTCGTGCTCATACATGGACATTTATCATGGCTTAGGTAGGATCTGGAAACTTTTTAGACTGTGGGAACTTGCCTGCATGTCTGAGCCCATAAACTGTTAACTGAAGTCTGCAGGTCTAAAAATTATCAGTTCTCAAAATGTCACAGGTGTAGATGTCTCAGAAAAAAGGAGTCAAACTCAAAAGTCAGCCTGGGTCCGTACCAAATCTGTACGGGCCCCACATCCTGCGTTTACTTACAGGGTTTAGTAAGGTAGCGAACACACCACAGTCATCCTGGAGCAGCTGCAGGTGCCTAACCAGTGCGCATGATGTGCCAGCACTTTCTGACATTTCACTGCCTATTCTGCATTCAAGGGAGCAAAAGAGATGCTCTGTCTTTAACTTGGTTTTAGTGGAGGGAGGGTAAAAACACCAAATACCTGTAAGGGGGAAAAAAACGTGTCTCTCCGTCAATGGGCCAGATGCAATTCTTCCCGTAGCCGAGTTGCTCTGCCTGGGGGGTGTTAAGTCAAACCACCAAAAACACCATGGCGCTCTGCTTCAAATGGGGACTTGCTTTGCCTCCTTTTTTTGTTATTATTATTATTATTGTTGCTGTTCCTTTGTTCAGGACCTATTACTTCTTTCAAGTACTAAAAAAAAAAAAAAATGCTCTTTTTTTTTTCTTTTTTCTTCTCTTCTCTCATTTCCTCCTTCCCCCCTCACACCCAAAAATAACCCTCAGACAAATGCCAGCAATTTATAAGACTGACTTAGAAGCACACAGTTATTTGCCTTAGGGACAAAGCTTCACCTTGTAAAGTTCTTTTTCCTTAGGAACTAGGAATCTTCTCCTGTAAATATATCTGAAATCCTTGTGTGTATTTTAAGAGCCATGCCTGATCCTATGAAAGCAGCATTAAGGACGAAGAGTTGGCGATGCTAATTATTGCCTGGTGATTTGAGGGGGGGCCTGCATGAAGTGTGGCAGTGTTAACACGACTATGATGGCATGCGGCATGATACACGAGGAAAGGTGAAGGCAAAGCTCATATATCCCCATAACATTGAATCTCTAATAACTTACAGTCACCATTTGCTGTCTGCAAAATTAACCTCTCGTCTCCCCCAGCCTGCGGATTGGGTGCATAGATATAGGATTTTAAGCTTCTGTATTGAAAAATGTCCCTGCAAAGCTGTCCATCAGAACTCCTGCTGCTTTTCAGAGAGTATTATTAATAAAGTTCTCCACAGCAGAAATGGGACCCTTTTAGAGCTCAGATAAGGTATTTTCCCTGTTAACCAGCTGGGCTGTTTGGCGGTGGACAAATGCAGTGATGAATGGCGGGTCAAGGATGGAGCAGGTTGATTTCTCTCCAAGCTTGACCTTGTCTCTGGTCTGACATCTGAAATGACAGATGCATTAAAAAGTTATTTATTTAGGGGAGCTGCAGTGCATCGTACCGTTTGCAAGGTAGCACCTAGTTTTGCAAGGGTGTTAGAATAAAGGCTGCCTGAGCCATCCCCTCTGTGTCTGCCGCTTCAGGTAGGGCTGGCTCTCTGCAGGCAGCTGCTGTGAAAGCACGCAGAGAATCCTGGGCATTTGTCAGTGAACGGGAGATGCTCCGTGAACTGAAAGGCAAAAAAAATAAGCCAGGTCCATGCACAGTGGCGAGCTGCTCCCAAGCAAATAACCTGCATATCTGCAAATCACTCGCCTGTGGAACAGCATTAACTAACTATGAAAATGCACCTGAAGGTTTCTGGGCTGTTAAAGGCCCAATGTTCTGGATAAAATGCAGCACTGAGGATTAAATTACTTCTGCTGTTCAGCTTCTTATGGCATCAGTGCACTCGGGAGACTTTCTTTTTTGTGACTTTGGGATTCTTTGTAACTTGTTGCACTGTGGCCCACTTCAGTCTTCGCTGTAGCTGAAACTAAAGGAACAATTTTTCTTTTTTTCTTCATATTGTGTGACACATGGGTGGAGAGGTATCCGAGCTGCATCCCATGAGCATCCCATGAGCTGCATCCCAACTTCTTTGTTGGGAAATCGATTATTGCTGAATGGCAAGAGACCTCAGCCTAAATCTACAGAAAAATACAGGCATAACCCCTCATGCTTCTACATTCCTCCGCCTAACCTTTTGCTGCAAGTAGGAAATCTGGTTTGTACTTTTTTTTTTTCAAACCAGACCTTTATTTAGAAAAGTAACCTTGCCTGTATACGCATCTGCTGGTGTGTGGCCAAGTGGGGATGTTATGCTCTCCTGACAAGAGCTAGGGTATGGATTAACTTGTGGAGCAAGGTTCATGAAAGAGGCCAGGTGGTGATTCCGCAACCTTTGGGAGTACTGGGAGAGCTAAGATTAGGGAGCACCATAGGAAAATCGAAGAGCTGTCACTGAGAAACACCGTAAGTCTGTTGACCTCAACAGAATTACAGCAATTGATAGCAGCTCTGAATATACCCCTTCTTTATTTGCCATCTCCCCTCCTCCTCCAAATAAAACCCCTTTGAAGCAACTGCAGTAGAAATTATAAAATACATGCAAAAGCCCATTTTGCATGTCGGGACTGTTGGAAGAGCTGGATGTTGGTGGGCATCCAACTGACATCAACTTCAGTGCCGGACTGCAGCCATGTTCAAGTGACTTCGCAAATTCTTTCTATGACTGTCCAATTCAAATCGACGTGTGCATTAAATCTGCAGCATCTTTACAGTATTTCATATGCTTGTTACTTCCAGGATTCTAGGTCTAGTATGTAGATGAAGGTTGCCTGAAGGCAGCATCTGCAAGGTTTTTCCAGCAGAAAAATGAATGACCTGGTATAATGAATGATTTTTTGTAATATCAAAGAAAAAGAGTATCAGCTGTGCACTTCATATACAGTATTGATTGCAAGTACACTTGTTAATTTGCGAGATACAGGAAATTCCAGACAAGGTTAGGAGGGCTTGACTACAGTACTCCCTAATGTAGCTGTGACTCCTATTGCCTTCAGAGAGGTTTGGATCAGGCTGCAAACAGCCAAAATTCAAACCTGAATTACTTGGCTACGGAAGCGTGGTGTCCCAGACTCCCCTTCTTCTCCTGGTGTAATATGAGTGTGCTGAACAGCAGAAAAGTTGCTCAGAACTAGCAATATCAGTATTTCTTGACTTAACGCACGTGGCCTCAGGTGGTGACGGCTCGCTCTCAGTTCAGCAAGGAAATATGGAGATGTCCTGTTCCTGTTTTGCTTCTGTTTAAAGGTTTGATCTTTACAGTTTTGGGGGAATGTAGAGTGCACAATAGACCTGGGCTGCACTCTCAACTTAGCCCAGCAAAGGAGGGAGCTGGGGCAGGGGGAGGGGAGGGAGAAGGCATGTTTTCCACAATGGTCTGTTTAAAACATTACAAGCAACCTCTCTTCCATCATGCGTCCTGGTTTAAAACTATTGCCCTGGGGCATAAAAATCAACTCCTAACAACTTCCAGTGGGACCACTATTCCATCAATGTTCCCATCAAATGTTGACTCCATGATTAATATTCACCCTCTTTCTTCGTTAATCATCAGTCTTCATTCATTTTTTTGTAACTTCCCGCTGACAGGGGTAGTGTTCGTAGAGCAGCTGGTAGGGAAAACAGAAAGAGCTGAACTGCTGTACACAAGCTGCGAAGGGAAAAAGCCACCTCGGAGCACTGTGTCAGCTCAAAATGATTCCTAAAGATGCAATTTTTTTTCCTAGTCCGAGAAGCAGTGGGGCTGAATTTTCAATCGTCTTTGTGAGATGGGACCTTACAACGACCCATGATTGTTATTGTACTGTTTTACCTTGAGCGTCATAGCACCCAGTAATTTAGAACAGGAACTACAGTAATGAAGAACAAACTGTCAGAATTCGGCTCATCAAATTAAATCTGTACATGATGCTAAAATAGAGTTTTTCAATTAACACTTGCACTGTAATTTGTGAATTGGAAGTCTGCTCCCAGCTTTGCCACTGACTTCCTGAATGACCTTGCACATGAGACTGATCTCTTCCTCCCTGCCCGAGCCATAAATTGAGCATAGTTATTGCTTTTTCCCTTGTTCTGTCTCTCTGAGCAGTTGAGATTGTCCATCCTGCAAAGAAGGGACTCCCTGCCTGTTGTCCAAGAAACTGTATAAACATGAGTTCAGTAAGCACCGGGGTAGATATGCATTCCTAAAATAGATGTTGCATGTCAATCTCCTTTCTAGAAAGCATTATGGCAATTTTTGTGATCCCTCTCTACTCTGGTAACTTCATAAAGAGATCTGGAGGCTGCATTCCCCAGGCTTAATACTTCATCCTCTGACATGCTTTGTGATGCGCTTTGATTTGTTTGATAGAAATGCTGAATAAGCTGCCTTACCATTGTGATCATGGTAATCTAAGCAATAAAGAAGCATCAAAAAGATAAATATTTGAGGTACAAAATCTAGAGCTCGGTTTGGTCTTCTCAGACACATCAGAAATTCTGTATGAATCAACATTTAGGACAATGAATTGGACATTAAGTCAACAAAGTCAAAATTCACAGGACAATCTTGCTGGTGAGAGGAAGATTTGTGTGTTATGCCTTTTTCTTTTCCTAGCGAGTTGATGGTACACGTGTAAACAGCTCCCTCAGTGTAGGTTTGCAGGATGCACAACTGATGGCCATCGCACATCAGCGGGATGGTGATGGCTGACAGGACTTTGCTGGGAGTCTGTCTTCTGCTTCTCCAAGGGACAAGGACTTTCTTTAATCTCAGTTTTTCTTTATCGTTTCCTTTCAGGGATGATTTTATTGCACTGGTGTTTTCCGCCTCTTTCCCATATACAGCGCAGTTCTCACGAGGGTACCACGCACAGGTTCAGGAGCCGTGCTGGAGGACCCTGCCTTATTAGAGCAAGTTTCCCTTCTGACTTCAGGCAAGTAAGGATAGTCCTCAGTTTGAGTAATAAATTTATTCAGCATTCGCACTAAAAAAAAAAAAAAAATCTTGCCCTGCGTAGCTGCAGCATTCATTGACTGGCAGTATTAGCAATTGTCTGTGTACTTCCAAATACAGCAGCATCTAATGCAACTTTTCTGGGGAAAAAAAAAAAACAACCACACAAATGTTACTGTTTCCTTGTAGAGAACATTATTGCCTTGAGTGCAGAGCTTGTACTTGTTTCCTTGTCTTCTGCTGATGTTTTTAGGATAAATCTTTATAATTAAAGGCAAAGATTATGAGAAATAAAAACTCGGTCAGTGTAAATTGCATCTTACGCAACACAGATAAAGAAATAATTGAACATGGTGGAGATCTGGTGGCATTTGAGACAGCACGATAGACTCAAGAAAGGTCAATAAATAGGTAGGAAAATGACAGACTTGCAGTGCGGGGCTGAATAAGCACCCACTATAACTTTTGCTGCTCTGGTCAAACTGAAACAAACTTTGGTGCAGAAATAATTTAAAACTGCAGATCCTAACAAATTTTGCATTTAAAACATTTTAAATCAGAATTTTTTTAAGTTGCAATAAAAATGGTTGCATTTCTATTAGCCAAAATTATGCTAAATTAATTATGCTCCATTAATATCTTTTTCCCTTGCGCTTCTAGGGAGAATTCTGCAAAACAGCAGAAGTCACTACTGTAAGCATTTAAAAGCTCTTCATGTTCCCAACATTTTCCCCTACAACTTAAATAATGTTGTGCAAGTATTGCTTCATTTTTCTCTCTCCCTTTATTTTCCAATCTGTTGTTTCACCAATATCTTTTCAAAACTTCATCTATGTTTTGAAACCTGATTTGCCATTAGGAGAAATGGAGCATTAAAAAAAAATTGAAACCTTTGGATATCATTCTGCGTGGGGGAAAAAAAAAAAGGGCAATAGCCGGGACGGTATTACAGCATTCACTTCATTATATTTGATGAAGTGAAAGAAAATATACGAACCACATTCAGCATTCACAAAAAGGATTTAAAATTGGTGGCAGAAACTTCACATTATTAATTGAAAGCATTGCGCAGGAAACATTTTGGGGTTGGATTTTTTGTTTATGAAAATAGGGGGGTTGTATCTTGTATGCTTTTTATTCCTCCTCCTCAACCAATTCCAGCTTAAATGTCAGCAGCAGCAGATCTTTCTCTGACAGCTTTTGGGTTTTTGTCAGTTTTGTGTCTTGATAGTTCCTGGTTTCAAATCTAAGACAATTTATTTGGTATCAGAGAGAGACTAGTCTTTTACTATTTTTTATTTACTGATTCAGGAGGTGGAGTAAAAGGATATACTGTTGCAGTAATCGCATGCACAGACTGATTACACACCAGCTCGGTATCTAATTTATATACTCCTTTCTTACTAAATTAGTGTGAACAACTGCAGAAGCCCGCTAGGAATGTGCAAGGGACTACATGTAAGTATTCTCATTTTTTACACAAACTTGGACCCGTATTTTGGAAGTGTTTTCCAAAATGTAGATTGCTAAGGGGGTGGAGGGTTTAACAGCTCCGATGCGGATCAGCATACCTCTGACATTAACGGAAGAGAAATGAAAGGTTCATCCCATTGTTTTAGAAGAAGTAAAAAATCACGAGGAAATTTGAATAATCCAGCATCAATGTCCTCAGCACCAACTGAGTGTTTCTTTTTAGTCTTTAGGCGACGTTTTGGGTTAGAATGATCTTTTCTTTGCAACCCAAGAATTGCAAGCTGCCTGGGGATTAGCTTCCTAAACCTGCATCCCTCTTCATCCAGGGAAGTTACTCCTGTCCTAGCATGTCACTAACCCACTGTACCATCCTGACGAGACCCTTTTTCTTTCTCTCATCTTTGCCTCAGTTTCCCACGTAGAAAACCATTGGGGCTCCATCTCTGCTATGCAGAGTAATTAAGGCTTAAATGAGGAGAGATTTCAAGGTGTGGATGCGCCCTTATTATAGCAATAATACACCTTTTATCCTATAGGAACAGCGCAGTGCCAGTTTAAATGGCTGTTAACTCTTTCGTCTTTCAGAGATCCTTACCGCGTTTTTGCATTCGGAAAGCCGTTGGAACAGCAGTAGGTAGGTAACTCCACTTACTTGTGTGAGGGATCCAATAACATATAAAATAGCACATTATCCCTTTAATTAACTACAATTGTAGATCACATTTAATATTATTTTTTGGACAGGAAATAATAGTGGGAGCCTAGAGGGAAATTTTATTTGATTGCCCTCCTCCATTACCCCAAAGATTGCTTGCTGTAGCATTAACAGTGTGAGTAGGAAAGGTCTCCAAAGCACAGTTTCCCGACTCGCTCGATACAAGACTGCAGCAGACGCTGCTAAAATAAAACAAACACCAGCCATTACCCGCCGTGCAATGGGAAGAGCTGCCACCAGCTGAAGAGGACAGTTAAGCTCCATTATACACAAATGTCTGGACCTTGGAGACTCCCCTCCACTGGACCTATTCACTGGTCCTTCCTTGGGGAAGAAGGACTGGAAGTGGGGCATCAACATACACCTGCTGCCACGCATGGTGGTATGATGGTGGCACGGCTGCTTGGTTGGTGACCCCCAGCACTCTGGGGGTTCCCAAGGAGGTAAGGCACCAGCTACAGGGTTTGCAGGGAGGAAACGTGTTCAAGTGACTAAAGATGATAAGGGAATTAGTAACAATTTCTGTTGGGTGTTTATTTTTTTGAGCACTGGGCTGTTCCCCACTAGACTACTTAAGGAGGAAAACAAAATTACGCTGTAAATACTTCCCTATCACCAAGAACTGTGAATACAGAAAACAACACATCAATGCTCATCAGCAAGGGCAAGACCTTTATGTCAATGTTCATTTGCAGAACAAATGTGCTGCGGTATCCTCCCCGGGGTTGTAAATATCCCCATTGTGCTCCTGCAGGAAGGGCTGTTGCCCTAGGTGGCTGGGCAGCCTTAATGGGAAACCTGGATTTGTGTAAAAAGAGCAACCCGTTCCTTCCTCCTCGCCAATCACACTTCTTCAGAAAGCCCAAATACTGTCTAAGTATCGTCACAGGAGAGGCAATAAGGCTGATCACCTGGCTCTTTTCATGGTGCTCCTTTTCTCCATGTGAGGCAGGAGGAAGAGTGGACTTTCCATTGCTGCAGATGTGCATCACGGTTCTGTGGAAGAACTGGGGATGTAGAGAAGCCAAAGGGCAACAAACCCACCCAAGTTTGCCTCTGCAACTGCAGGCCACAAGCACACCATCTATGTAGGACACTGGGGGATGAACCAGCAGCATATCGGCCACGTGTGTGCTGGCCGATGGTGGATCACGGTGGAGTTGGCTTTCCAGAGGAGCGAGGTACCCCTAGGTAAATGCCACACAGCTCAGAGTCGGCACATGCAGCTTGCAGTCACTGTGGCAAACTTGTGGTTCTCCTCCACGTCTCTGTGGGCAGATCATAAGGTACTTATTTTATTTTCCTCTTAAGCTGCTTTAACCCAGGTTGCTGTGGGACTGTGAAGCTCTCGCATTTATCAGCATTAAATAAGAAGCAATAAGCTCTTGGCTGTGCTGTGAAGAGCTTTCCTTTCCTGGGTAGTAAATCTGCAGCAACTCTCTCTTACAGTTTTATTGAGGGTTATCAAGTGTTTGTTCAAAAGGCATTTCCGTGCATTCAACGTTCTTCTAATTGGGCAGTGAGCGGTAATGTTCTCTCCGGACAGACTATTATTGCCGTGGTAAAATTTGCTCTGTTTAGTCAATAGACTGTCCTCGTTGTTAACTTGCTGGGTGGAGAGAGGAAGTAGGACCGTATTGGCATATGGTTTCTACTAAATGGAGTTTGAACTGTGTCACTTTTAGAATCAGCTTCCTCAGAATGCTGGGAATGTGTCCCATGCTGTCTCAGAAAGCCCTGTAGGACAAGAAATCTATATAGAGACAAATCTTCTCCTTTGAAGAACTCCTAAATTACATCTGTGCAATGTGCATGGAGCCACGCTGCTGCCCTTCTGGCATGGCGTGGCTGAATTTCAGCCCAGACCTCTCGTCCTCGAGTAAGAAGCGCTGCAGAGGAGCCTGTTGCTGAAGCGGACTCCTGCTGGCCCCATGCAGTGTGAGCGTCCTCCGTTGCCGTGGTGGGACAAGTGGTTAAAGATGGTCTTCACAGTCTGGACTCAGAAGAGGAACTGTTGATTAACAGGGTGGTTTAGAATGAAATCCCTTTCGTGGGACATCTGGAAACCTGGGATGGGCACCGGGAAGGAAGTGTGTGTAGCGGGGGTGAGGTGGGCTTTGTTTACTCCAAGAAAATAAGTTCATTTTGCATTTGGTCTGCCTTTTTTTTAGCTACTGGTTGTTGGGATGAAGAAGTCAGAAATGAGGTGGTCAAAAAAACGGGATGGAAAAGGAGTCACCCAAACTTGCCACATAACAGCAAATTATTTTGGACACAGTAAAAGCAGGTTTGCACTTGGGTGAGGTGTGACCTACGCGTGGCTGCACCCCTGCCCATGTCTGCTGGACTCACACATCTCTCCTGACGCCCAAACCTTCCTCCGGCACAGGGTGAGCTCCTGCTCCTTCCTCAGAGGGAGGCAGGGGAGGAGGAGGAGGGGTGGTTCAGCCATGCTGATCCAATCTGCACCTGGACAGCTGGTACTTTGCGCAGCGCCTTCATTTTAAAGCCATCCATCATGCTCAGGGGATCACATCCAGGCCCTGAATTGCAGAACTGGCACCTTGGGAAGTGTTCAGCTATGAAAACTGACTTGGCAGGACAGCTTTGCCATGTGAAAAAAAAATGCTAAGACTTTCTTATTTTTAAAAGGCAAGGTAAATGGAAGTGGCTGAATTGACTCACAGGCATTTTCAGTGGATATATGGCTCTCCTGTGCCCTGCTGTTGGATGGATATGGGCAAGCCCAGCCGCGGTGAAGAGATTTGGTGCAGATGGGAATGGGAAGAGTGTTACATCTGTAAACTATCATGTCTTTAGAGTTGGCCTCCTGTGTCATGTCAAAGTTCAGTCTCCCAGCGATGTGTGTGCGTTTCCATGGCAGAATGGATCAGTGAACAGAAATGCAGGCCCTTAGGTCAGAACTGCAAACTTTGGGGCTGAGGTTCTGATCATGATGGGGTGCTACAGTGCTCTCGGATGAGAAGTTTGGGCTGGCCTGATGTTGGACACAATCGGTCTAACTTCTAAGTTGCCCGAACACAGACATTTGGGATCTGTACTGCCGTACAGGTGAGGACATCTTTTTGAGGTACCAGCTGACCTCAGCTTGATGATCTGGAAGTGAAATGAGATTATACCAAGGAACACTTGATGAATTTTCCTTGGTTTTATTCCTGGTACATTAGGTTGCATTGGTTTAGTAATTTGCAGGAGGAGTGGATAGCATAGATACAATAGGAGGCTTAATTAGTGTGCAGAGTGCTTTGAGATCTTCGATGAAAGGTGAAACAGATGCAGAAAGTTATCTTTCGCCCTCCTCAGAGGCTGTATTCCAGTAATGGATGAAGTGACCCCTAAAATATAATATTAATTCTGCAAAGCACTTGGGAGTTTTTCTGAATCAAAGGTGCTATGCAAATATATTCTCTCTTTCCTTTACCAGTCCCTTTGAGCCAGCCAGTCCACCATTAGTGGCGATTCTCATTTAATCAGAATTCAGCCTTCAAATTTTCTGCAAGTCCGTAGATAAATAACGCAGCAGCCGTAGTTGATCATTTATTTATAAATCTATTTATAATCTATGTTTTGCATATTAATCAAAACCACTCCATGTGGCAATTCCTGATTAAGAACTATTTTTTGTCTCGTCTCTCTTGCCCCTAGATAATATGCAAAGAATTAGATTAGAAATACTTTTTATAAATAAATTATGATAAACTCCTGGTTTATTTATATACTCAGACAAAGCCGCCACTCTTCCAAACGCTGGATTTCTTCCTCCTCCTCCTCATACGTCCACCTCCCTGCCATGTGGTAAGCTACATCGGTTGTGGCACTCAGAGTGGTCCTTTAAATGGGAAATCCTTGATTTTTAGGTGGAAAAATGCCACTTCCCACCTCAGGTGAGACAGCCCGAGGCCTGACCCAAGGCAGCATCGTCAGAATGAGTTGAGGAGTTCAAGGTACTTCTTGTGCACACAAAAGCTAAAGGGTAATAATTACATAAATTCAGGAAACACCTTGCAAAGTTTGGGGCTGCAGAGTGTCATGGGCAGGCAGGAGAAGCGTTAGAAACAAGGGAACAGGGAAAAGCAGCTCTGAAAAAGCCAGAGCTCTCTGAACCTCCCCCTGTAGGAAACGCAAATTGTTTTGCTGAGGTTGGTTGGATGAGGAGGATAGCTGCAGAAGGCAGTAGCTAAGGTCTCCATGATGGGAAGTCCTGCAACTGGGCTGCTCCTGTGTCGCACGACTGAGATTTTGGGCCGCACTGAGAAATGCTAATGGCATGCACTCCCCTGAGCGTCAGGAGTAAAAGGGCTCTGAGCCAGAGGGTGAGGACCTATGCCGCCTCCTCTCCCTGGGGAGAGGGCTGCCTGGGGACAGGGCTGCTCAGCTGGGAGGTTTTCGGAAGCCGCCTCGCACCCTTCAGGAGCAAGTATCCATCGAGATCAGTGTGTAGCTACACTTTTTGCGTCTAGCTAAACGAAGCCGTGGTATCATGCAGTTAATTGTATCAGCAAAATAGTCATCATCTGTACATGTGTTTCTAGTGGCTCCTGTGTACGGTCTGATATCGTCTATGCATTGGAGAAATAGCGAACTAGAGTACGTTATTGCGGAATGTAATTAAACACTGATAGTACCACATGTGCTACCTATTTGAATTGGCCATGGTGGGACTACTCAAATGTTTAAATAGTTTTAATTTAATCTAGGGGTTTTGGTTATGTGCATATTACCTGTTGTGTAAGCATTTTAGATCGTTATGGAATACAAACACGGCGCTGCAACCAATTGGCAAGAATTGAGAGAAATTATCTGATAGCGTTAGGTCCTGGAGTCATGTGTATTTGTGGTTCCAATCATGTTTCTAGCCTTACGAGCTAAACGGAAAAGGTTTAAAATAAAACCTAAATACATTCTGAGGACAGGAAGAAAAAGAAACAAAGGGGAAAAAAGTCCCTGAATTTCTTAGGTCATGATGGAGGAGGTCAGGAATTAGGGTACCATGGGGGCTGGGAGACTTGGCTTCGCTTCCCATTCCTGCCACGTATATTCTGTGTGACTTCCAGCACGCCAGTTTTCTTTATCTCTGTAAAGTGGGAAAATTAACAACTTCCTATGGCAATGTAAGAAAACTAAATACTGCAGCCACAACCTTAGTCATTTAAGAGAAAGTTTTGCATACAAACGGGTGATTCAGAAGGCCTTTGCCGTGCACCTGAGATCTTTTCATTCAGCAATGAAATGCAGCAGCCTCTGGGATGGGACATGGCACGCCCCAGAATTAGAACTGTCATGTTATAGAATAAACATTTCCCAGAGTTTCTGGAGAGTTTGTGTTACGGCAGCTTGCCTGAAGACACCAACTGAAGGATTTCTATGTGCATGCTTGAAGAAACTGAACTTGTAAGCGCATAGTTTGGAGTTGAGTATTTTATTTCTGTTTTGTTGCTCTGTTTTGCACAGGTACCTGTTCAGAAGTGGAGGCAATACTGTATCAGCCGGTCAGAATTCAACAAATCTCTAACACAGAGCAACAAATGTTTACTGAGGGCCAGTCTTCAACCAATTTAGAATTCATATGCGCAAAATACTGTACGAGAATAATGTTGAGGAACAAGTTTAGGCTAAGAACATTGTTGGGTATTATTTGTTCAGCTGACTGCTGAACTTTAATTTAAACAAGGGCTGATTTAGAAGAGCAGTGAGATGTCGCAGTTTGGGCTTTCCACTCATTATCTCTCTGTTCCTCTGGCTCCTGGCCTTACACCGTCCTACCTGTAGAACTGCGGTGTTGGCCCTTGATACCTGATGTCACATAGGGCACAGCGGACAGGGCCAGGAATGCATGCCCTGCTGTGCCTTATCTTGCTTAATGAATACTGTTCCCTCGATAACTTTATTGCCCTCTGTGTGTTCCAGGATCCTTAATTACTTTCTGCTTGGCAGACAGGATCTTTTTTTTTTTTTTTTATTTTTGTTAAGCATTACCAGATTCCCCAAGCATCACTACCCGCAGGGAGAATGTCATAATAATTGAACCACAATCAAGCTATATGAAAAAGAAGACAAAAGGGACAAATTTAAAGTCAGCTCTTCTCTCACCATCAAAAAGAAAGAACTGGAGGCTCCACAGTATTTTTCTGTTACCTTTAGAAGGACATGAGACATCACCACCTGTGCCAGCTGCGTACACAAAGCCTGTGGGCAGAGACAAACGGCCAAACCTGGGGGCTAGATCAAGACCTGGTGCAAGATTAAACTGCTCGGTTATAATTATAGCCTTTGGCGGTAAGATTTCTGTTGAATTATCCCCTCTTTGTGAGGATTGTAGGCTCTCCCTTGCTCTGCCTGTGCTGTTATAAATGACTTGATGACCCCAGTTCTCTTCTTCTATGTTCTAATTTCTTTCGTATTTGTAGCTGCATCTTAAGTCAGTGCCTGTGATCCCAATATCACGAACCTGTGCTTTTTTTTCTTTTACTTTTCAGTAACATCAAGAAAAAGGGAGTTTTGGTATTTGTTGGGCTTTTTTTCCCCCCTTTACTTCCACTTGTATTAAAGACTTTGTGGTATTTTTTTTAAAAGTAAGCTTTTCCCCCTTTCTTAGTTACTACTGCAAGGCGGAAAACATGATTCATTGTATCCCAATAGAATCAGAATGCAAAGGCAAATTCAAGCTGTGAAACATGAGTTTGATTGTTCATCTGTAGACTAGTCTCTCATGGTCTCTGAATACTTGTGTATTCATACTGATTTTCTCCACCTCTTCTATTGACTATCCAAAAATGCCTTTACTATTCTCTCTTCTGAAACTCAAAATATAATAAAAAAGCAACTTTATACTGGCTATTAAAAAGTTGGGTTTAGGTAAGGGTCAGGGTTTAGACATTTTACTCCAAGGGTTTTCTCTCTACAAACTTGGTAGAAAAACCTAGGAGAGCAATCTTTCCTTCAAAACTAGTTTTATTTCCTGAATTTTTATCAGACAGAAAGGTGTCATTCTTTGTTGTCCTGGCATTTTAGATTGACTGTATCTAATGATTTTTCCCTCCCAAGACAGAACACAGGTGGACGTTACTATGTGAGTGATTGCTTGAGATTATTCTAAATTTCACAAAATAGGAATTATGTTTTTCTCAACTAAAGACCCATCTCCTTGTATACTGCACTTAACATTGAATAAATACAGCCAGGATCAGTGAACTGAAGTTTGTGGGCAGAAGGTAAAGACTTGGAGACTAAACCAGTTTCAATACTTGCACCATGCTAGTTAACAGCCCTACTGCCGTGGCTCGTCACTCCTGGGCTTTTATCCACCAACCTGTCTGCCCCCCTAAACTATCTTTTCTATTTTTAGCTTCTGTGGAGGAAGAAGAGAGGCTTGGAAATGGTGTGTGGGAGTTAATCTAAAAATCCTGTTGAGGTACTTTCTCAAGGGTTTTAGGGAGTGCTAAAAAACCCCAAACAAAAAACTTCTAGTAACTGCCTCAGAGATGGTCAACTGAAGGTACTGCAGAACAGGCGAGAACATTGAAAGTGGTGGGAAACAGAAGGAAAGAGAACAAGATGTGCCCTTGTGAGAGCACACAGTGGTTTAACTCAGGAACATGTGAGTCTCTCATTGAATTAGTATGTTGTGATTGCAGGGGGACTTGCCTCTGAAGTGATGATGATTTATTGCTGTGCTTCGTTTCATAATTGGCAAATGGAGAAAAACAGGTGCTGGGCCAGGGAGAGAGGAAAATTCGTGTTCATCAGGACACCTCTGACCTTCACAGTAAAAGAGAAGAGGCGTCATCCTGTGCTGCCTTCTGCAGAAGTCATGTGCTGCCTTTGAGTAACTCTCCAGAGGCTGCGGAGACACGGGGAGAGGCAGCCTTCCCTCAGCTGCCCGGGGAACCCAAGGTCCCTGACTTGTCCTCTGCTGTCCTAGAGTGACCTCTCCTGCGTGGAGGCTGTGCTCTCGGCATATAGATCCTATACTGTGTCCATATGGGAACAAAATGCTGGCAACATGTATAGTCCTTTTGAAAAATCTTCTCTGAAATACTGCAGGGTTAAAAATCCGGCCTCAGGGAAGTGACCCAACGGTCTGGGGACTTCTCTTGGTGCTATGTGGTTAGAGCTTCAACAGGAAGGCAGGTTTGTGTGCCCACTGGCAGCAATTGTTGGTCTACTGGAAGAAATGCAGAAGTGGAAAGGATGCAGCTGGAGCACCTCTCCTATGAAGACAGGCTGAGAGGGTTGGGAGCGTTCAGCCTGGAGAAGAGAAGGCTCCGGGGAGACCTTAGAGCCCCTTACAGTATCTGAAGGGGGCCTACAAGAAAGCTGGAGAGGGACTTTTCACAAGGGCATGTAGCAGTAGGATAAGGGGTAATGGCTTCAAAACGGAAGAGACTAGATTTAGATGAGATATCAGGAAGAAATTTTTTACTCTGAGGGTGGTGAGCCCCTGGCCCAGGTTGCCCAGAGAAGTTGTGGCTGCCCCATCCCTGGAGGTGTTCAAGGCCAGGTCGGACGGGGCTTGGAGCAACCTGGTCTAGTGGGAGGTGTCCCTGCCCAGGGCAGGGGGGTGGAACGAGACGATCTTTAAGGTCCCTTCCAACCCAAACCATTCTATGATTTTCCTTTCTATCAGCCTTTTAGCAAAGCTCACCACTGGGTCAAGCTGTTAGTGATTCTGGATTTAAGCAAAGATAAGGTGTGCAAGTGCTGACTGAAATTTCAGCCGCTTGTTGTGGTCTCTACGGGCTTTCGTCCTGCTATTGCTGTGCAGTAGCACAGGACTGAGCAGTGCAGAGGAAATTGCTCCAAATGCTGCTTTTTGGGTGTAAAAAGGTACCTGGAAGATCGATGCCTGGTAACACGGGTGCACAAGATAGCTGAGATGACCCCAAGGAGTGAATATCTCAGGGGTCTTTGAAGAAATGTCTGCTTTTCTGGTATGTCATAACTGGCTAGGATGCAGTTCTCAGCCGTCACATGAATCAAGTCGGAATGAGCCCATTTCAGTAGAAATGACATGCCTAATTTTGAATTTACCCATACCACAACAGACATCTCAGAAAACGGAAGACAGCAAGACATGTTTTGGGGAAAAAGCCCATCAATTTAAATATTTTCCTATAGCATTAACCTTTCCGTTATTTCTGAAGGAAACAAAAAAAGGGAGGACCTGTTCAGCCTAGAGCAAAGTCAGCCTGGGCCCAATTCACGGCCACTCGGCCATGCTTCTCTCTGAGGCTGAGAAGGTGCTGTGAAGTGTTGCAGAAGGCCCAGGGGCCTTGATTTTTGCATCATTTTTGGGAGACTGCCCCTTGGACACAAACAGAGGGAAACTCGATTGAAAGCTAGTACAGGTGTGGGTTTTTTTTTTAAGCTATGATCACAGATCCTTGCAGTGAAAAAGGAAAGCAATCCAACAAGCTGCCTGCTGCTTACTGCCAGCTGCTCCTGATTACTTCAGCTAATTTCAGGCCTGGAAACATTGTTGACAATGTGATTTCTGAAACACGGGAAGTGTTATTTGGTCATGCAATCTGTACCATATCTGTGTCAGGAGTTTCGCTGCTGTCACTTGCAGCAACTTTCACCGCTCTATCATCATCTCCCAGAACTAATTACCTTAAATTGATAAAAGTAGATTTTTAGAAGTAAGATGCCTTCCGTTATTTGCTTTTCAGGTGGTTTATGAAGTTGTTTTAGCATGCTCTGTTGAGCTGTAGGCTTACCTACATCACGAACAGAGCTGTAACAAGGCATTTTGGAGGCTTATGCCAACGGAGGGAACGATTAAGTAGGCAACAAAATGTGTAGCCCACATTGTCCCTGCCTTGCTCTGTTTCACACAACTCTCTGCTGCCTTTGCATCCCTCTTCCATCTGCTCCCCATGACCTGCTGAGAGCCACATCCCTCTGCTCTCTCTTCTTCCCGGCTGCCACAGCACTCCTTGCTCATCCCCTTTCCCATATATATATCTATATATATGTTGGGGTTTTTTTTCCCCCCTGCTTGGAAATAATGTCAGTCTGCATCTACGCTTGTCTTTCACAGCTAAATGGAATAATACTACAGAGCATCTCCATTATAAAGACAAAATTCATAAAATAGGCTCAGGCCTTACTTTAGTATCTCTTAGTGCAGCATTTCCATGAGTCTAACGACTGCTGTAGTTTATAAGCTCTGGTGCAGGACTGAGAACTTGGAGGATCTCTCTAATACTAAGAGGTGAACAAACCGCTTGTATTTTACAGTATCCAACATGATGAACTGCAGTTTGGAAGCGGGGAGGGATGGGGACGACACACAAATGCTAGTATCTAATTTCTCAGAAAAAAAAATAATTAAGTGCAGTAATTTTGGTAGGAGGCTTAATAGTAAGTACATACACCATTTTGCATGAATACTCAGCATGCGCTTCTTGCTGGGGCAATCCTTAGGTGGAGCTGAGAGTGTCGCTCACTAAAGCAAGTTCTGTAGCACCTGGAGCTTCCTTGCTGCAGAATTTATATGTCTGGGTTTCTTGTGTATCACTTTCTGAAGAAAAGTTATGGAATATAAAGTGAAGAAGCTTGTGATCAATTTTGTTTCAGTGATTTATTTCTTGTTAAAATGATTCAGAAGTGTTCTTTGCTTTCACTTGAATTTGAATACCAGGGAAAAGCACCCTTTCTTCCTCCTCACTTAGTTGAAATTATTATGTTTTATTAACAACCTTAAAACTGTTTTGATTTAATACTGAGATACTTAAAGTTCCTAATTACAGTTTTATGAAAGAGGAAACTAAAACATAGATAGGTTTATTGTGTTTATTACTTTCTCAGTTGACTTTTACTTAAAGTAAAAACTAGTTTAACTCATGTAAGACCTTTTCCTAAGGAGTCACCAATGAACTGCTGGTGTTACCTACCCATTCAGAACTGCCAGCTTAACAGTGGCCACATCATCTCTGTCTTCCTGGCATCAGGCAATAATTCTCTGCTGTCCTGGGCTTATCTCCCTTGCCCCGTGTCTTCAGTACAAATTTTCACCCTCTCCTCCCTTTTTTCACATCAGCTTCTTGCACCTGCGATATGCATCCACTCAGCCAGTGCTTTAAAAGCCACTCTTGGTATCAAAACAAATTTTACACGTGGAGAACAGATCTCTGAGTTATCTTACAAATGAATCTGCTGGCTGGCTTTAGTCTTCCTTTTTTATTTTTTTTGTGTGGTGTGTGTTAATGGATCACTTAGAAAATAAGTGGCGCTTTTAGTGTCCATTAACTCTCATTTAACTAATGCTAAATTGCACTTGAGCACCTATGGACACACTTGTGAGAGGCACGTTAATACCAGATTAATTCATTATGAGTGGGCCTATTACTTCCAATGTAAAATGAATTCATAATCATGGGAAATCTAAAATAAAGGCTTACCAAAAAAAATACTTGGTAGCATGTTAAGTATCCATTAATGCAATGGAATGACGCTCAGACTTTTACAAATACAAATGAAATCCCCACGAAGAAGGGTGGCAAAAGGGAGTTCTGAATAGGAATATTCATGATATAAAACATGGAAATTCATCCCCTACCTATGACCTTCAGTGTGTATAGGGGGGAAGAAATTAATACAACACTTCCCTGATAACAGGCTTTTACAAATATTATAAATCACATTTGAAGTTTCCTTTGAATTTCAGGATTTCCCTTTCTCCTTTAAGAGAAAAAGGCTTATTTTTGTTTCTCCTTTTTTTTCCGACAGTGCAATCGCAAAGAATGAGACCTGAGTGGAAGAGGACTGAGAAATGACCCACTGGCTTTGGGAGTTCCTGTCCCCTGGTGTCATTGCCACCTCCTGGGGTCCTCGCTCAGAGTGGGTGCTCTTTGCTGGGCGTCACTGAAGTTTTGCTTTTGGTGCTTCATGTGGCTGGGAACTCAGCGTGCCATCTCTGCTCCTCGGGAGCCATGGCCTTTGCTGCAGCTGAACCTTTTCCTGACCTTTACGGGACGCTTGTCCCCATTATCCCAGCCTGCCACTTACCTAAAGTGAAATGTTCAAAAAACACAGTATGGCAAAACACAACAAATAGTGTTAAAAAAGTTTTGCAGACGTGGTAACTCCAGCTGGTCGCAATAGGCAGATGATTATTTTATTCTTGTTTCTATATTGTTATTGGGTCCAGCTGAGACCTTATGTGTAAATACAGAGAGTGTCCCTGCCCTCCAGGGCTTGCAAACTATCAGAAACTGGTAAAACAGATGTTCCAAGAGATGGAGAACTTGTTCAGTGGCACATGGCGCAATCAGAGCTTTCCTCATCTCCTAAATACCCCAACGTATGGAGGCAAACCCATCCGTGGCTCTGTGCTGCATCTTTTTGCTATCAGACCTTCTGCTGACCCTGAACAGCTTCTGTTCTTTGAGGGCTCTTTTTTTTTTTTTTCTTTTTCTGTTGTTGCTCATATTTTTCCCTCACATTAATTATACAGATGTACTGGGGGCCATGTGCTTTGCCACATCACAAAGGAAACCACAGGACTTCAGATCAGAAGAGCTGCCAGATGTACTTGCCCTGCACAATACCACGCAGGGGTCACAGCTCCGGCTGCCAGACTGGGCTGGCTGCCTCTGCAAAACAGGATGGGGACATCACCTGTTTCCAGAAAAAGGGACCACAGAATACACAAGCTCAGCGCAAACACATAGCAACATTTGGGGATTGATTTTATTAGTGTTTGGGTCTTTTTCTTTTCTTTTCTTTCTTTTTTTTTCTTTCTTCCTTTAGTAGATGTGCTAACTACCCTGATTCTTTAAGGTCAGAGCTGCCAGTCTATACTTAGGCTGACGAGTATCTTATTTCCTGACAAGCCCTTTGACTCTTGGTGCCTTTGCAGTTTGAAGTCCAGAATCGAGACTTTCAGGACTGTGCCTGCTTGGGAAAGTGTTGTTTGTGTATGGCTCACCTCATTTTTCTTATGCTTGTATTTCATTTTTGGTATGCCAGTAAAAGTCATTAAAGACAAGGGGTTTGAAGCGACTGTTTTCTTCAAGTAGGAACTCAGGAATGGGTTGTACTTTGTCTCCTTTAGCAAACTTGGAGCTACATCTCTCCCAACAGTCTGCTAGCCATGTTTTTTCTTTGGAGCCTGCAGAAATGGAAGACAGAAATGTCTGGTTTCATCTTTGGGATTTTGCTTACTTATCTTTTCCTCCTTTGGAAAGGTGACAAAAAATTGACTTTTTTTCATGGAGGACACAGTTCCCACCGACTCCTCTCGACACGGAGGGTACTGTGTCAATATGTATTTCTTAGACTACGTCTCTAACCTACTCCATTCCACATACATGGAGGGACAGGGAGAGGGAAGAAAGCTACTATTTCTATCCCTCAGGAGAAATTCACAGGAGAAATCCAGCCATTACATATATCCAGCTGTCATTTCTAAATCCTGGTTCTAATTCTTTTGCCTATTTTCTTTCATGAACTTGGGGGTTGTGAGTGGGAGGCACATGACTTAACACAGGAGCAAAAAGTTGCCCTTCTACCACTGGTTTTCTACTCTGGTAAAAAAGAAAAACTCTTCATTGAAATAACCTGGGGTAAAATCTTCAGAACCATGTAAGTGACCCCAGAACATAATCCCTGGGATGTTGGCTTGTTTGTTTGTTTTTCTCAAAAGTGAGCGATACATTTATGGTACCTGATCATATTCATTGCAGAGCCTGTTTAGACGCTGGGCAATCGCTGAGTGAGCTTGAACAGCCATGTAAAATGTACCAGTAGCGTAGAGAGGAATGGGGTCCCAGGGTGTCATGCTGCACCTCATCAGCACAGCTGGAGCTCAGGACCCAGCTTGTCCAGCCTCAGCCGGGCAACACTGGATTTAAACGTCCCTGATGGATGCTAAGTGTGTAGGAAGCCTCTGCTATAGGACTAAAGGCTCCACGGCACTTCAGGCATCCTCTAAAATTGTATCGTTCCTCCTCTTAAACCTGGTGACTTTGTCTTTAATTATTCTTGTCCCAGGTTTTCATTAAACGGGTCATAATTCCAAATTCTTCAGTCTAACAGTAAATGGGAGATGCCAACGGCAAATCTATCTGATGCATGTAAATACAGGATATCAATTTCAATTACTCGATAAACTTAGTCCATCCAAAACAAGTTAAAATCAATATAATATTTCACTATCCAGAGAAGTGAGGAGCAAAATACCCGACTTATTTTAAAATAGTTTACAAGTCTTCCATATTTTTCAGGTAAGTGAAATATTGGCACATGGGGATTGAGTTTGCGTCTTGCCTGTTCTTATAAAATTCCACTGGTGTCTTTTGCTACTGGACAGGGGATAAATGAAGATCAGTTCCCTATCACCCCGCACAGTCGCGTAATCTGTGATCTACAGAGGTTTCCTCCCTTAAAAGAAAAAGGCAGGCAAGAGAGAGACTCCTGTGCAAGACATAGATAGAGAAAATGATTTCCTTTTCTTGCTGAAAATCGTGCCTGTGGGAATTCCATGGCTTGTGTTACATCTTCGTGTAATTTCACTTGAGCTTTTGTATGAATCAATGATGAGGCATTTTCTCTTTCATTCAGAGCCTGTAACTTTGTGTAGCCTTAAAGAATAAACCTCTCTTCCTTCTCGCCTCCATGTGTAAGCCTCACAGAAGGCTGCAACCTCATTGTGCACACCTGGGAAAAGGCAGCCAACTACCTACCAAGGGGCACAAAGACTCCAGGGCTATTATTGTATCTAAAGCAGAAAGAATGGGTGTTGAATAGCAGCACATCTCCATCCGAATGACCCAGCCAAGCACCCAAACGTGCTGGCACTTGGAGTCGGTGTTGCCTACCCTGAACCTCTCCCTGGGACGGGTTGGTGGTGGGGGAAACCCCCTTTCTCGGCCCTTCCTGCTAATTGCCTAATTACTGCCCGGTGGAGCTCCTGGGTCAGGGCCTGCTCCTGCTTTCCCGGCCCAGAGCAACAAGAAGCAGCGGAATCCATTGTGTTAAACGGCTGCTGAGTGGGGCTCGGGGGGTGGCCGGGTCGTGGAGGTTTTCCCTCGAGTGGTTTGCGCTGGGGTAAGTAGTACCTTCTTCGTTGCTAACGAAGGGAAAGAGTTCTTTATGGGCTGGTCATGCAAAATGTTGTTGTAAATCTGCTTCGGTTCTGCTTTCTCGCCTGGCCTCTGCCGCCGTGCCCTGCCAGGGCAGAGAGATGTCCCTGGGCCAGCCCTGCTGACCCGGGGCCGGTGTGTGTGTGTGTGTGTCTGGGGGTGTGGGTGTGT
>VYZM01018899.1:1263427-1308747 GCA_013398915.1 Dromas ardeola | reverse complement strand
AGTCTGAATCCCCTGTGGGTGTTGCTTTGCTTCAGCTGTTCCAGGGCACAGCAGTAATACATCCACTTGAGATGTCTCTTTGTTTTCTTATTGTAGTCTCTCACCCAAACTCTAATTGCTCTAGGAACACTAATGAGCGTGCCATCAGACCTCCCTGTGATAGTGGCAAATGTTATATTCATTTTATAGACAGGGAATGTATCTGAGCAGGCTCACACTGATTTCATCAGTGCAACCAGGAACAACTTTTATTTTTGCTGGTTGCTTTTTTTTTTTTTAAATGGGGCTTTTCTTACAGGGTCATCCTTGGCTTATTTTTGTAATAAACCCGTTTTTAAGAAAATGTAAGGCTGTACAGTTTCCAACAAGTTCAGGTAGAGAGGAATTTGGAAATGGGGATACTGTCATGCTGACTGTGAGCATGAAGTCAAATGGTGACTAGCTAAAGTAGCGCAAGGGTTGCAGAGGGGTGAGCGGGGAGGCAGGCACACAGGATCCTTTCCTCATCACAATTTTTGTTAAAAAAAAAAAAAATCTTAGCTGAGCAAAAAAACTTCAAGTGCATTTTGGAGACATCTGACTGAGAGATGAATAGCAATTAATGGGACCAGGTAGGTTGCAGCTGGCTAATCTGAGCTGAAGCAGCTCATGCTGAAACCTCTGCAGAATAAATTCCCTGTTTTGGGGGAGTTTCTTGTTGCCAGGTGATCTGCTCCAACACTCAGACCAAAGGCGAAGGGAATGCTTTTCATACTCTTTCATGCTTTTATACTTTTTGATTTGGCGGTGTTCCTACCTATGACCATATTTCTGGTAAATTGGAGGGCAGGCTTTTTTTGTGTCATAAATTACCAACAAAGTTCTTCTACAGGCAAATTACATATGCATACCTGCATTTTTGGGGCAGTTGGTGGACCACCAAATATTGCAATACTGGAACTTATGATGGAGTCTCTTCTTATCATTGTTTAAAAACTCCACAACAGAAATGTACGAATGTATTAATACCTTTGTCTAACCTAAGGCATTAGCAATGTATTCAGAAGTTGCATCCCTGGGACCTCTCAAGCCATAGCAGCTGCTTCCCCAGGTTAGGAGTAAGAGACTAGGCAGAAGCTGGTTGTGTAATCATAGCTGAAGACTTACAGAGTTTGCTGTATGGAATTCTCTTTGTACACATGTGTAAACAGGAGCTGAGCAAAAAAATTTAGACTATACCTTGCAGACTTACCCGTTCTCGGCAATGCCTAACTGGGAGAAGCGGCCCTATAACCTCCTCAGTTTCCTTTTATAATCTTTTGAAATCTTGCAAATAGAGAGAAATTATGCCAACTGTTATTGTACCTGGTGAGTCACGCTAATCCCTCAGCAGACAAAGTATAGTTATGTTTTTGACAGTGATATCATTAGTAGCAACCGTATGAAGGTATGGGCTTTCTTGTTTTTCCTGTGACCCCAGTCACTCACCCAGTATGCCTCTCTGTAACTCTGGGGTATGCAAAGAGTTCAATCCCAGCAGCTCAGCTCCTTCGGTGTTTCTGAGGGTGTCTATCCGTGTTGCTCCTTACCAAAAACCTTCAACATTTTTTGGAAGGACTCCTCTTGACTGAAGGCCTCAGGAGCCCAATCTTCAAGATGATTCCTTATGGAAGTCCTTCAGCATCCCAGGAAAGACTTCTTACAAATGTCCTGTCATCACTTCAGATACAGTTCTGACAAGAAGCCACAAGGGTCTCATTCGTAAAAGCCTTGCACATCATATTATATGCCCACAGTTACTGTAGACATTTCTGGGCTGCAATAAACTTGTGTGACAGAAACCATTCTTTCTTTTTACAGGTGACATCCTCAAATTGCTGGGTCCTATTCTCCATTGCTTTGCACCTTTGCTGGTCTTATCCAGTTATGCAAACTCCTACCAGAGTGGAACAGTAGCATTTCATCCTCCTGCCCAGGAGAGTTAATGTCGGCAGAAGTGAAAGGCAACGGAGAATTGAGTTATATAGCTTCCCTCTTCTCCCAAAGTGAGCATTTCAAAGTTGTCCGTTCCAGACATAAGTGAAGGTGTGGGATTTGAAGATGGCTTGAATAAATGCTTTACGTTGTGTGTGACCTCTAAAAATGAAGGGACAAACTTAGTGCAGTATGTCCCAAGTTGCAGAACAGTAATTAGCAGGGGAAGGGTCAACCTGTTTGTCAGAAGTACGAAATTAGATGAGAGAAGGCATTTTGGCCATGGGGCCTTCCTTAGGCTAAAGAAGAACAGGATGTTTTTTAGTTTTGCTGTGTCCTAGTTTCACCATGCCCTGAGGAAGACCCCCAAGGCTAAAACCTTATTTCTAATTGTTTTATAAATGACTTTTTCTTCCCTTTTTGACATTCAAGATGACGCCAGTTTTGAACACGAGAGCTTCCGTTGGACAGACACTTCCTGAACGTAGGAATAATTTTATTCAAAATTTAAATAGTCACTAATACGTTGATACTTTCTCAGTTTTCTTCCTTATTCTCTTTCCTTGCTAGGCTAAGCGTATGACTTATCTCGCATCTTAAGCGGTCTGTATGGATATCTCGCCCTGAAAGAGTAAAAATTCCAAAAAAATATAAGAAGAAATACTAAATGTTTTTCAGAATGTGTTTTGTTCAGATATCTGCCCCCAGAAACTTCCAGGGAACTGCTGAAGTCTAAATCAATGCTGTGCAGGAGGTGAGCACTTTCATCCTTATTTCAGAAATAAGACAGTCAAGGCAAGCCTAAGACCAGAGTCTCAGCTTTGGATGCTCTGTCTAATGCTCCAGTGGCCAGTTTGTTGATGGTCTTTCCATCAGAGAGTATAATCACCCTTTGTGCCTGCTGGATAAATTAGTTATTTGGAAAACTAAACTTGTTATTAGCATACATGTGGCTTTTCGTGCTTTTTAGATGCCTTCACAGTAGGCGTAGGGATCTGACTACAGTGATAGATAAGGTGAGGTTTGACTTCGCCTAGCTGTTAATATTAAACTGTGACTGATATGTGTTCTTATGCAGTAAATTGGTTGGAATATTTTGTGGCAGAGCCTTAGTCTCATGAGAAACTGAATAGCTCGAGAAGCTGAAACATCCAGGATTTCTAAATCTGCTGCAACTTTTGAAACACGAAATGCTTATCTTCAGAATTTGGTGACAGGCAAAAGATCTAGAAATCCTGAAGATGACGTGGGGGACAGTTCTCTCATTTCTTGTGACTAAATTGAGAATAAATACATACTTGGCATTGGGAAAAGACATCGATGTAGCTTCACAGATAACTTCCTTATCAAACCTAAGCTTTATTTACACTTTGAGTGAGACAATTGTTATGGGTAACTTGAACTAACTCTCCTAACATATTTTGATGTACATTTATGAAAGAATCTTTTTCTTGCATGGTATTAAGTATGGAGCACACTAACATGCAGGAGAACTGGTTTTGTCTAACACCTTTTTAAAATATGAGGAATAATTAATTTAGAAACATCAATATTGATGACTGGAAAAGAGAAATGGACTGCAACTATAGGGCTTTTAAGTTGTACATAGAGAGGCCTGATTTTGGTATAATTATATAACATACGTATTTTCAACATATATAATAAAACATGGTAACTTAGTTTCTAACAAACTGTGAGATAGTAGCTTAATATCTTAATCTATTTTAAATCGTCTTTGGAAGATCTAGAAATTCTGGGTGTGAATTTTGTTTTTTTCAATATACTTTGATCTCTTTCCTGAAAGGCCTGTTTCCAAATAGTTAAGATGTCAAGAACTGTCACAATCTGAATTGCCAGGATGTCACCTGATTAATGGTTATTAAAATTTCTTACTTTTTTCACCTTTCCTTTGCAAACTGTTTTGTGAGTATTTGACAGTTTTGGTTTTTTTTCTTCAGTACATTTTCTAAATGGCCTGTGTTGATGCTTGACATACAGCTAGTCTCGGGTTAGATTTTTGTGACATTGGTCACATTGGCTGTGTGAGGTAGCAGCAACTATGCAACAACACCTAGGAAAATGAAATTTTTGGGGAAAATACTTGACTGCTAACTATCGTTTCCTCCTTTGGGTATAACTGGCCATCCTGAAAAGAAACTCCTTTTCTCACACTGGAATCTTTGGGGACTTTGCTGTGATGAAAGGAAGCACGGACAGACCCCTTTTTAAGATTTATTAAGCAATGTTCAAAAATTGCTGCCACAATTGCAAGCTGAAATACAAAATAAGGCAAAGTAAAAGTCCAAACCAACATGAACTGATGACACATCAAATAGAAATGTCTTGTACATTGCCCAGAATGTCAGGCTGTCCTTTGGGAAGAATGACTTCCACAGGGGCAAGGAGCCTGCGGGTGAAAGCTGGCCTGCCAGCCCTCTGTATACTTATGCTTAGAAATGTAAATAGAGGGCATATGAAAACGCTGAGTATAAAACATTATCAAAGATGACATGAATCCTAGTGCTTAATGAATCTAAGCAACCAGCTTTACAGCTTTTTTTAAAAGTGTATTTTATCATACACGTAGATCTCTAAGTGGGAAGAAGCTCAAAATGTTGCCTCGAGCTATTGTGGCAGGTCTGGACTGATGTAGCCGAGTAAGCGCAAGAGAGTGTGGAGGTGAGGGATTGGGCTCTTCATGGGTTTTTCATTTTATTTAGAAACAAACCCAAAGGCGTCAGTGATTTTAAGGCTCAGAGAGGTCATTAGACTGCATTATCTGATTCCTGTGTAACTGGGACCGAATAAAAGCATCCGATTCCTTCATTTTGGAGAGATGGACGTTTGAAACTTCCATGTCAGGATCACCCAACCCTTTCCCACGTTGCTCAGAGGGATGGGGGTCTGGCTTTGTCCCAGTCTAGCCAGTGTCAAATACTATTATACAATTTGTATTTAGGTTTCTCATCTGGAGACAGATTTTATTCAGAGTGATAGCAAAAGGGTGGTAACACAAATAATAGATTTAAATCAGAGGGGAAACCTCGTCTGAACATCAGGGCAACTGCGCCTTACTAGCTCGCCAAAGAGTCTCCATGAGGAAGCCACAGAGTCCCCATTTCGTGAGATATCAATAAGCAGTTTGGACAGTGTATGGCCAGGAACAATGCTGTAGTCATAGAAAATACTCTGAACATGCTTGTCTGAGACCAAAAAACTTAAGGGGCCACATGGAGGAGAGCAGTGCAGGTTTATGAACTGACTGACAGGCTGATTTGGCACCTGCAGAATTGGTGGGCCGTGCTTAAGCAAGATGGCGTCTGCTGGTCACGTTGCCTCTCTTGACTGGACTGTGGGGTCAGGGAGAAGGTACGTTAGCGTTGTAACCAACCCTCAAACAAGTTAGGAGACATAAGTGAGGGAATGAGCATAAACAGCGTTAGGAAAGAGAACTCTCATATATAGAACTCTCCTGTTGGAGCACAGGAGCTAGATGTGGCACAGACATTTCTTTTCCTAATGATCTCTTAGATGTTACAGCCATCTAATGGCACAACAGGTCTGTGCTGTATGTGGTCAGCCTAGGAGCAGGTTTCCCTTCCCGCCATCAGTAACAAAGGGAGGAGAAGGGGGAACGTGGACACCCAGAGAGGTAAGAGCAGAAAAGCTGAGGTGGACCTGATTGCCAGGAAGCAAAGCCAGATGCCACGTGTGCAGGAAAACCAAGAAACGCTTTTTCCTAACTGCTTTCTTCCTTTCAATCTGCTGGCTGGAATTACAGAGCTCAAACTGCTAAAAGACCAAATTTCTCGGTGAACTGACTCAGTGGTCTCAAAACTCCTAATCCCCTCAGGGTTAGAGCACGTGCTAAGGATTTATCAGCTATGGGAAGGAAACGTTTGATCTAATGGCCTTGTTTGATGCTGGCAGGTAGCAAATGTAGGTGACTTCTGTCCGGCTCAAACAGTCCCCTGGGGCCTCCGGACGCGTGCCCCCAGTCAGGGACACGGGGTGCCATTTTGGCTCTGGCACCAGGCCTGGGCTGGGCTGTGGCAGCCCCTGTGCCTAGCCTGGTTCCCCGCCATGCCTAAATATCGCGGGTTTCCCGGGTAGACATCAGGGTGGGTTTGCCACCTTGCCACTGATGGGGCCATCGGTGGGCCCACAGTCGTCCTAGCCTGCCCTGCTTGCCTGGGCAGGGCTGCGCCCTGTCACTGCAGGCCTAGTCTGGCTGAGGGCCCTCCTCCTCCTCGGGGAGTAGCCCCACTGCTCTAGGGCATGGAGCTTAGGCCTGTGTGGAGCCCCAGGCCCAGTGGGGTGTGCGGTTGGAGGCTCTGGGGGACCTGGGGGTGCCTTCAGGCCTGTTGGTGCTCACCCGCCCGCAGGGAGATGGGGATGTGGAGACTGGGCGTACTGGGAACTTCTCTTAAAAGGAAGGAGCCATCAGGCTGCTCGGGAAGAAGGATCCAGCCGCCTCCCCATGTGCTTGCTTCGGCTGCCGCAGGTGTGGTTTGCTCCCATATGCATCCCAAAGTCTGTTATATGTTTGAAAATGGGATACTTGGTGCTAGTTGTGATGAATCTGAGCAGTGCCTGCACAGCTCTGAGGTAGGTATGTGCTGCTGTGACTGAGCAGGTAGTTGCTGGCACACACTGACACCAGATTTTAGCCCAACCTTCCTTTGTATAAAGTGTGAAAAGTTGAGACAGATCTCTGCCTCTAACCACTCTTTTTTTTTCTTTTCCTGTTTGCTCAACACCTGACCTAATACAGCCATAGCCCATGAGCAGGGTCTGTGTGTGCTACAGGTGGATAGAGGGAAGTAATAACTTTGGAGGTAAGATTCAGGGTGGGGGAAAGAAAATTATTTTAGTAATGTTGAGGCACAAGTGTATTGTGCATAGTGGAGAGGGGAGAACTGCAGCGCATGGTGGGAAAAGCAGTTTTCATGGAGGGCTGCAGCCTTTGGGGAAAAAAATGTGGGGATTTGGGCACCTGAGCTACTGTTGTTGGGAAGTGTTGTAGCACTGCAGGAGATGTAATTCAATATTGAACTGACTCTTTAGCAAATCACTCTGCTTCATTAGAACATACTGAAATCTTTAAACTTGCATCAAACTGATAGGAAACAAAATGCTTCCTTCCTCTTGCCCTCCATGCATGTGGAAATCTTCAATTTGGCTGAAATTGCTGGGGGAGGTGGAGGTTGGTAGAAAAATTGCTTTTTAATGCAAGATTCCTAAACTGTCAAATTGTTATAGACAAATGCGTAAACCATGGCAAAGGAAATAGAGAATAGATCTGTGTATCTGTTTGGATAATCTCAGTAAGAAGAGTGGGGTTTGTTTTGAAGGCTGAAGGGAAGATGTTTGGGCCACTGGCCAAAAATAATAGAAAAGTTCATATTTTTCCAGATTTGTGAAAAATGAAAAATTTTATGCTTTTGCCTCAGTCTGGTTTTGTTGCTATTCATCACTAAAGCAAAATGTGCTATTTATTGCCTAAGGGTGTTTTTCCTACCAACATGGCATAATGTCTTTACCAAAAAGTTTAGCATCTGTAAGTTAAAAATGCGCATGAGGATTTACTTTTTGTTCCTTTGGTGAATGCTGCTGTTGTTCTTATCTGAAAAACTGCTTTTTTGCATTGACAGAAATGGTGAAAAATGACCCAATTTCAGATTATTTACACAAACTAGCTTTAGTTCCACACTTCACTTACAAACATAGATCACAGCACCACAGTATTTAAGCTCAAGCTTAACTTTACACTTGTGAATAGGTTTATTGACTTCAGTGGAGCTACTCCTGTAGAAAGTTTGGTATGTTGTTACGTGTTTAGCAGATTGGGTTACGGAAAGGTAGAGTGGTCTTGACTGGAAAGCCCTGGACTGTCTGCGAACTCACAGCTTGGATCCACAACAGGCGTCCTTTATAATCTTAAATTAATTACTCTGTGTCACTTGGTTCCCATTTCCGCCTTGCTTCCCAGTTTCTTCGTGCTTACTTTTGGTCTTTTAGCTATTCTGATCATAAATTCTTTAAGATAGGAATTTTCTTGGTGCATCTGACAGTGTATCGAGCGCATGTAGGTGCACCAGTAGGAAAGGTGACCTGTCTCCTGTATATCCTTGTTTTATTCAATTTCTTTTCCATGTGGGGTGTCTCGGCTCTGAAGAGCTGGTGGGTCTTGCTAGTACATATGGGCTCGTTCCCTCTTTCAGGTATCAATGTGATGCAGTTCCTGGTGCAATGGAACCCTGCTCCCCTCCGGAACACAGATACGCTTTTAATTTCCCCTCTGTGAATGTCATTAATGGAGTTCTGTTTTTATTTTTATTAATTACCAAATTTAGAAAGTTAAAGATTTAGTAAAATCATAAATCTAGGTCAAATTGAGCTTGAAATACTGAAGTGCCTCTGTAACTCATTCATCCACATGATCTTTTCTATTAATCCAACAAATGTCTTTCTTCAGTAAGCAATTCTGTTTCCTGTTTTTCACCCTCATCCACAATAGGCACCTACATTTGTTTCTTCTTTTTCTTCTAGCCTAAAGATAATTCATTAAAGTAGCTTTCCCTCCCCCCTTTTTTGATCCACCTCTCCACCTCCTAACACCCCCCTAAAAAACACCATCAATATTTCATAAACTTACAGTGACAAATGTATTTTAATGTGGTCCACAGAGAACCCGAGATTGATTGGCCTCTCAGAAATATGACACGTTTCAAAGCAGGATATTCATGGAGTGTTTTAGTGCCTACATTAGTCAGAGAGAAGCAGCGCCTAAATTTATCATAGTTATGGCTTTCTCGGTATCCATTTTCTTTTAGCCGCTGACAGCAAGTATCTGAATGGTCTCTATTGATTGGCTTTGTGGTTCTGTCTTTAAAATGCATTGGCTGTGGGGGTTTTCAGATCAAATTAAGTCTTGGCTTCCTGGAGTTTGTGCATATCTACAGCGCAAGTGCGGACAAAGCTGGCTTCATTCATGCTGATTTTCATTCACAAGGGCATACATGTACGGGAAAGGAAAACTGAAATCTCTGCTGATATTGTGGCTGAATTGAGCCCTCTTCTTTGAAAGCAAACATTTGGTAATCACAGAAGGAAGCAGCAAGGAAGGATGGGGGACAGGAAGCATCTACTGCCGCTGCTCGGGTGCCAATGGACCGGACGGGTGTTCTGCACCGGTGGCGCGTGGCCTGGGGAACCAGGGCCGGGGCTTGGGAGAAAGCTGAGACGTCTTCACATCTTTGGCACTGCTCGGAATCCCTAATCACAAGGAGCGTTATCTGATGGGCTGTGCAAATAGTCTGTGCTGTTCTTGTCTCACTCTGAACAGGAGATTTGTGCGTCATTTGATATCCTGTCTGCAGTGTTACAATCCTTCATACAGACAATCCCGGTGACATATAGAGGTGTGCGTGAATTTTCGGTGTGGTGACCAAATTTTAAGATTAGAAAGAAGATGGCTTTCATGCCAAAATAGGTTGTTAAATTATTTAAAATGTTGAGCCGAAGAAAATACTTAGTTTATGCAATTTTAATTTAACTCCGTAAATTTCAGTTTAGCTCAAGTGAATTACATACTTTCATTGTGTAATGTACCTAGAAAGTTTTAAAAGTTACAGCCTATTACAACCGCCACTACCCTTTTGTTTTTTTGGTTTTTTTTGAGTCCCCTCCAAATGTATTGATTGTATTTATGAAAAGCTTTGAATAACTTAACGATGAGTTCTATGAATCTACTTTGGTAAATACACAACAGCTTACTAATACCCTTCTTGATTGGAATTGCAAGGCTGGGGCAGAACAAATGCGCATGATGAACTGCACTCTTTAATTTACCGAATATTCCTTCGGGCATCTGGTTGGATGAGATACTTTGTGTGCTTGAAACATTTTAAATTCCTACTTTCCCCCTGCCCCCAATACAGTTTATCGGTGTCATCAATCTAATACTCCTCATGAGTGCAAAACCCATTTTTAAAAAGCAGGCAAAATAAATCAGCTCTTGGGTTATGCCTCAGCACATGGTTCAACTTGGCCTCAGATTTTACTCCCATCTTTTGTACAGTCCTGTTGTAAAACACAGGAGTTTCAGCAGTGACTGAATGTGGGTGGGAAATCAGAATGATTGGATTTATTAGAAGGGCAGAGGCATGGCTTTTTCAGAGTTCGTAGACTCATGGAGTTTGAAGCCAGGAGGGACCACTAGATTGTCCCTCTGACTTACTGTATATTGCAGGCTATTGCATTTCGCCTGGTTACCACAGTATTGATCCCAATAACTTTTGTGCTTAACTACAGTGTAACTTGTGTCTGTTTATTCCAGCTATTCCAGATGGCATCCGTTTCTTGATTTGAATGTAGCAAAAGCTGGAGAATACCCCACAATGTGAAAAATTGTGCCTGGTTTTTAGTTTAAATCAGTCTGGCTTCAGTTTCCAGTCATTAGTTTTTGTTATGCCTCTCACTGATAGATTAATGAGCCGTTTAATATCCTTTGTTTTCTCCCCATGAAGGTACTTATACACTAATCGAGTTACCTCTCAATCTTTGTTGATAGGCTAAATAGATTGAGCTCTTTCAGCTCTCATTGAGATCTGTTATTCCCCCCACACACCTTTACCCCCCAGTTGCTCAGACCTTTGTTTTTTCTCAGCACTCTTTAAAAAGTTGCGACACTGCAACTGAGCTTTGTGTGCCTTTTCCTGATCTCACCAACGTCATAAATAAAGGTATAATCACTTCATCAATCCTGCTTACTACTCCTCTTGTTTATACCTCTAAAACCAACATTAGCCACTTCTGTCACAACATTGTGCTGGGAGCTTATGTTGAGTTGCTTGTTCAGTAAATCTTTTTCAAAATAATTTATTTGCAGGGTAGAGGTCCTCTGTTAGCACGGAAGGATGGCATTTCTTTCTTTTTCATTTTCCAGAGTTTTCACTTCTGTGTTGCATTAGGAATGTATCTTGCTTTTGATTTCCACAAATTATGAAAGCCTCTTCGTATCCTTATGCAAGGTTTACACTCGCCTGCCTGCCACCACCTTGGATTCCACATAGTAGAATCCAAAAGCATCTGGACAGGTGTACAGATGTGCGCTCCCTGGACTTGACAGGTATCAACCCAGTCCCTAGAGTTCCCGAAACTACTGCCAGTTGGTAGAGGATGGCACTCTCACATATTTCATGCTATGATGCAGTCTTTTTGGTTTAAAAACACCAAACCAACAAAAAACAAAACATCCAACCAAACCAAAAAAACCCCTGCAACCAAACCCTCATAGACCTGTTAGTATGTAGATAGGACTTGAGGGCAGAGCAGCATCCCATGATGTGACCAATAGGGACTGTCCTTTGTCCAGCTGACTTGACTCGATGACAGTTCAGTGGGGGGAGCTGCGTTTTGTGCAGTCAAATTATTTATATACGCTTTGCTTAGTATTTAAAGAAAGAAAATGAAAGAGTAGGTCTGAGTTACGGTAATGCTGAATGTGATAATTATGCTTTCCTCCTAAAGGAATCCATGCTGAGACTAACATATGCCTTCATCCTCCAGGACAGAATATTCTGTTAGTCTCTTTTTAAATAAATGATTAGAGAGAGCTGGCTGAGAGGATCCGCAAGAAGGATTCTGCAGACAGTCTCGCAGGCTCCAAGAGACCGTGCAGTTGGACTGTGGTTTGTTCCTCTTTATTTAGGCTTTACAAATTAATTTTATTTGTATTGGGGATTCAATCAGAAGTCTTAATTAGGATGGAAGTTATTGTGTGAAGAGAGATCCAACCACAGACACCAAACTGAGACCAAATAGTCAGTTGACAAATGATTTTTAGCATTTAGTTTTTCACGCTTCAAGGATGACTGAGTGTGGAGTTTTTTGATGGACAGTAGGTGCATGGTAATGTCTGACAGCTGGACTCGTGAGCAAATCTCAGGTTGGACCCACCCACCCCCTCCCCCCAGGAATAGAAACATCCAAAATTGCTTGCTTTAATGCCATAGTATCTCTTCTGGAAAAGATTTAGATAGAATCTTGTTGATGCAGGTTCTTAGGTGGCTCTTGTATGTACGAAGACATGTTTTTGCGTGCCAGCAATGGCTATTCATGGACAAACGTGAGTGTTTTCCACTCATCAGACACTGGTGGTAATTCTCCTGCTGACACCAGGTTCCAGTTGAAGTAAGGAGGATGGAAGCTGCGTGTCACATGTAACACTAGGAGTAGATAACGAAAACTGTTCCCAAACTTGAAGTGACCTGCCAAGGATTGCTCAAAATAATCTGTGAATCTTTGTAAAATGAGAGCTGAGAACAGGGGGAGATGCCCACAGGTTATGTATCAACAGTAGGTGGGGCCACACTTGGGTTTTTTCCCCCCAGTTATTCAAATTGGTCCATAGTTTACTACAAATACTTCCTTCCATGGGAATTACATGAAACTAGTATTTTCTGATGCAGTACTTGCTGCGGAATTCAAAACTGTTAAATTTCATAGGACACTGCAAAACCCAGCCAAAATAAAAACTTGACTGTGTAGTAGCTATATAAGTAGCACAGTAATGCACAACATCTCATATAGGTGGTTTTATGCAAATAAAGGTGGGGAGCATCTACAGAGCCAGCAGGCACGCTGCATTGTTGTGGTGTTTTGTTTCCCTTTTTTTGCTATTGTGCTACTGTGAATGAATCTTTGGTGTATTCTGTTTCAGGGACTGTTAATTTTTTTTCCTCCCCATTGAAAGCAATAGCCCTGGGAAGCTTTTGCTGTGTTTTAGAAGAGAAACTGTGGCAAAGAATCAGTGTGTAACACAAACACTTCACTGGAGCTGTCTGGGAGAAATTACCCACTCTGTCTGGTGAAGCGTTCTGGGTTTGTGAGCTGTGTCTAGCATTTATGAGAGGTGATATAAGACACTTGGAGGAGAGATGGGCATCAGACCCCACTCCTTTGGTGGTGATTCTTTTCCAAGTAGTGTGTGGCATGTCTGATTGCAATTGCTTGTGTCCTTAGGTAGAACCATGCTAGGCTTTTTTTTTTTTTTTCCCCCCTGTATTTAGTTTTTTTTGTAAGGTAACAAAGTAGCCTGTGCATTTTCATATGTGACTCTTCTTCAACAGAAGGGAAAAAAATGCAGTAAATGAACTGACACCTCAGCTCAGATGGGGATCTAGGTGGTCACCAGACGGTTCTGTGCTGATAACTCACACAAGATGGCCAGGGTACAGCTGCAAAAGAAATTAATTTTAGCACGTGCTTGACTGGTTAAAATTTTCACCAGGATGTGTTTTTGTTTTTTTTTTTGTTAAATGTTTTAAGTGTGTAAGTTGGTGACGTGCCTAGCTTGCTCTTGGTGAGATGTTATTTCATTGCAGATAGCCTCTACATGATCCAATTTTCCATTTTTGAACTTCAGATCACTTTCTCAGTTATTGACTAGATTTACTCATAACTTTCCAAGCTATATAGTTTGAGGTAAACAGAAAACAGTTTGTTTACACTGATAATTTAGAATACTTGACCTTTTTCCCACCCCCGCTTTCTGCATCTGAATGAAATGTCAGATTGGAAAGTTTTTTGTTTTGTTTTTTGAAAACAGAAATTCAAACAGCTATCAGGTCAGTCTTTGTTGATAAACTTGAACGATGCAACTTTATGTACACTTATTTCAGAATTAAAACCCTTGCTTTTCTAAAGGAAAATCCACTTTAAACCATAATACAGTGTTTTGGGTTTCTTTGTTTTCAGCTTTTTCTGTTCTTTTTCAAGTGAGAATTCTGAAAGGACTCTTTAGGGGGTTGTTTACATTCAGTTGTAACAAATTGGCTGCTCTGAAAATAATTGTTTTGTAAATACAGTTGGTTTTCACAAATTTGTGTATTGCAATGGAAAAATTTTGATTGAAAATTCCTGATCAACAGACCCTATCAACTTATAAATAGGGTGTGTTAGCTAGGAAAAATATTGATCTCTTCTGGATCTCTCTTTATCTGTCAAAACTTTATCTGATAAATCTTGGGTTTGATGCTGCTCCCATAAATATTTTTTGCATAGATTGCAAAGTGTTAAGGAGCATTAAATAGTTTTTGCGTATTAATGGCCAGGCCAAGCTTTACTTACCCATTTGGCAGCTGTTTTGTCTCTCGTTTGTATGCTTTCTACACTTTGTAGAGCACAGCAGAATAGATTTAAAGAGATAGCTTATTAATAAACATAGGAAAACAAAAGCTTTCTGGCAGCAGTTTAAACTTGTATAAGAATGGTGGTGGATGTTTTTTTTTTTTGAAGAACAACACTCTTATCAGGGGAAAAAACTAAATTAAAAGAACACTTAAATGTAGTATCTTTTGGGGAGACTGTAAAGAAGTTCACAAAGGAATACCCAGTAATCTCAAAAATTAAGCCTATCTTTTTAGTACAGATATATTCTCTGTTAAACCTCTCTTGTGAACAATTAAGTAGTTGCACTTATGCAATGAAAATGCCGCACATACAATTTCATTAAAACCATAGCATATTTTTTTCCATTTCTCATTTGCAAGACGGATGTGTTTTATTTTAGTGCTGTTTGCCACAGATAATATAGCGATGAAGTGTCTTAATGTACAGAGATGGATTTGTTGATGATTAGGGAGGAGAAACAAGAAAGGAGAAAAGGAAAATTTCTGGACACAGAAACCCAGCAAAAACTGTTGGTACTAATTACATTAGGGAGCAGGATTAAGCAGAAGGGTGAAGCTCTTGGGAAACTGCAGTAATCTTACAGTTGTTCAGAGCAAGAATACATTTTAGAGTATTATCCTTTTGATGAACTAAGAGTTCTGAGTACTTCTAAAAATAGCTGTCGAGAAAGCTGATGTCTCCTTAAATATTTCAGCTTGACGTTATATTCTGTAACCTGATATCAAATTATTCTTGAATTGATACATCAGTGCAGGCTGTGACACCATGCTGCGGAACACAAGAGGGTCTGAGCTGTAGTTCTTGCATCTTCCTCCAGGATTCACGAATTCTGCTTTAAGTAGCTACTGTGAAACTCAACCCGGTTGGTAGAAACCCCAACAGTCCCATCAGTCTCGCTTAATGTGTGAGCTGTATCAGGGTCAGAACTGTAAACCTGAGTTACAGGTACAAGTCATATATAAGGATGTCAGCATACAAGGAGCTTTCTTAGAGAAACATACAGGAAAAATTTTGGTTTCTGTCTTGATTTAATGAAAAAATCCAATTTCTCTTCATTACTGGAGATTGTGGTCCCCTCTCCCTGCCCCATTTGGTATTTTGGTTATTTTGTACTTTTATGCTTGGTTTGTTTTTTTCAAAAAAATTAAAAAAACCCCTCTGTCACTGGTGAAAAGCAGGATGTTTGCCCTTGGAGGCAGAAACACACTGTTTGGCTGTTGGAGCACAAAAGCTGCAGTGGTTCACAAGCATTTCCTCTCATGTCATCTTTGTTTCTAATTCTGATTCTCATATTTCTTTGTTTCTCAATGCAAACTTTCAAACCTCTTTTTACGGTTTGATTAAAAGCATGCGTGCATTAGTATGTGGTTTTCCACTAACTTTAACAGACTCTGGGGCATAATTTACGTGCTACGATTGAAGTAGGTAGACTGTGTGTGCACACTGAATGTCAGGTGAAATGGTCGACATTAAGCTTTTTTAAGAAACTTCACGTCACTGACACATTAGCTAGGGACGTACTAATGTAGATGAGTAGTCTAATGTGGCCCAACTTTTTGCACGTTTTTTTTTGTTACTTGTAACTCCTCAATGTCTCAAATATTCTGAATTAGTCTCAAACTCCTAAACCTGTTAAATCACTTTCTAGAAAAATATTATCACTGCTAGAAGTGGGTTTCTTATCCTCCTCTGTTCTGTGCTGTTGAGAGCAAGGCAGATTTTATTAGGGAAGGTGATACCTTCTTACTAGAGTGTCTGATATAGCGGGTGCTGGAGATAAATAGCTGCAGTTTTGAACAGAAGATACCAAACTCAACTGTTTTCCCTTTCGCTTGTATCAGTTGCTCCACCTGAAGCCTTGACTAGTGTTTATGCTCAGACCATCATTGCTATAATAACACTACTGGTAGCGAATTAACCATCAATTCAAAATTCTCCATATGAGAGAATGTGATTAATTACTGCCTAGATTTTTGTTGTTGTTTTTCCCTGTGAAAATATGAAATAGGTTTTAAATTGCAGCTGATGTAAATGTCCAGGGAATAATGGAGCAGCTAATGCTGCCAGCCTGCACTCCGTGGGGATCACTTTGTGAACTAAAGAATGGTATATGACGTGATGCTCAAATATTTCCAGGTTGCTTGTCTGTAAACCTCTATTCCTAAATATACCCCCCTGCACGATCTTTTTTCTCAAGAAAGAATAGTATCATTATGCCAAAACATCCTCTTACCACCAGAGCCCCTACAAAAAATAGATACTACTTTTTCTTTTTTAAAAAAACCCACCTTGTTAATTCCTAATGTCTGTTACTTACAAGGTGTGAAAAGGTTCTTATTCCTTATTCATGTAACAGATGAAGTGAGGATATTGGGACACTGTTCCAGATGGTATGGTTTCTCTTTTATCTTTGCAAGGAACTTGGTTCAAGGAATGTGGGGAGTGAGGAGAAATGAAATAGGTTGAAGCATTTGTAATCTGCATATGCTTGTGTGTATGGTTGTTCTCGCTCTCCCCCCATGTCAGGCATTCAGTGGGTAAGGAAGCATGACAGAGATGTGTTAAACGTCAGTCATCCCCAGAGCCTCCAACAATGAACAAGGATTAAACAAGAAGCTGTGGAAGAGGAAAAGAAATCCTTGTGCAGGTTTTAATAATTCATAAACGTTGCATCTATTTTACTATTCTCTGCATTTAAAAACAAGGCCCAAACTATGCCTGCAAGCATAACTTTCCCTTTACAGTAAAAGGGATTGAATTCATTATGGCTAAATTATGGTTATATCACTTATTTATTTTCTTTTTTGGGTGATGGCTATCTTGCATTTATGGATAGACCAAACAGAGAATCTTGTGTCCAAACCATTCTAAATGCAAAGTTTTCATAACAGTGAACCTACCTTGAACCTAAAATGATGACAATTAGCAAACCTTCGGTATTCTGAAGCTTTGCTAATCTTCATTTTAATATATGGACCAAACTATAATTATTTATCAGTAAACTCAGTGGTGTCCAATGTGCTTCCATGACAATGTCCAGCATTAGAGAGAGAGATTAGGATTATTTTTTTGAGGTCAATGAGATTAAGTGATGTGGAAGAGTGTGAGAGGAAGGTTTATTCTCTCCCTCATCATCATATGATGCAGCATAAATGTCTTTTACTTTTGGATCTGGAACATAGCGGCCTTAGTCTTGGAGGTATTTTCCGTGTTAATGGCAAACAGCTTTCCAAGGCTGTTAATGTTCTCCATAAGAACTCCAGGTAACTGCTGAGTTGAGTAATTGGACTGAGTTGAATCCTGTTCATGTACTGATTCAGCAGCTGAGAGCACAAGAAGTGTCAGTAAAGGTAACTGAGTAAAGGCAAGCCTTGTGATTGCGCAGAACAGCAACGCTTTCCCTGGCTTCAGAGACGGGACTGTATCACCTGAGCTGTGGCTTTGCAGATCCACACCAAAGCCTGTCCCTATCTGCCTCCCGTGCTTTGTCTAGTGCTCTCCTTCCCTGCAATGCAAGTAACGGCAAGGGCCAAGCCTTTCAAAGTCACATCTGTAATTTCAATAATGTAGTAACAGAAGTGGGCCACTATCCAATCTAACAAATGGAAGTGTGTTCAGGTTACAGCATTGGGTGCATAGCTTTGTGTTGGAGCTGCTCATCCAGATTTACATCATTTTCTTGGCTTTTTTTTAGGATCTAGCCCCTGGCTTTCATCTTTCTGGGGCATAGTATCCTGAAATGGAAGGATGCCAATGTTAGTCGTTTATCTGGCCGTCTATCTGGATTTTTTTTGAACTTGTCAGTCTTTTAAAGCTAACTCTTAATTATGGCTTTTTAAATAGTGCTATTGCTCTTTGACGTTTAACTGCTGCTATCATGTGGATCATGAAAACAGTTCACTTTTAACTGTTCAGCAGTGGAAACTCCTTGCAAAGTAAACCAGCTTTGATGAGCTGGGATTTATGACCAGGAATGTTCCAGCCTGTCCAGGTAGCTCCCTCGATTATCAAGAGATCTCTCTGAAACCTTAAGATAAATGTCACAATTTGGCGTTGTGTAGCCTTATATTTTAAATGGGGTAGTATAAATTGCTGTAAGATGAGTAGTTATTTTGAAATTCCATTACTATGGGCAAGGGGGAAAAATGTCTTTAGTTGTCAAGTTCATTTAGGGGCTTGAAAAATAGATCTTGTTTCAGTGTGTGAAGAGGGAGTGTTAGGCACAACACCTCTCAAAACCTGCAATACGACCTTTAATTTCCACTTGAGCAAATCTCTGGCACTAGCCAAAAGGAGTCACTTGAATCACTTGCTTCAAGGGTGTTTCTGCCTTGCTACTGGGCTGCCCTAACCAAGACGTAAACTCTGAATTGTACGAAAAGTATGATAATGGTATTTTTTTTTTTTTTTTTGCATCTGAGTTGTAGGCATTGACTTAAAAAGCTTCTTATCCAGAATAAGTACAATGAATTTTGGTGGTATTCTTAAGAGAAAGCAGACAGTATTCCTCTGGGCAGGGCTGGAAAAGTAAGAAGGGAGGTGTCTCTGGTTCTGACCCCTCTTCCCCCCTATCTGATGAAGCTTCTGAAAACCAAACAAACAGATGCCAAATAACTGAGTAGGAATGAGGATAACTATGTTTTCCTACTAGCATTTCTGATAATTGGCTTGCAAAAGGTTTAGAAAATTAGTAATACTGCATTGCTGCAGTCTTCGTGCCCTCTCGCTGGAAATTTATCCCCTCTGTTCTGCAGCAGAAAACCACTTCAGTGGCTGTCAGCGTGCTGGCAGCTCTCATCTGACCTCTGTTGAAAGTGGTGCTGGATAGTTGCAGTTCCACCTCTGACAAGTCACTCTGCCTTTGCTCCATTGCATGCACTAAGTACACACAAGGAGCTGGGGTTTTTGTTTTCTTGTGCCTGTATTGTGAGCAATGTTGTCCAACAGTGTTTTCTGTGGCTGAATTCTGTTTTGGCCACAGCAGTTCCCTGCAAGATCCAGTAAATGCTTGTGTTGGCAGAACAGGCAGGGTGTTCTATGCAGAGGTGAAAAAGGGGCTGGTGGTGTTTTGCTGGGGCAGCAATCAGGGCATATGAAACCACCAAAAATTAATGCTACATTGTAAAATTGGTAATTAATCTGCAACAAAGATAAAAGGCTGCATCTGAACACCTTAATAGATTAATATTCTCTTTCAGAAAAAGCTTTTCTTTTTCAAAATACTATGCTTTTTTTTTTGTTAAGGTCTGGTGGAAACAAAAATCAGCTTGAGAGCTCCTACAAGACAAATTATGCTACAACTGCTTTACATGTATGTCCTTCTTAGGCAGGCAGGTTGATCTCCTCATAATGTAGCCTTGGTACTACCAGGTGAGGTTTTCCGATCTCATTGCTTCAGTTTATTTTCATCACAGATTGCTCGTGGTAGACCTTCATGAATTGAGATCTTGTTGTTCAAGGTTGTGTACAAATAAAAAGAAAGCTTAGAAACTCTCTCAAAAAACCCCACAACATTTTCTGAAGGAGAATTAAGAACCCAAAGTTACATTTCAGGGCTTGGGCTCACTTCCTCATGGTATGTGATGAACAAGAAAATATAGTGCTAAAATGGTAACAGTGGTCATAGTAAAAAAAAAAAAAAGTTGATTTTTTTTGTTTGTTTCCATTTGGATCTGAATTCACATTCTGTTTCTGACTGTTTTTGGAAATGTGAAGAAATCTTGAAAGGAGGTACTGAGAAAATGGCAACTGTTTTCTATTCCTTTCATGTCTGTTCTTTGTCTTGTGTCCACCCCACGCCCCCTGGCAAGATCACCACTTTGTTGAATTCTTTTTGAAAATGTGCTATTTTTTTTTTCATGCGCATAAAGTTAAAGAAGTTTGGAAAGAAAATGGAATTGTATTTAGAGATGGACAATGATTCATTGATAAGTAATTGCTGTCAGGACTGTGGGGTCTGATTCAGGTCACTGTTAATTTAACACAGTTCAAAAGGGAATGGATTCTCTTTATTCACATATATATAATCAAACAGTCTCTGGGGAGAAACAAAAGGAGTTGAGCAGTGAGGATCAGCTAAGAAGATGCAGGGGTCTGAAGTGACAGAATTATTTTGTTCTTTCTAGGAACTTTAGTCTTTCTCATACTTTTGTTTTCTTACAAATGAAAACAGGAAGCTTCTCAGAAGGGTAGATCAGAGGCTGCTCATTCAGGTCCTGCTGGTGAGGTATTTCCAAGCATCACTGACAACTCATGGTGACTTCTCAGTTGAAAACACATGTAGTTCCTAATTTCCTGCTTTGATTTTTCTTCCATGGCTTTTCACTCTTGACTCCTTATTGGGATATTTGTGCCCAAATTGTCCACCACCCCCCAGCCACCTGGAAGGTCTTTGGAAGAAGACAAACACAAGGATGCAAGCTGACAGATGCATCCTGCTAACTGCTGTCTCGTTTAGATAAGAGCAGCTTTCCACATATTGCAGAAGTTCAACACTAATAAGTGATGCTCTTTGGATCTTTGGTGATCCCAGAAATATCTCCAGTATCTCCAAATATTCCTATACTGGAAAACCATTTGCAAAAAAGAAATAATGGTGAACTCTGAATAAGAGTAGGACTTTGTCAATCATTTTCCCCTCTTTCCCTGATGTATGGGATCCTATATTCCAGTGCTGTTCACCCCCCACCCCATCCCCTTCAGACCCCACAAGCAGTACCTCTCTAAGCTGCTGTGACCCTTTTTGGGGAAAAGAGAGAAGAAAAGATGCTGGAAGGTGGCTGTGAAGTTCAGCAAGCTTTCAGCCCATGCTTCTCCTTCCACCACAAGAGTAGTGGAGTTATGCAGATAAAACTGCTCAGCCTCTGGAAAGATGAACAGGATTGAGGTTGGGAGGTGTAGAGTGGGGCTGGGTTGGACCACCCAGGCCGTCACGGAGCAGGGCACAATAGCACTATTCTGGCTGGCCGGTAGCAGGGGTATCGGGTTCATTCAGAGTCGTGATGCTGCCGTGGTATTGGTAAGTCACCCCATCAGTAATGTTTAGCACCTCATCAGATCAGCCTTGTGAAATGTAACATTTCTGGTTGCACACTGGTACAGGTGGTGTTCTCGAGCTGGAGAGTACATTATGGGAATTTCATGGCTCCCAAATATGCTTCAGTGTAGAAATAGGTGCTTGACAGGGATTGTAGCATTGGGATTTATACATATAAAAGGATTTAAATGTATACCATTGTGAATCTGACCCTGAAAGTGAGGGATTGATGGCGTTGGTTATAACTAGGCCTGGTAAAAGCTGTGTTCCTCCTTCTGTTCTTCTTTAAGTCTACTTAATATCTTGCTGTAGTAGCTCTATTGCTATACCTCTGCTAGAAGGGATTTGATGGTTGTGCTGGATTGCATGACTGCCAAGTGAGAGTGTCTTTGGCCAAATGTCCACTAAGCATCAGGACAAAAATGGTCAGGCTTGGTCTTGCTTTTATGATCTATTCCAATTTGTGGGTCCAACTTAAAACTCGGCAGTAGAGAATAGTGTGGCAGGTCATGAAGCCACTCGTTTTTTTGTTTAGAAAGTGCTTACTGGTGAAGAATTGTCCCTATGGAATGACCAGCTTGAGATGGTCTTTGCGCTGCCTGATACTTGGGTACACTTCCCCCTACTTTTCTACATGCATGTCCATCTTGAACTAAACTATTGCTTTTCCTTGAAACCTGTGAAATCAGTTTTGCTATCTAGTATTGCCTGTTGATTTTGATATAAAGATGCCTGAAATGGCAGAAGGAAATTTGGAATCAGTATGTTAGCTTAAACCAAAGAATTTTAATAAGCGTGATACTACAGGCAATCTCGTCAAATCCTTTTGCCTCCTCAATCAAGAAAAAGGAAGGTTAGGAGAGAGCTGTGGGTGCCTTTCTTCTGTGCATATCCAGTCTTGTGCTTCTAGATTAATCTTTCCTGGGATCTTAATGTTTAGTTCAGGGTTCAATTTTGTATCTTGCAACGTGTCTTATTAAAATATATATTGTGCCTTTATGAATATTTAAAAGCAAGCACTTAGTAAAGATTTTGTAATAGCTTTTATAAACCATTAACAGTGGTATGATGAACTAATTTGTGTGGTTTCTATGCGGAGCCAAAGAATGGAAGATAGGAGGGTGCGGAATCCTTGTGGGATAAGAAAACAATTAATCGATTATTAATTGCCAGCAGAATTGTGAAATCTGCTTCAGCTCAACTTGATTTAGCTACAGTGTAAACTGGTGAGGGAGGACCACCCGGTAAACACTTGCTGCTTAGCCCATGGGGAAAAAAAAATTAGACCCTTGGGTATTTTTAGGGCAGAGCTTAGTGTTAGCGTTATTAGTTGGCTGTGAATGCAGTCCCATGGAGGCAGACTGACTCCCATGTGGACAGGCAGATCCTCCATGCCTGGCTGGAGTCCTGCTTTTGTGTCGTAAGGTACAGAACTAGTAAGAAGGTGGCTAAAAGTGACTTCTAACGCTTCCTGCAGAGGAATTTTGGAGAAGAAAAAAAAGATTTTTAGGGTAATACAGGACCAAAAATGGATGACGCATTATTTTATTGCTTAACAAATAGATTCTCTGTAAAAGATTAGGTTCAGCACATGAGCTGAACCAGCTATCCCCATTTTACAATCTGGGTGTAATGTGTAGTTTATTTTCTCTGTTAAAAGGGAAGAGTGTTTTGGCAATTACTTTAAAGCAATCTATATAGAAACATTTGTATTTGTGCAAAGGAGCAGATCTGTTTCTAAAATTGCTGGGTGTGTGGATGACAAAGATGACAAATCTTACCTGCAGAATATTTGGCTACATAGTTTGTATCTTTAAACAAAACATACGTCTTGATTAATGTTTGAATTGTTCACGATTCTTAAGAATATTTAAAAAAAAAAAATCTCTACTGCTTTTCTTTCTTCCAAAGAATTGTCTGGCAAAGCCTTTTTGAGTTTGTTTCTTCCTTGAAGGAATCCAGTTGAAGATTGTATTTAGGGATCATTCTCGGTGAGTATCTTGTAGAAGGTGAAACTCTCCTTTGAAAAGCAAATCGACTGGGATAGACTTGTAAGTCTTCCAGAAAGTCCATCTGCATCATTATTATTACAAAGTAAGGAAAAAGCCAAGATGTGCAACACTGGATACCTACATCGGATCATGCTGTGACAAGCCAATGGGAATTTCAGACTATTTAATATATGTTCTTATACAAGCTAGTGTAAGCACTTTTTTCTTCCGTCTTTGCTTTCTTAGGACTTCTAGAACAAGGTGTCTAGCATCAAAGCTGTGAAGAAGGCAGGTGTGAATAGGACTGTTTCTACTTCCTTCTTAAAAAATTGCTGTGTGTGTTTACTGTCCCTTTCACATCAGCCACTTAGATGGTCACAAACCAATGACTGACAATTGAACATAGAAGAGAAAATTATAAGCAACCAGCATCAGACAGTTTTTCTTCAGGTGGATGTTACAGAGGAGTTCCTAGCTCCTCAGTGACATGCAGCTGGTGGGTAGCAATGTGGAGGGAGGGAGAGTGGAAAGAGGTAATGGAGGGAGAAGAAATCTTACCTTGGCTTCACCAGTGGCAACATGAGCATATGCAATTATAAGATAGCTGGCAGATGACAGAGTTAGTTAATGTAACAAGCCCTGTAAAGCATTTAGCCACATTCTAGTGTTTAATCAGCTGTGTAAAGTGCAATATCTATCTTTCAATTTTATGCCATTAAGGGAGACAAGATTTTGATTAGGTACTTAATCTGGGCAAGAGGAAAACAGGCCCAGAGCAAGCCCACAATAGGCGGCAGAAGGGACATTCGACGAAGGATTCGATAAAGGAGAAAGACAGAAATTTAACATAAAAGAGAATTAGTGCAGCTCCTTTCAATTTAGTGCACAGATTTTTATGGACTAATCAATTAGAGGCTGTGGCTGTGCTGCTGGGAAGTGGTGCCGTGTTAGAGGCTTTGCCATATTAATTCTGTTCATTACACTGAGGTCAGATGGAGTGCTTTGGAGAAGCCCCTGCTACTGAGCAGGTCACATCTTGGGTGTCGTCCCTTTGTTCAAAGGGGTAAATGAGTAAAGCAAGCACTGAAGTTGTGGGGGCAGTTGTTTGTATAGCAGCTCACTCTGTGTGAGCACGTGGAGGTTCTTTTGCTTTCTCTCATTCGGTCTTTCGTTTTAAAGCTGGTTTCTTCATATTTTCCTCTATTGAGAAAACAGTTTTCCTGGAGAGAAAATGAGATCCAGTGGTAGGATGCTAGATGGAGCATTGGAAGGTCTGGGTGCAGTTCGCAGGTCGGCTTAAGACTTCTTTCTGACCTTCAACAATTGTCCCAACTGCTAACTTGAACATTACCTCACATGAAAGCAATGAAGTTAACTACCTTACCCTGTGGAGATGAGAAATGGAAGAACTTGTGAATTATAGGTAACTTAGAGCTGTGTGCCCATTCTCCCATGCAAATGAGATGCATTCAGGTGTGCCAGAGGCATTGCTATATATGAGAGAGTTTGGAGTATTTGAAGCATCTGCTGTGACTGTGCTTGGGTCAGGAGGGTTGCAGTGTGGGCTGTCCATAAAAGGGAGCCTACTGTCAGAGTGGGATCTTGCATGGGGAAAGACTTTTAATTCTCTCTGAGGAGGATGCTGCAGAGTTTGGGGTAGGGATGGCAGAGATTCATTGTCCCAGGTGAGCAACACAGGGAGCTGAAAGAGTGCTGGGTCCCAAAGCCCTGGCATGAAAGAGGTGAAGAGAAACCTTAAGGAGGTCAACTGAGGAGGATGGAGATCTGGCCAGGGAGAGGACATCTTTCAGTTTCTCCAAAGTAGGTGTCAAAAGGCCCGATTGCTCTAATTGCAGTGAGGGACGTTGCCGGGAACTTAATGGGGAAGGGTGCTTAGGCAAGCACCATAAGGAAGGATACAGATTTTGGGGAAGCACTTGGGTCTCTCAGGGGTCTGGAATATCTGTAGTGATTTGAGACTTGACCTGTGATAGCTTAAAACAAATTCCAAGAAAGGGTATTTGTCTTGTAGAAGTGTGGAAAGAGCTAAATGAGTCAATAAAGGCAACGGGAAGATCTGGCACCAGGTCAGCTATGACTTTCTTCTAGGGCTTTCCCAGTAAAGACCCGGCTTTCTGTATGGGGGGACTTTCCATAGTGTAATATAGGGGAAGAAATTGAGGAGTGTTTTTGGACTGAGAATGTGTAACATGCCTCCTCCCACCATTTGGAGGTGCTTCAACGTTTTTTTTCGTAGTCTGCCCTTTTCCAGACAAGAGTGGACAATCCATAATCCAGCCTGTGTCCCTGGCAGAGCTTAAATTTTGCTTCTGACCTATGAGCAGTTCAGAGAACAAGAAGTTCTCTTTTTTTCATTTCTGATGAATTGCAGTATTTAGGATTGTATGTACTCCACAGTATATGTATGGTCCCGAAGAGGCTGGAGGACAGAGAATATGTTAGGAAAAACACTTATTTTTTTCAGCTGTGTCTTGTTTGTGGAGTAGCCTCTAGGATTTGCACCATAGTGTGCTTTGTGCATTGATTTCAGACCTGGGTAAGTCTGTAAAGATCGTGGGAGAAGAGACTGCAGATGTAAAGATCAGAAGAGAATCTTGCCTGTTCTGTTCAATGCAGATTTTTAAAGCAGTTTTTCTTCCTTGAGTGTTTTTCTTTTTCTTCTTAGGACTGTTACTCTACCTTTCAGAAAGTAATGCATGTTCTGCGGGCACTCTCTTCTACAGGAGCTTCTGAGGCTGACCTACCACATTGTGAGACTCACAGTATGATGGCCGGTGTTTCAAGTGGAAATTTGTCAGTTGTGCTGGGTATATGTATGTAAAACAGTGAAATTCTTGTATGATATGAACTGATAAGTCCATGGTCTCTAGAGGAGTGTAAAACTGGATTACCATTTAGCTCCCCCATCTTTGGTATGGTGTGTGTGGGTTGGGATTTTTTTTGTCACCTTCCATCTAGTCTCTGTCTGCACTGGGTTGTGTTGGGCTTCTGATGGTTCCCTCTAATTCTGTTAAACCACAAAATTACTTTTGTTGTTCTAAATACAGTGGCTCCTTCAAATCCTTGTCTCCTGAGGATGATATGACGGAGCATATTAGTTTATGGTAAGCTGCAGAAAACTTGAACTCCCTGACTGTTCAATTCATGCAGAGTTATGACAGGTTATGCCTGCAGGCTACGAGTTAGGGAAATTATTTTCTGTTCAAACATTTCATTTCTCTGCAACTCTATAATTCTATTTCTCTTCTTTTCTTTTTTGTCTCCCTGCAAGGGAAGTACTGTGGTATAAAACACTGTCTCTGGCTGCTCCTTCCCTGCATCTATATACGGGACTAGGAAAATGAGATGCATTTTTTTTCTTTAATCATATAGCCATCTTGTTTGCTAACCAAAATCATTTTATGGAAGTCACAGCTGAAAGCATAAAATGCAAAGAGCAGGTTTTCTTAATCTCATTAAGTCTGTAAAAAACGTGACATTTGGAAAATACTGCTGAAGGCCGATGTGAAATGGGATAAATGAGGGTGAATCCCAAATTATCAGGAGCCCTCAGTTAAGATTTGGTCCTGTACGACTGGAGCCAATAGTTGTTTTTTCATAGTGTACAGTGGGAGTGAGGTCACACTTTATTTTAAAAAAGAAAAGAAGGGGGAGGGGAAGACAAGAAAAAAGAGAGAGCCTTTCTAGACCATCCCTTCAGAATAAAACTGGACAGATGAGACATGTCTACCCGCTTGCACTTGTTCTTCTGCAGACAGATTTTTTTTTTAGCTCTTCTCAAACTGCGTGCGAGGACTTCCAGTTGTATTTAAAAGTCTGCTTTTGGACCAGCAGCCCAAATATTGTGGCCATGCGCTGGGATTGGCTCCCTGATAGGGGAACCGTAAGCTGGGAGGTAGAACTGTCCTGGGAGTAAGGGACAAGTTGAAGGCACAATTACCTGGGGTAAGGCTCTAAGCATCCCGTCGTGGTCATAACTCTTTTTTGTCCTTGAGGAGCTGCAGGTTTCCTGGCTTATCCTCTTTGTGTCCACGAACTAAGCCAGGATCTGCTTTGAACTGGGATATAAATGTACTTCAGGCAGAAAAATCCCTGTTGGCAGTTCCCATAAAACAATAAAATCATGTCAAATTTGACTAATTCTTGGGATGCATTGCCAGCAGAAAGCTGACAGTCTGAATTTGTCATCACTGGAGGGAAAAGTGTGTGTGTTTCTCTGTGTCTGTGCACAGGGATGGGGAATGGACTGGGGAGAATAAGGCAACTATTAACAAAATGGAGACGGCATGGTACTCCATTAATGTTATTAATAACCCTATCAGATTTTATTGAAAAGATGCTCTCTGTATCTGAATTTGCCACTATTTCAACCCATTTATTAAAGCTGAAATAGCTGGAGTCACTTCGGACCATATTTATTATTATTATTTGCTGAATGAATGCTGTGATTATGGGTCCCACGGGAATTAGAAGAGATAAAGTGTCATCTTTCAGCCTCTTCTCACCTTCCCCAGGGAGCAGTGGAGAGAATGGCTTCCTCTCTGTCTTTTTCTATTAGACTTTTCTCTAATTTCTATTAATAGGGTTTTGAGACCTGCTGTAACACTCGAAAATTTATCTCTTACATTTGGAATGGTGATATTTAACAATAATGGTATGCTCAGAGGAGTATTTTTCTTTTATGCTTCCTCCTGTGCCTTCCTGAGCTGGCCATTGATTCCTAGAATCTTACTGACAGTTCGGGGATCTTTTTGGATGTCTCCAAAATATCCCATGGGCTCACTCTTATTTGGTTGTAATGGGAGATGAAAAGCTGTTTCTGTTTTCACACATAAAGCTGTGTTAGATATGGGCGAAATACGAGTAAGGGGAAGGTCCCAGTCCAATACAGGTTACCTGTGAAGTCATCCAGTCCTGTGAGTCCCCTTCTGTGGTTTTAGGTTTGAGGTTATTCATGCTTAAACCTGGCTCTGACCATATGGTATAAGGTATGGAAATTATATCACTGTGGAAAACAGTTGGAATTGGTCTGAGATGAGGTCATCCTTTGTAAGAGCAAAGGATATGGGTAATGCTGAGTGAAATAATGACTGTGTTGGGGTGTGCTGGTCCTGTTAGGAGAACCTGAGGTGTAGCACTAACGCAACTGGGGCAGCAAGCAGTTCTGTGAAAGGGGTAAAGGGAGGTGATGAACGATGCCCACTATCTCCTGAAGGGGAAACTGGGCAGGGAAAGGCCTTTTGTCCTTTTCTATGAAGAAAGTTAGTGCATTTCCTTCAAGGCTTCGAAGGATGAGGCAGGATGAGGCTTTGAGCCTTTTGCTGAAAGGGGTGCTGTGGCAACTATTTGTGAGGATTAAGAGCCTTCAGATCTATTTATTTTATTCCCTTTTTTATGTGCATCTGAACTTTTTTGCTTAAAAACAAGAAAGAAGGGAGAGACTTCTCCCAAGTTATCAAGAAAAGATGGTTTGTTCATTGTCTGGCTGGAAGTCATCCTGGCCCTTTTTTGAGAAGCTGCAAGTTTCCTGTATTTGTTTATAGATATCACCTAAACTTCTGAGTTAGTTAGCATACCCCTCGCCCCAGATTATTTATAACTTGGTTTATGCAAATATTCCCCTGGCATTTGCATATACAAATTATCGTATCAACAGGTAAATACTGGAAATGTGGGGAAAAAAGGCAGCTAAGTATATACAGATATACAAATACGTATACAAACATCTATTTTTATGCGCAGATAAGTCTGTGCCTTGCAAATGGCTGCTTTCAGCAACCTGCAGGTATTCTTTTTTTTGAATGGACCCCACTAGTAATTTTGACTCTGAGACAGAGGGTGGTGAATTACTAAGTCTCTGGTTCTTCTCAGAGTATCCATGTGTTTGAAGTGCACGTCAGAGCTAGACTTGAGCAGCAATCACATGAAACCAACTGAATGACTCCTGAACAAAGCTGTTCTGATAGTGATTTAATGACACCAGAGTGATTGCAGCGTTGTGTTCTGTGGCAGACTGACTCCTCTGAACGACATCTGTTCCCTCATTCACTACTGTAAAGATAGTATAAAAACAAGAGGCATTTGGTCTTATTCCAAAAGTGCATGTGTTACACTTGCAACTTGTTTGAGCATCTTGAGGTCAAGGTTGACTCCGCAAGAAAACAGCACTGAGAACAAAGTCTGTAGTTTTGCTTTATTACTCTATCTGCCTTTGTATTTTCCACTCCCTGAAATCTCTCTCTTTCTATTAGTGTTTGAATTTCATCATCAAAGATGAAGAAAAACAACCACTGTGTAAACAGAATGAACAACAATAAGGGAAAACAAACATATATTAGGAGCCTGGAAACATATTTTCCTGACTTCCTGTGCAGGAACAATACCGAAAGGAGTGAGAACAGCAACCTTATGCCAAAGCAGGGTTGAAAAACAAGCGTACAGTCAACTGGATGTCCTGAGAGCGTATCAACTACTGAATCTAGTGAGAAAACGGAACTGAAACAAAAAGACAGTATGGAGAAATCCCTAGAGCCAACACCTTGTTTTTCCCTGCTGAAATAAAAAGGTTGTCTCTTTCTCAATCTAAAGTTTCTTATGCTCAGCAGCTTTGCTCTTTGCAGAAATGTGTTTTGTGCCTACAAAGTAGAGAATGTCTTCTGAAGATGCTAGTGATGTTGGTTATGTAGCTGGTACATCTTCTTGAGGCCTGTTTTTCTCGGAGTCATCTGGTGAGATAGGGTGAGGAAAAGCTCTTTAAATGTACTGCCTTTTTTTTTTTTTTTTTTACCGTCTTAAAAACCTTGGTTTCATTAAGTTTTGGCATTACATTCGTTGCATGAAAGACAGGAACTCCTCTGATTATTTGGATCGTAGAGTCAGGTAAATCAAAGGAACAGATCAAAAGAAGAGGAAATATTAATGAAAATCTATATTCTTTGGTCAGCATTTTTAATAGCTCTTGTAGAAAATCAAAAAGGAGAATCAGCTGTACCTAGGAAACTTGTCTGATAAGGATGATATAATGCAGTGCATTAATGCAAACTTCAGTACTACATACAGCTGGAAACAAAACCGAAAAATGATGTTCCAAATAATAAAGCAATATTTGACTGTTTAAAAGCCTCACAGTATGAAATTTGTCAAAAATTTGACTCTTACGATTGGCCTGGGGATGCAGAGCATAGTAATAAAGCCCAAATCTGAGAGGTTGGTGCTCTTGCATCAGAAATACAACTGGAAGAATTAATCACTCCACTTGCATTTCCGCTACGACAGCTGCTGGGTGGAATTTGGGGAAAGTGGTTTTTAATTTTTGGATTCTTTTGGCTTCACTGCTTTAAACTGTGTCTAATATTGCACAGCTAAGTGGAGAACTGGGATCAACAGTGCTGGGTAGATTTGACTGCAAAAGTTTATCTGGAAATGGCTCTTCAGCATAAACTAAGTTCCTTTATGTGATTTGGCTCTGAGTGTTTGTTTTTTTTTCTTGCACCAGGTGGAGTTCCTCATGTCGAGGACGGTCACAAGGGGAGTGCACTACGTGAACAGCATCTGTAGGTGCAAACTGAATTATTGGCAAGCTTCGCATCTTGGGGAAAGTCAGCCTCAGCTCTGCATCCCTCTTCCAAAAACCGTAAGCGGAAAAGGCACTGTTCATCCACGCCGAGCGGAAATGCAAATTGTGTATTGTGACACTGAGTTAAGTGTAATACAGTCTGAGCATCGTTCGTTTGTTTTCAGTTTGGAGGCTGGAGGGTGTGCTGGTGGTATTTTCAACTTCTGAGTACAGCTGGGAATGTCCAGGACACTTGGAAATGAACACAGAATTTCTCATGTCGCTGGGTTTAGGTGGGGTGTGTTTTAGCCGTCAATGGGAAGCATTCAGGAAAATTTGCTACAGGAAAAGTTGCTACAATGTAAATGGCGTGATGCTAATTACTGTCCCTACCTGTGGTATTGTGAGCAGTCAGGTAGGAAGGAGCAGCTGTGAGCCCTTTATCAGCACCTCTCAAGTGAGAACATCCTGTCCTTAAATGCTTTATGTAACCAAAGATGAAGAGCAAAAACCATGAAGAAGAGAACTGAAATGTTAGTAAATGTGCTTTTAAGCACTGCCTTGAAAAGACTCGTAAGAAATATTTGGACCTAGCAGATAACCTTCAATCTTGAAGAATCTCAGTTCCTTCCTATCACCTTTATTTTTGTACTACGTTTTAGTGGGTTTTAATAGAAAGGTTTTTGGATGCTGTTTCAGTTAGAGATGGAACTGTAAAATATTTTCAGCAATAATATGTGAAATTTGGGTAATCTGGGACTTTAGAGCATAGGATTGTGAAAGCAGGTTTCCAAAACAGTGGTTTAGGAGTGAATGATTTAATGAAATATACTTTTAGAAAAGGCCCAGCAGCTATCTTTTGGGGTCGTTGTCCCATTCTAGTCTTCAAGCTGCCTTTTTTCTTTTTTTTTTTTTTTTTTCCCCCCTCCTTCTACACCTGCAAGAACTGGAAAACTTATGAGAAAGCTGGAGTGATGAGCTCATGTGACTGTCAGCACCGTGGTCCCAAGCACAGGCCTATTTTGTTTTTATAAGCCAAAGTTTAACTGAAGCAACAAGAACAAAAACAAAGCACAAGAATGCTTTAATTTTTCCCTGAGGCCCTGGATTGTGTAGGCTGGATTAGAGAGTGTTGTTACTCATTAACTTCTGTAACAGCTCTCTACTCATTGTTGAGAGCAGTTTGGAGCTGACTTATTTTTTTGCAGACAAATTCGGTTGTCTGCCCAAACTCCAGCTAAATGTTAAATGCCCTTTAGCAGCAAGAGATGAATGGGATCTATCTCCTATTCCTCAGCTGCCAGCGTTTACGACTTCGTATGTTGATGCAAATAAAAGATGGCAGTGGTTCATACCTAACACTCCAGGCTGAGAAACTGTAAGGGCAAAGGGGCAGATAAAATCCTTGTACAGGCATTTTTCTACAAAGTTGGTGACTTCTGGCTGAGGGGCAAGGTGTTTGACTGGGAGCAGCAAACACTGCCTTTGCTCCTGCTGGTGCTCTGACTTGTTTTATTTGTGCTTTTACCCTCATAGTTGCACTTGTTTAAAAATTGCTAGTGGGGTTTTTAATGCAGGAAGGGAAAGAGATGTTTGTAGCAATAGTATTTCTGCTGGATCTATGCAAAGTGCTGTATTTGATACAGGAACAGAAAATGAGTGTGTTAAAAGATTGAGCTCACAGTGGGGCTGTAGGCTCCACCCTTTTGCAAGAGCCAATTTAAACACTTTTATAGGGCAGAGAGTGTTTCTCCGATTTTGGTTTAAAATGGTGATCAGACGTGGAGGTGCCAGAAATCTCAGAGTATTTCCGTGCCAGCTCTGCAGCTGTTAAAGGACACAGACGTGGGATAAGGCTCAAATAAACATTCAAGGTTTTTTTTCTATTGAATGTTTAAATGAATGAAAGCTGAGCTCCTAACCTTCTGAGTTTTCCAACTTAAGTTATTAAACTGAGGAAATGGAATAGAGCGCACCACTCAATGTTTTTCAGTGTTTTTTGCCTCCCAAACTTCCCTGAATTATCATGTCTCCTTCCAAGCTCTGCTGTGTGATTCTGCCTTTCTATTACCGTTGGAGACAAACTGGAGAAAGACACTTACTTCGTAAGTGAGCCCAATATTAAACATATAAATAATGCATCCTTCAGCATTATTTATAATGCAGTAGCATCACTGTGCTCTATCATATGCAATTTCACATTGCCTCTTTTTAACAGCTTTCCTGCCAGGCATATCCTTCAGTAAGTTCTAAAGCAACATCAGCTGCTTGTTTGATTATTTATTTATTTATTTTTTTTACCCTTTCTGGTATAACTACTGGTTATGCTGAGATCTCTTGATACACAAAGTATAGACAAGGTTTAAATTATAATACCAGTGAGTATAATGCTATTTATAATACAATATAAATTACAATACCAGTTGGATCTGAAAGTGAAAATTTTTCTGTTAGGAAAAATGACCAGTGTGACTATAGCAGGGAGAGAAATTAACTGGTTTAGGCTTGCTTTTCAGCATTAATGCTGTGCACAGAGAGTGACTTTGAAGCTATTCTAGAATGATAATAGCAGAATATAGTTCCACTGGTCAATTGCCCCGTGTAGACCAGTCTAAGTTGTTTTTTTTTTTTCCTTTTTCTGAGAGAGAATGCTTTTGTGTCCTGCACACACACGCAAAATCTGGCATAACAATACCGAAGCTTATCTCTGTAAGATCGAATGAGAGCTGTAGTTGAATGTTCCATTTGTTTCTTAATGAGCAGTGTCAGGCTGTGCCCTATGCTTAACAAAAGCATATGTGCAGATATTGTTCTGTTATGATTACAGTACAATTATATCATGTCTGTAATAGATTACTGCATCTGGCCTTTTCTTGGATTAGGAAATCAAGAAAGAGACTAGTTGATAACTTCTGAGAATGCACCTAAATAATTTAACAAAACAAAAAGAAAAGATCCTTTCTGTGTTAGACAAATTCCCCTGCACTCAGGTTTGGGACAACAGTTCTTTTGGGTTCTGGATGGAAAAGTGTGGTGTGTGTGTTTGTTTTGGATTTTTATTTTTTTTTACTGAAGAGAACACACTTAATTACTCTGCTGTCCATAAGCCTGCTTTTATTTTAAAACAAAAAAACCACAACATAACAACAACAACAAAAGAAATAGGAATTTTAAGAAGTTTCAGCTGGGAAATGAAGTACCTTAATTCATATGTGCCAATGTGCTATTTTACAGTAATTTCATGTTTCATTTTTACCTCTATGTGCGGCACCTCCTTGCTCTGTGCTACCCTTTGTTACTGACAGCAGTGCCTTCTCTGGGGAGGAAAAGGGGGCATGTGAAGTACAACAGTGGCTTTTCAGATTTCAATTTGCTTTTATTTAACATACCAAAACCTCAAAACCTTGTGTGGGTAGGAGGAATCAACTTTATTTGCTGCTCAGCTCACTTCACGACAGACATCTGTTTTATATGATTGCTGCCTGTTACGTTAGGATGCATCCCATTTTCCAAGTGATGGGGTAGGAAGAGTCAAAATGACGGTTACAAACAAATGGGTGTTCCCAGTCTGTGCTGGGTGTGTGCTGGAAGAATCGTGGTTTAAATGCCTGGGGTTTGGGGGACTCGCCAGTGTACGAACTGAAAAGGTGGCAAGAACTTATATGGTATCTCAGTTACTAATCTCCATCTAGACAGAGTCTGAGCTTTAATTTTCTGCTTCGGGTTCATTTTAATATCAGAAGCAGGTATTTGTTTATTGCTGGTGCTTAACTCTGGCAGGAGGGAATGATCTTGAGTGTATGCTGAAGCTTTATTTGCTGCCTTGGGGTCTGTCATGGGTGAAGGTGCAATTCTCAACACATTTGTGCCTTGGCTTCTCTGAGCAAGGGAACAGTGTTGGTATTAACTTTTAATGAAACATTTAAAGCTTGGGCCAGTTCTACAATGACTGGAGAACTTTTCTAGCTATTTTAAAATTATTTTTAAATATCATAAAATCAAAGGAATGGACCTGGAAAGGATCTACCAAGGATCCTCTTGATCCATGACTTGGCTCAAACTGTACCTGACTGCTCAGTGCTGTCTCCATGGGCTCTTCTCTACAACACCTGCAAGTTGCTCACTTTATTCCGCAGCTCCTCCTCGTGTCTGGTTTCCAATATGCTGATCACTTCTTATTGACTATTGAGGGGTGGTACCAATCTCCACCCAATCTCTCTTAAAAAAATTCCCTCACCTGGGATTTGTACAGGTAATCTGATGGTAGGGGACGTGCTCTGTTGTCTACTTCTCCTGCTGACTAAAGCTGTCATCCTGTGCTTTCCACACTGTGCGTTCTTTTATTTCTGTGCAGGTTCTACTTTTTCTTTGGCCTGAATTTTGATTTTGGGCAGACCGTGTTCTGGCACTGTTTGCTGCACGATGCCTTGATGTGTGATTAATGCCCTTAGGTGCTATGGTAATACAAATAATTAATGAAAGGCTCTTTAATTCTTCTTCATAATAAATGTTATGTGGCATGTTTGAAATACAGCTAAGATAGAGCCATGTGCACCAAAATAGGTATATCTACTTACAGTAACTCCGGTGTATTGAAATGCAGAGTTTTATTATCAGTAACCTTCTCTGCCCTGCAGGCATTTAAAATCCTACTATCCTGAGCAGGAATGAGAAAATAAGAGTTGCCAAACAGGAGCTTTCTTCATGCCAAAAGCCTGAGTTGTAATATCGTGAGGGCTTCACTGTGACTCTCTGTTCTTCTGGTCACTGGTCTTAAGTTACTATGCTTGTTCTCCCAACTTACTTCTTCAAAAGTTAAGCATGTACTTACTGTATGTTCATTTGCCTGTGCTGAAACCAGCATGTGGGGATTTTGTTAATTGCTCTGGATTGATGTTGTATTTCAGCAGACTCATTACTGAAGCAGCAAAGCACCTGAGGTCATAACAAAATACAGAGGAAGTAAGTTAAGGTGATATTTTCTGTGTGCTTTCAAGCTCTTATGATAAAAGCTGATGTAGGTACAGTTCCAAGCTGGGACCTAGAGGGAACGCTGTGGAGTGCCAAACCTAGTGAGGATATTTGATTTATTTATGTTTATGTGTAAGGCTGGGGAAGGCTTTTACAGTTACAGATTTCCTCCTTCTCCTCAGCATGTGAGCAGGTGATGCCAAACTGTTACGGCTTGCATAGGTAAGAGAGATTATTTCCCTCCCCCCAGTAAATAATGTTTCAATTACAGCAGTGCCGGTATGGTGTGGAACACTGCATTTTTCACTTTAGCTTATGTTCAACATGAACATCTGGCTATTTCAGTGTGTGTTAGAGCAGGGTAACTGCTGGGGTATAATCTGTGGCAATGACTGGAGTGGGGAAGAGGAAACAAGAAAAATCACATTGCAAAAACTCATTGCCTTCATGAGGATGGCTGGACTAGGAGCACTGATTGAAGGATACCACCAGAGACAGGGAGAAAAAGCATATTTTTGTTGGTTTTGTCTGTTAACATCTTTTTTGATAAGAACAGAAACATCATCTGACATATCAGACTGTTGTAGCTCTTGGCTTGTGGTGACCTGGGGGATCCCACAGCTGCCCTGCGCCTTACTGGGGAATGCAGTTTGCCTTGTTCCTGAGGAGTGCAAAGGCCTTGTCCTGGGTAAGATGTCCTGCTGAGAAGCAGAATAAGTTACAGCAGGTTGCTTCTGGGCCCTTAGTACCCTTCTTTTCCCTTGTCCTTCAACTCAGGTATACAGCACGCATATTATTTTCCTTTAGCTCCTGGAGAAAACAAACAGTGGAGTTCAAAAAAGACAGGATTTTCTAATCTCGCATAAAAAGGCTATGGAAATTTGAAAGGAAAGGAAGACGATAGTATCGCCTGCACTGAGACGGCAATTATGGGTCCTGGGAGGAAGTGTATAAAGCCTTATTGAGTGGAGATAGCAGAGATGGCTGCAGGGGCCCGCATGGTGCGAGGAAAAGGCTGGAGGAAACCCTTATCAGACCTGTTATCCTGTCTCTGTCATTCCCATACAGATTAATGAGCTCCAGGATGCCCTCAGCCATGTTCAGACCAGGGTCTGTTTATCCCAAAATAGAAGGTGCTGTCTTGTGCCAGAGTGTCATATTCCCAGGCCAGCAGCACCATTGTGTTTTATTACCCCATTGTATTCAGGGGTTACATCCGAACTTTTCCTCTTAGCTTCTTAATCACTGTTTTGATGGATGAGCTCCATGAGAAAAGCTTCACTGGCCGTTGCTTCTGAGGACTCGGTACCCATCAAAATGGTTGCTCGGCACTTGCTGAGACTTGGCTTCCTAATTGTTCTCGCACCAGCTCTAGGGAAAGCAAGGGGGGGGTGTCTCGCCCTTCCCCGCATGAAAGCGGGAGGAAGGAGGGGGATGGAGGGGAGGGAAGCAGCTGCCTTGGTTCTGCTCTCGCCAGCAGCGCAAGGCGGCTCTGCCTTGTCAAACTGTCTGCAAGCACACTTGTGGGATGGCGCTGGAGAGGGTGAAAGGCAGATTCATGTGTTCGGGAACATCCCTTGCCCTCTTGAACCCCCGCGTAGCCAGCTGTCCTTTCCACCCCAGTGTGATGCTGCGCGGAGCCTGACAGAAGCCCCATGAATCTGCAGTCATTAATGCTGCAGGACGTGCGGTTCCCTCTGAAGGCTCCTGACTGCGCTGCCACTTCCCTGGTGCAATCCCGGGGAATTATCCATATCTCTGACAAGAGAATAGGTTACTAATGCACCAACACAGCTGTTTTGACACTTTTGATGAATAACATTCAATACTATTAATTGGAACAATTGCTTTTCATTTAACTAAATCACTAGAATTGCTAAACTAAATTGAAACGGAATGTAATTTTGCCTCGCTCTCCTTTAATATGGGCCTCTAAATGTCTTCTCCCTGAAGAATTAGTAACTTAATCACCTAACAGTGATAACTGTTTCATAGCCCTCAGCTGGAAGGCTTTCCTGCTAAGCAGTATTGCATGGGAGTAGAGTGTTATAGCAGGGAACAAATCCCATCTCTTTCCTTTCTCCCCCTCTCTGCAGCAGTATTAATCATATTAAAAATGATTCTCTTCCTCTTTCTCTGTTCCAGCAAGATCTTTATAGATCATAATAATTTCACCCCCCTCCTTTTTGCATTGTATCAATCACTTGGTATGTCTAACAGGGTGCACAACAATTATATGTGTCCATTATGTTAAAGATGGATTTTTGCTGTCAATGACTGGGATATGGGCTCTTGTTCATTTTCCAATGAACTCGTCGTCCAGTGCACACAACACAAACACCATAGCATAACGCAGTGACCGCATTGACCAAAGAATCGAAAAAATACGACTATATGGCAAATATAAGATGCCTTTATTAAAAACAAAATAAATTAAATCATTTAAGCATAAATAAAAATAGTCTGAAATGCATTTGCATTGTCTTAAGTTTACATGGGTTTGTAAGTTGGCTAAAGAGCGTGTCCTTTGGCCAGGGGTTTCTGCAATTTCAGGACAAAACTTGTTAGACAAAAGAGAGTGGGAATTCAAAAGGGAAGCCTTCTGCTAACAGGTAGCACTTCTATGGTTCTTATTTTATTGCATTAATAGATTGAGCCTTTATCCACACAAGTCCATTTTACAGCTGGGAAAATGGAAATCCAGAAATTAAACACTTTACCCAAGTTATGCGGAAAATTACTGGCCAAGCTTGGTTTACTAATGAATTGTTTTGTGCCCTTTCCTCTAGATTTGCACTTGCTGTTTTCCCGTCAGTGATTCTTTTTAAGCTTTGCAGACCAGCTGCTCGAGTTTGTTCAGAGACAGGAAGACAGGAAAAGATATAAAGCTGAATGTTATTCCTACTCAAATTTACTGAGATCTCGTTAGTAATAATGTTGTTCCATTGGAATAGTTTTTAGTAGGTTTGTAATTGCTAAGAAAAAGCCCAGAACCTGGAGGTTTCTGCTTATGCATAAGGCATGTAGATGCCAAACTTCCTCGTATTTTCTTACGTTGATTCCAGAAGGCACCCTGCACATCATTCAGACCTTGGACTGCTGAGACCTGGCCACTGGAGCTGGACTATCCTCTCTCTTAACACAAGCAAACTGACTTTTGGTGGCTGCCAGCTTGGGCAGGGACTGTTGGTCCCAGTCCTCTGAGCCTTTCGTCACTGAGTCTCCTTCCTGGCCAGATGTGTTGGGCCTGACACTGCATCCTCCGTAGTTCCATCATTTTGTAACCCTTTTGGTTAGCTTACTATATACAGGATTCACTTGTTTTAAGTTTGCCGACTTCCCCAGGAAAGCTAAGGCAAACTAAATAAAAGTCAAATAGATTTGGAACATGCTAGATCCTCATTTAGACGTTGCTTTTTTGGATGGAGGGGAACAAAGTGGGCTTCATTGCAGATTAATATGCCCACCTCTTTTTTGGCTTACAGTTAATTCATTCAAATCTGTTGCTGGGGTTTTGCCAACATTTCCCTTCTACAATTCTAAACTATTAATGACAAAAGGTCTTTCTTAAAAGGCAGAGCTGTGCAGATTCCTGCAGGGTTCAAGGTTGTTGACGTTTGAGGAGACAATTCTCTATGTGCGTTACCACTGCAATTTGAAACTCTACCTATATGTCTCCCAATCACTTACCACTGAATCCAACAGTTGATTTTGGTTAATAAATCTGGCAAATTTATCTCTTTTTAATGAATGATGCATGGAACTGTGATATTTCCTAAGTGCTTGAGCACTCTGTGTTGTAATCCCATGTCCTGTCCCACCCCCACCCTACCCCCAAGTTCAGGGTTTTATAACCAAATGGCTTGGTATAATTAGTTGTTGTTATTCTTATTTTTCCATGTACATATTTGAAAAATCATCCGAGTCTGTGGTGTTTCAGTTCTATGTCATGTAAGTGGTTAATTTACTTCACTAGGTATTGGTTCTCTTCCCTGTCTGAATGACTTACTATAAAATTAAGACTAACATGGACTCTGTTCACAAATTGTTAGTGAATACTTATAACTTTATTATCTGTGAATAATTAAAAAGGGTGCTTCAAAGTGTATTTGGTGCAAATATTCATTGACATTAAATAATGAACGCCAGATTAAGTAACCTAACTGAGAAAAACGGGGAGAAACAGCTACAATGTTGGTGCTTATGTTAATCAAACTGCTGGAACTTCTGCTGCTGATGTTTTTTTTTCATCTTAGTGGGGCTGGATGAATAGATCGCTGTTGCTGTGGAGCAGAGATTGTCATACTGGTTTACTACTTGTGGGATGGAACTGCATGTTAGTTATGCAACTGGGCATCCAGTTCATCTAAAAGAGTATTTCTGTCCTGTTCTTAACACTCTTTGTTTCTTATAGCCCACTCTTGTAATCTGCTTGTAAGTGTGCAGAGCTTTCCTACTGGGCTATACAATATGGCATAGTCCTAAGCATCACTTGAGAGAGGGAATTGTAGCTAGGGGTGGTGTAAAGAGAAAGCCAACTGAAGGCTGAAATTCTTCTGCATATGGCAGTGATTTACAGAGACTCATTGACTCACAGTCTGGCCACTCACAAGGTATTTCTAAACATAACTTAGTTTAGACCAGTATCTGGGAGGGGAAAGGGAAGTGTGATAAAGCAAATGATGGAAACTTGCAGCTAAAAGTGTTTTGGCAGCTGAGGCCTGAAGTGGTGCTGCTTGAAAGATGAGCACTCTGTGAATTGAGGGCATCTCAGGAGAAGTAAATCTGCCTCCTCCAACACAGACTGAGCACTGGCCCAAAGACCCCGGGTAAATAAGAATCAAACTTCACTACAGGACATTTATGTGGTCATGATTTATTGGTGCTCTCAAAGCCTTTGAACCTTTGCAGCCCTTTGGGGGAAATGGTGTGTTACAGGGGCTTAAATAAATAAATAAAAAATAAGAAGAAATACATGCCTATAGCTACAGGAAAAACCTATTGTGCCATTTGTTCCAAAAGCCTTGACATGTTCAGGGCTTTTTCCTGAATTTGATTTTTTTTTTTTATAGGATTTTGGTCAGTCAGCCAGTGCTGTAGGAAATAAAACAACTCTTTGACAGATTCTTGTTTCTCAGTCCCTTTCCCAGCAACTTCCCCCTCTGGTAAAGCGAACTGAGCTGCAGGATTCTGATGGAAAAATCAAACAAACCTGCCGAGCGTGGCTGAGAAGTAATAGAAAACTACTTGGATCTCAAGGCCCTGCCAGTGTAAGTTTAACACTGTGTTGTTCCTTCACCAGATGTCAAATATCCTTTTCCATTGACTGCGATGTATCGTGTCCTTGGTTCATCCTCCTGTGAACAGCCTTTGGTGATGACTGCTTGGGAGGTAGCGGTTACCTCTTTGGGGAGGCTTTCTAACCCTCTGTACAACCCGCTTTGCTGTCCTGCATACATTTCTCTACCTTACTTTATAATACAAATGACACAAACATAGCCCGTGCTCAAACTTCATGATTTCTCAGTTCTGGTGAAGGAAAACAGCAACAAAAGGCAAAAATTATCATAGTCTCTTCTATGGATACCTTGGCTTTACTGTAGTTGATTGGGATTTGACATTAGTTTGTTTTATTGGAAGGCAGTTTGCATCTCCTCTGTAACATGTTGCAGCCAGTTGCATTACACAAACTGCAAGTACCCTTGTAGCTGGGGTTTTCCGTGTGGAAAACTATAATGCAGGGAAGATAAGAGGTAAAGTTACATGTGCCACTAGCACGTTATGTGCCTCGTGGCTTGTTGGTGACTGGAATGGGGAACGTGCATGTTCTGGTGTCTGTGACAAGTATCTGGTTTGTAATGTTTACTTGTGGATCATTATTAAGAAAACCTACCTTCTACTTGAAGAAGTATTGGAGTTCTTGATAGTAGTTTTTGGTAATGATACCTGTATCATAATATTGAGGAAAAAGTATCTTTTTCCATCATTCTATCCCACTCCCCTTTTACACTGATAAATTATGGGAGAATAAGATTTGAATTTCGTGGAAAGAAATTCAGTGGAAAACAAACAAAGAGACCCCTTGGAAATAGTTACTGGTTCCTTGTCTCTCTTCCTTTGACCCATCAGAGAGCATGTAAACTGCACCAGAACAAATCTATTATTTCAGGAAACCACATGGGTATAAAACTGGTATAAGGACCACTGCATGAACAGATCTGTTTCTGTTGGGACGCTGTGAGCGAGGTCAGCTGTTCCGCATAAAAATTTGTGCATTGTGGCTGCATCTCTCCTCTGGTACTGTTAGTCTGAGGTGTCTGAAGCCTGAGCATACTTATGGTAGTTTTCTTCCTGAAGTCTAGAGGAAATTAAGGATGAGCCAGGGCTTGTAACATTTTATAATAGTAACTATAATTTAATTCTTAGGGGTTGTTTCCAACATCTGCAGTCCAGAAGCAGAGCGCGACAGGGATTTGCAGGTGTGATAAGTCATTCTGATCGTCCTGTAACTCCAGAACATACTTCATCTTTCACAGGTACGTCCTGTAGGACAATATATACTGGGGATAGGGCTGGGATGGAAATGTGTCGCTGCTGCTTTGTGATATGCCAGTGTAGGTGTTTCCAGGTTGACGTTTGTCAGACTTTGTGGGCAAGCAGTAACTACAGAAGATGGGTGGCTAAGGTATGAAAATGTTCATCTTAGGTCTTGGCCTCCTTTTCATTGCTAGCTTCCTGGTGGTTATATCCAACCTTAATCCTTGTTAACTTTGGGAGGCTCCTTTGCTTACCACGCCCTCAACATTGCAGAGAATTCTGCGTGCTCCTACTCATTCAGGGTGGAGCAAAGGCACTTTGCGTGGAAAGAAGAGCTTTAATATTATTCTGGATATAAGTTTAGATATCTTTTTTGACAAAGTTTTGAGAACAGTTTATGTTTGCAAACTTCTAAAAAGTTGAGGTTATGGGAGGTAACTGGGGGATGTTCCTCATGTGTAAGTGGCTCAGCAGAGCTCCCATATCCGCTCTGTTCTATACTTCTGCCAGGTGTCTTTATCACCATGGTTTCTCAATCCTTGCTATGTCCTGCCTTCTCTATTTCTTTCAAACAGCTGATACTGGATGTGAGTGGGGCTGGTGTCCTCTCCCAAGTGATGCAGAGGTGGCCGCGTGCATTACGGATGGCACATAGTTGGCTCAGAGGAGTATATGTGGTGGTGAGGCTGCCTAGGCATGGCTGTAAGCTCTGCTATTAGTCTTTAATTTTGGAACCTGAGACGCCCTCCCCAGCATGCTGTGCTGGAGCACATCCCCCGGTCCTCAGAATAAGAGTGCGTGCTGGCAGTTAATGAGAAACACTGGAATCTGGGTCCCAAGAGATGATTAAACCCCACGAGCCAATTAAAAGGAGTGTAATTACCCAGCAGGGACAAGTTGTTAAACAAGCTAGAGGTTATTGTCCTTCAAGTTAATGTACTGGAACAGCCAAGAAAAGCCTACCAGGGCAGGGCAGCATTGCTTGGCCTAAGGCTTCTCTCAGGGAAGCTCGGGAGCTGGGTGGGGAGGAATGGGCTAATGTGAAACTTCACCTTTTTTCTGTGTTTTTAGGTGACGATAAGTGCTTAGAGCAGAGAGATCTGGAAAGCAACTGTCATGTCAGTAAGCTGAGCTGCAGCTAGACTGGTGTTTGGAAAGTGTAAGATGAAGCGCTTCCCTAGGCATTCATTCCCTGTGTCAGGAGAGGGCTGTAGGCAGATCACCTGATCTGGGAAACCCAGTGTGTGGTTGGCACAGGTTGGGATGTGTCTGAGAGTAGCGCGTTGTGCTCAGCTGAGCTCCAAGAGAAATTTCATGCACAGACACAGGGGTAATTTACAGTGACTGATGAATTCTGTGCTTTTATCTCCTCATGGGTGTCTGCAGGCTTGCAACGTGACAATATCACTGTTGTTGAAAAGGCTCGATTTAACTTTTTTTGGCTTGGCTTGAGCACAGGGAATAAGGAGTTTGGTATTAGCGGTATTGGTTACTGGTGCTGGAGGAAGTGAGTCACATCCCACTGTTTCTGTTCTGTGTGTATCCTGTCACAGGTGTGTGTAAACCTAAATCTTTCTCATCCTACTTGTAGTGGTCTTTATTTGATATGGATCCTGGGAAGCCTGAGCATGTACCTTCAGCTAGTGGAGGAATTAGCTGAAAACGTTAATTGACTGCCAGTCCCGTGTGTCCCGACCACTAGGTGACATCACACACTCAGCGTATTTTGTAAGCATTTTCAGCGGGAATGTTACACACCGGACCTGCAAACTTGGTTTTGCTCATGCAACGCACAAGTCCATTTTTCAGCCATGTTTGTACTTGAACTCTGTGTGATAATGAAAGAACTAAAGAATGTGGATTTTAGCACAGAGCAAATCGATTTTCTGAAAATGAGAAGGTTTGATCTGGTAGAAATTGAAATAGTTCTGTTCCATTACCAGTCAAACTGTTTGTTTGGTGGAAAAGCTAAGAAATGCTGCATGAATTTGGCTATGTTCTGTTCTCAGTTGCTCACCTGTGTAACCTGTGACCACTAAAATCTTCTTTTTGTCAAGATGGCTGTAAGCAATAGCATTTAAAATGCCCATTGGAGGGAAAGGGTAGGGCCAAGCCCTACAGCTCCTCTTACGAAGTCAGAGTAGCTATGGGATTTTGGATTTTATTTTTTGCTGTGCCACAGGGCACATTTGTCTGCCTGTGTGTTCAGGCTTCAGTCTATAGTTTGAAAAATGAATGCAAACTTACCTTTAAAGCGAGTATCTCCAGAGGGCATAAGGGTCACTCAGCTGTGAAAAGTGACAACTCAGGGCCAAATTCAGCCTGGGGAAAGCACATGTAACTCTACTGACATCCAGGGATAGACTGGGTCACTGTATCTCCCCCCACACCCCCCCCAGTTTTTTTTCCCCTCCAGCATCCTGACTGAAAATATATCCCCCTTGTTGGAAAATCCCCATGGATCAGCTTCTCAGTCAAGGTTAAATCCCCATCTTTTGTACTTTTCTCGGCCATTATTTCAGGTGATAGATGCGCTATTGACTGGCAGCAATGACAGAGCTTGGAATGATGGGGGAACTGAGGCATATTCAACACACGGGCACACAGCTAACTCATGCTAATGTTCAATAATCCTATCCTGCTGCTACACTCTAATGGCTGTGGGCTTGATAGAGCCCCCTCATTGAACTGGTGTATTTCTTATGGGCCTGCCCGCCCATCCTTCATGAATTTTTATTAAACAAAACTGTAAGCGGATTGATTTTGTACTCCTTTATTGCATTTTTATTTAATTCCTTTCAATGGTGGAGGCTCCATCATGTTATCTCGACGTAAATCATGCTGGGGCAGCATGCCAAAAAAATAAAAAGACTACAGGATCATACTTGCATCCAGCGTAAATTTTACTCCTATAACCTTTATTAGCGTAGATTCATTGATTTTTCTCAACTCCCCCCTTCCCCTCCCTATCCCTCCTTTTGGTTAGACTTAGGTCAGAACCTGACAGCTCTCCTTTTAAATAAAGGAGGACAGACTCTTTTTTTTTTTTTTTTTCCCT
>VYZM01018899.1:1218780-1263349 GCA_013398915.1 Dromas ardeola | reverse complement strand
TTTTTTTTTTTTTCCCTCCTGTAACTTATAGCTGAGAAAATGCTCATAATGCCAATAGTATCATGGGCAGTCATAACTGTTGGCAGTGGGATTGCAGGAGCAGCAGTGCTCTGGAGAGCAGCAAGCAGAGGTTTGCTCTCATGCCATCTCTCGGTGTGTGTTTGGTGGTGTTTGGTTGGTTTTCCTTCCCTTCTCATGGGAAATCTGCATTAGTACTGAGCACCATTTTCTTTCCTGAATCCCTTCGTGTTGCTTCTTGCTGTCTTTGTAGGGTCCTGGTCCATGACTGAAGTTGTCAACAATAATAATTAATCATCTTTTAAGGTACCTGAACAGGGACCTCCTGCTTTCTGAACTGGCCCTTGTGCCTTCCCACTTGAATCTATTCCAAAAAGAGTTTAAACACTATTCATAAATGCGCCATGTACATGTGGCTTTCTATAAAATACAGTTGGTAGATAAAAAGGCACCAGTAGGTGGCATGAGAGAATATATAGCACAGTTCCAGTTGTAATTTGGGCAGACTATAAATTGCTAACTTTAAATTTAAAAACAGACAATGTCTTCCGTAATGCCTTTTTGATTCACTGGCACTCCAGTGCGCTGCAGGGTGGGGCTTCGCCATCCGTTGACTTCATCGTGTAGTTTCACTGTGGACAACAAAGCACAGAGTTTAAAGCTGGTCCCAAAGTAGCTTGTGCCTCAGTGTGACATCTCTTGCTGCCCCTCATTTCTGGTTGGTTGTTCTCATTCATGTTCCTAATCTATAAGCAACACTAGGCAGGATTCGTATTGCTTCTTTAAGCTATAGGTGATTGACATGGTTGCACAACATAAAACATGGTAAAAACAAGAGTAAAATGCAGTTAAAATGTTTTGTTGTTTTTTTTTTTTTCCCCTGACTGATGCATGTCCTGACCCTGTCCATGATATGCTCTTGGTATGCTAAAAGCGAAGTCTTGTGTTCTTTCAAATTGTCGTTGCTGTCAATGGAAATGTGGGAGTTAGTATTGTTTTGCAGAACTGGATCTTGATTTCCACAGTGGCTGCTTTGTGTGGCAAAAGGCCAGTTTCTCCGCTGAACCGTGGAGCTCTAATACGACTCCTGAATTTCTGGGTTTACATAGAGAGCAAGATTATGCTCTGTTCTGGCAAACGCTGCTCTGCGAGGCTGATGCAGCAGAGCTGCAGCAAATCCCTAGTGAGGAATCCTGGGCTAAGCAAGCAGGTGCTGATACCCTGTGGGGAGAGGGAAGGAGGCTGATGTGACGACTGAGATGATCCTTCCCCTGGGCACATCATATGGGACAGCACAAGCCCTTCCTTGCTCAGCTCTGTTCTCCCCCGTGACTGCAGCCCTGCTGACCCTGGCAATAAGCAGCAAGGGTAAGGGATGCTCTTCAGTGCTCATGGTTTTTCTGTTCACCGGCTTAATATGACGGTTAGCCAAAGTGGACTTGTGTGCCCAAGTACCAAACCTGGGTGAACTAAACCAATGAGGAATTTTTAATTGAAGATAAAACATGACAGAGTTATGACAAAACGAGGTAACTGTGTTTTTAACTGTTTGCAGGTCATATCAGTAAGATAATTTCTGTGCTTTTTATGGAACTGGTTTTCTGCCCCTTCCCCAAGAAACTATTTTTGTTTTAAAAATTCATTGTGAGTTTTGTTTTTAAGTTACTGTAGTAATGCAGTGACAGCGAAGGTAGGACAGTAAAGAAGTGCTGCTGTTGGCTTACAGCAAGAAGCGTTTTGACATGCATTTTTGATAGATTGCCTCTGATGATTTCCCAGAGGAAAAACAATCGAAATGGAAGCAGAAGGTCCTTGGCTTACCTGAGTTGACATTGCTTGGCCGTTTTGAGTTAAGGTTCACTAACCTAGAGACAGGCTTCTGGCCCAAACTACCCTGTAGCAAAGAGAGTTTGTGAAAACAAGTCACAATGAGCAGAGAAGCATTTTATTGCTTAATTTCTCCCCCCCTAGATTAAACAAAAATAAAATAGTTGAAAACTAGTAATTTGCATGTGTTAGTTCTTCACTAGTACTCGTTAGTTTATCACTGTGCTAGTCATTGCTAGTCATGGCTCCCATGCTGGGACTTGTTCAGAAACCAAACAAGTAGTCTATTGCTGCAGCAAAAGTGCAAATAGTTTACACGTAGGGTAAGAACAAGGAGGTGATTCACTAATGCAATAGATAATATTCATTAGAGAGTCGAACTGTTGTGGCTTTATATGTGGGGGGCGGGGAGAAACCCTGAATAAGGACAATTCAGTGATGTTATGGCTAGACACCTGATTTTCAGAAATCATTGAACATTCACTGAACAGGCCGCTCTCTTTTAACATAGCTAAAATAGAGTCTAAAAGTGCTTAGCCACTTTATTAATTCAGTTATATATTAGTTCTTTATTGTTTAGCTCTCAGTGCTACCAGTTTATTTCCCCATATGAATGTTCAGGTTACCAGGTACCAGGTTACCCAGAAACGGGTAAGTAGGGCAGCTTATCCTGTACTAAGGGGTGTCTAAAACAAAAATGCTCAGAAGCAAGCAAGGGGCTCTTCAGTTGCTGCTTGTCCTGTCTAGTCTAGTCAGTTTGTCTTGTCCTATCTAGTCCTTGCAACAGATACATTCCAGATCCTTGTGCAAACAGATCAACTTGTGGCTGAATTCTGCAGGGGACTATTCATTTTAAAATATAAAATGACCAATAGTTTGCAAATGTTTCTGGATCAATTTATTGGTAGGGAAAAACGGAGGTAAAACACCTCTTTTGGAGGGGCAGGGGAAAAATAGTGACACCTATCCTCTGGCTAGTTATTAGTCCAGGGGCAAAAATAGTCTATCTGAGTGGGGTTAATGTACTAGTTGTTTATGGTGGCTAAGAAAAAGAATGTTCCTTACAGGAACCACAGTATTAATCAGAAGACAAAAATGCGATCTGGAAAGCTAATGACATTCCAGTTGATTTGATTATAACATAGTGACTGTTTAAAACTGTCACTTCTAATTTTGTTAAAAGAAATAACATGAGTTAGATCCATAACTTAGTGATCTAGGAAGAATATTTGAAACGTCAAGGAGAAAACTCTCAGGCCATTAATGATGCTCTGCATTTAGTGGATGTTTGGGAAGGGGAAATGGATTGCCTCCTTCATGCTAAATTAGCATGGAGGGACTCAGAGTGTCTTGACCTTTTCTTAACCTTGTATACTCAAGTTTTAAAATGAATATGCTGTTTTTACCATGTGAGGGGGGAACAATAAATTGGTGGCTGGGGGGGAGGGGAAAGAGAATATTTATAAAAGTCAAAGTGGTGACCTGAGAGAGTGTGGTGTGGCTGTTTGCTGCCGTTGACTTTGCTCACCTTTGGTAAGTCATGTTGTATTCAAGCACTTTTTTCATTAAAAAACCCAGATGGAACTGTTTTGTCCCTCAGTCTTGTGAGACTTGGGAATGTTTTGTAGTCCTTTTGTGATGTTGAAGACAATATTTTGTATGTAAACAAAACTACAGCTATCCAAGATGTTAAGGTTTAAAATGAGCTCTTTTGGTTTGAATGTCTTTTTTAATTATTTAATTATGTTAGGTTTTTGTTTTCCTTTTTCTGTACGTCAAGCCAGTGGAAGCACCTACTGTTTGTCTAATCTAAAACATCAAACTGGCATTGAAGTCAGTGACTATTTTGGGACGTAGACCAACGTGGGCATGCTGATGGAAGTTTACAACTTCGGAACAGTTTGTGGGCACTAGTGTCCTTCTGTGGAGGTGGAACTGTAGCCTTGGCAGCAGGCTCAAAAGAGGCAGAAGGGTGAAGGTAGAGCTGTTAGTTCTGTAGAGCAGCATTTTGCGATACCCAAGGTCACATGTACCTCCCAATATCTGTGAGCGTATTTGCTACATGCAAGATTGAGACCTCCCAGACCCCAATCTCTCATGTTAATGTGGAAATCTCAGTGGATTGACTTGATTTTTGAAGCTCTTTGCCTGCATTTTGTCTCTCTCTCTCCGTCCTAGAAGCTTTCTTGCCATGTAATCCTACAGTCTGGCAAGCTCCATAATAAGTGCAGATAGATGAGTGTGTGTACATCTCCATTAACATGACTGTGCAGGCTAATGATGGGGACCTCCTGCTGCTCTCCGCTTGTTTTCTGTTGATTGTTATGTAATGTTCGGCAGCGGGAGGTAAATTCCTCTCCAATTTTGAGACCCGTTGCAGCATGCAAACCCCACTGTGAGAAGTCACGGTGATTGAGCTTTCGAATCAAGTCCCATGCTGATAACTATAAATCAGGCCTATTATACACTCCGACCGACAGCCGGAAACCTTCCGTACTGCATGTGGCACAGCAGAGTCTTGGAGCCGCACCGGAGTTTGTTTTGTAACTGTGAACACTTGTGTCTTTCAAAGGCTGTGATTTAAATTTGGTGGAATGTTTGTGTTCATTCAGATAAAGGCCCGAGGTGGCTCTGTATGCTGAAGGTCAAGCTGATGCTCAGGGTGTGCCTTTGAAGACTTGCTCCTGCTCCACACACTGTCCTGCTGGCTCACAGGGGTTGAAGTGAAGGAGCTGTTTTGGTGGTGGAGTTTGTTCCAGCTGCTCCTCAGTCATCTTTGCCAGGCAGGGCTCTGATCTGTGGCTCAGGAAGATGCTCCGAATAAGCTGTGTTGTGCAGTTTTGTGGGACTAAAGTGATACATATGGGGTAACGGGGTAATTTGGACCAAGGTTGTAGGTATGCAAAAGCAGGAGAGCATGCCAGGAGCCTTCCCAAGCCCTTTCAGCACAGACCGTAGAAACCCTTTGCAAGTACAGCAAGTCTAGAATCTAATATTACTTCCTTCAGTGTAATGAGTTGGGTTAAGGCTGAGTGGGGTAGGGAGCAATAAGACAGTTTGAAACAGCTAGGTTGGGTCATTGCAGGAATTATCAGATGAAATTCCGTGGTCTTTGGTTATGGAGGGAGAGAACTTGGTTGTGTCTAGGGCTATTTTCATAGATTTCAAATCTTCCATCATCTTAGGCTTGTTTTCACTTGTTCTTTGTCTCAGTCTTTTTCTGAATGTTTACTGAATAAGAACATACAAACCATTTCAGCTCTGTGTGTGGAAGAGAGTTCTCTTCTGTGAGTTTCAGAACTTCTCTTGGTGCCAAGCTGCCTTCTGTAAGCACATGGGAAGCAGGAAGATTTTTATTGACTATGCACTGCTGGCTTAAACTCTAGGAAAAAAATCTGAACCGAATCTAAGCGCTTTATTTCTACTGCTGCAGTTACTAATCTTAGTAGTAGAGAGGATAACCCTTTGACTGTTGTTGTGAATGCAAGGCAACTCAACATCTTGTTATCTTTTCTCTGTGGCCGGGCTAAGCAGATGGATGAACTTAACAAAATTCAGCTGCTCGACTTGGTCTCTCAGTTCCTGCAGTAGTCTCGCGCACATAGGTACAGAGCTTCCAGGTTCAATTCTTAATGCTGCAGCTTGATGCTGCAACGGTTTTTGGCTTTGTGGAGTTTAGAGAGGAGTTTTGTCTGAGGGAAAGGACGGAACATACACTTAAAAAGAAAAGCAGGCAGGATATTTGCCCTTTGGCAAATAGCATTTCCTAGCATGCCATTGGCTTGGAGTTCTTGCACTTTTCACACTTCACTGTTGTACTGCTTAACCTTGCAAGGTTGTTGTAAAACTTAATTAATTTATGGAGTACCTTGAAAATGTATGGCCAGATCCTCAGCTGGTGTAATCTGGCATGACTCCATTGAACTGAGTGGACCCAAGCTGACGTATATAACTTGGGAATTTGGCTTGCGAATGCTCTTGCTAAGTAGTATTATGTGCACAGGACAAGTCCTAGATGAAGGTTATATTCAGCTTTCTTACAAAAGGAGCTGGCCACAAAGTAGATCCAAATAGTTGAGTGACAGGGTCCCAGTATAAAATTTTTGTTTTATCCCTGTTTAATAGTCAAAGATTAGCAAGCATCCAGGTAGATATATGGTCTAGACAGCATCTGATGGGCTAGTGATGAATGGGAGCTTGAGAGAGGCTTCAGATTAGCCTCACATGCATAAATATCACATGTGGGTGACAAGGACACTGGAGGTCACTGAATTGTATTTGTGCTCACTCGTGGCCTTTATAAACTCAGTACTACCTGAGCATGTTCCCTCCAGGATAAACGGAAGCATGGTCAGATGCCCTTATAGTTGGAAACCTTTCCCTCATGACATTAGTTTTGCAAACCTGTTGTAATACACGTTAGTTCTGTGGAGTGCATGCTATATGAATAGGGATTTCAAATATTTCTGTGATCCCATTATTCCCTTTTCCTTTCTCTTTTCATGTTCCTTCCAACTCTTTCCTTACCTCACGCTATTTTTAGTAAATTCTCACTTCTCAAAGTTACAGGGGGCTCTTGGATCACTCTGACTTCCTCTTTACAAATGCTAATAAACTCACTTTATAGTGCATTTTCTAGTCTAATTGCAGGTTACACACCTAAGCCTTACTTATGAAGACTTGTAAAATGAATATTGTAGGCTTGAATGTATTTCAACTTCCAATAGTATCAGCTATTGAAAACAACAGGCAAGCAATGACAAAAAACTTCAGCTATTAGAAAGCCCAAACCTGCAAAATTAAGGCTGTCTCATTCAAATAAGGCAGGCAATCTATATTAAGTGTATTTCTTTAGCTTCTAACATTCCAACATTAACTGTAAAGGCTGGGAGGATGTTAATAATTATTAATGGTAATTAACTTGGCATCTTTGGAGTGCTGGGGGAGAAGCTACGGGATTAGCAGATAGGCCCAGGGTATACTTACTCTTAGCCTTGTCCTTAGATTTGGAAGTGTGGATAATTAAAAACTTTCCACTCTGACTGATCTCGAGCTTGGTTTATTTGGCTGTCGTATTGTAAGCTGTTGTCAATTAGCATTGGTTTTTTCCATGCTGTTTATTTCAGAAGCATAAGAATAACAATAAAAGCAAGTGCTGGCCTGTGAAGCATTTGAAAGTGTTGGAAAGAGCCCCAGCTGTCTTATTCTGTTCGTCTTTGATGTTAAAAGACAGAGAGAGCATGCACATTTACTGTTGTCCCGGACAGAGAGCATTCCGGGTTCATGTTGCTTCTTCCCTAGTCCCCAGAAGTTGGGCATCATGTGTTTTATCTCAGGGAGTTGGGAGAATTGGCACTGAAAGTCTGCTTGATGGAGCCCATAAGCCTCCATGTGAACTATGAAAGAGTCCCAAAGCTTCTGGAAAATTAATCAACCCTGTCCTCGACACCTGAGGCAATGTCAAGCCTTGGGGAAGAGTTACAGTAGGAAACCTCAGTTGAGTTGAGGACTGCCTGTGATGGAAAGGAGACCTTCAGTTCCCTCTGTGTGAACGTGGCCTGGGAGGAGGCCAGGAGAGGAGTAAGCTGCTGCTTGTTCGCCTCCGAGCAGGAAGGCAGGGGCTGGCAAAACGCAGCTGCCAAATCTGGCTGACCTCAACCAACCTAGGCTTGCCTGAGGCCATCTGCCACCGAAATACTTGCTTTCTCAGCACTCTCGTGGAGCTGCAGAAGGGCAAAGGATTAGGTAAGGAAACATTGAAAATGGTGAACAGTTTGTGTTTCTACCCAGTGGTTATTTTGAACTCCAGATAATTGGAAAGTGGTGGTGGTATTGCTCAAACTCTGGTCAAGTAAGTTAAGAGGAACTGGAGGCTGAAAGGAGCCGATTCGTCCCCAGGAGAGCGAGGAGGCTCTGATACCACACCTGCATGGCAGTGAGGGGGAGATGCTTTGATCCGCCGTCCCCACTCCTGTGGGCTGTCATGCAGCGTGAGCGGAGCTTGGGGCTAGCATACCCTATTGTAGTGCTTGTCGTGCTGGGATGTCCCTTCTCCTCCCTGTCTCAGGTCTGGGTTGTACAAAACTTCCCCAGTGTAGCCGCTCTGTTCCAGCCCCTCAGGCTTGAGCAAGTCTGTCTGAATCTAATAGATTACCATAGTACAAATTGTATTGGCATTAGTCCTAGTTAGTGTTGGGCACAATATGCGTGCTGAAAAAGCTTGTGCGGTACATGTTGAATTGCTCTAATAAACCTATTCCAAATTTCTATGGAAATAGGAATACACTGTTGTTCTGCAAGGAGCAAAATATATTAATATTTTACTGCAATGACATCTTGTAAATATTATAAGCATTTCTCATGTTTTTTGAGCATGTCTTCCAGCAGTAGGAAGAAGAATATTTGAATGGTTAAAAACATCACCATGTATTAATATCTAGGCTTTTCTGATTTCTGAGTGGGGGGAAGAGCTGTTTTCCTTGCATCAATTTCTGCTTTGATATCTGTTTTGCAGTGCTGTCTGCAGTGCAAGCAGTGGTCCACAAAGAAGCAATGCTTATTAACTGAACAGGATTACAATATCAACAGGAAGTTGTCATACAATAATGTTTTATTGATCTGTTTATCATCAGTAACGAAATAAACATACTACTTATTAAATATTGATTAGTGTGAGAGGGGACTAGACCCAACTTTTCAAGAAAAGAGTGGTGTTTTCAGTAGTACCTTAGTACCTGGAAATCTCCTTTTTTTTTTCTTTTTTTTTTTTTTTCTTTTTCCCCCCCTTTTTTCTTTTTACAAAAATTTCTACATCTAAATCACTTTGCTAGAAACATTATTTTTCTTTCCTTTTTTTTTTACATTAGTTAAAGCAGAATCTGCTTTTGTGAAAAAAGACAAGGATCAAGGTCTTATTTCATGCAGAAAATGNATTTTTTTTTTCTTTTTTTTTTTTTTTTCCTCTTCCCCCCCTCTTTTCCTGGATCAGACAGCTGAAGACCTTTTATACTAAAACATACGAAATCTGAAATGGAGCTACTTTGAATATTCATAGTTTAAATTCTGGCCATACCAACATGGTTTTTTTTATCGAGACTTGTAGACTAGATTTATATTGTACAGACTGATTTATGTTGTCAAGGAGGTTATGCTTGAGCCTGCCAATTCAGCTTTGGGTGCCAGAACCACCCAAAAAGGGAGGAAGCGCAAACGGACTGTCTTTGTGAAAGATGTCGGAGGTGGCGTTTAGAGGTGGGCAATGGCTGCTTTCAGTAATATCCCAGCTACTACTTGCTGCTTTCCATCCGAGTCATTTCCCAGTGAAAGACTGGTGACCAGTTTGTGTTTATGTGACTGTATTGTCCACTTCTGAGGTATTAAAACTTGAGGTGTCGGAGCAAGATTTTTGACAGCCCTGACTTTTACGTGCCCAGAAATTATTTTACATAGACTGTATTGCAGAAAGTAACGAAATCGCATATTCTGCAAATGGGACCCCTTTAAAGGTATTCCTAATTCTCCCTCGTAGGCAGTGGCAGTCAAAAAGACAAATCTTTCATCAAATATATTAATCAAACATCATCTGATGTTCAGTTATCGCTGCAGGTTGGAGGAGCCTTAATCGTGAACATTCCTTAGTTTGGAAAGGTACCTTGATGTTAACAGATAAATGTCTTAGAAGGAACTTGATAGATATTTTACCTTAATTCAGTGGGTGTTAATACAGTCAAAATGCCAGATTTCTATTGCCTGTGTAGTCACGTGTCTCCTTAACACCAAGAGTTGTGAATATATGAACAGTGTCTGTGTTTCTAACACACATGTGAGTAAACAGCACTTGAAATAGCATTGGACCGTTTTGAAAGCTGGAATACTTTTTCACACCAATATACTATAAGCACTTAAAAGGTAAAAAAAAAAAAGTAAAACTAGTAGCAATACACGCATGCAGATTATTCAGTATTTGTCAAAAAATATAGTAGCAATACACATATACAGATTATTCAGTATTTGTCAAAAAAATATATCTGTATATAGGTATCTCTGTGTAAGATCAAAGTAATGGGGTTTTATGGCTTTATTGTGACTGTGCAGACAAGGCAAAGGAATTATTGAGATGATAATACAGCAAAACAGCAAGCTTTTAAAATCAGAGGCTCTTTGATTGAACAGAATATGGAGATATATGGCATGATTCCTATCTTAACTGTAACTGTTGAGAATAACTCCTGTGGTTTTCAGTGGTTTAAAGATGCAGAGGATGCTGTAAAGTTTAAGATAAAATACAAGCTTGTTGCAAACTTTGGCAGAGCTCCATTTGAATTCAGTTGAATTTCTGTCAAATCAGAATAAATTGCTAAATGATATTTATTCTGATGATCTCTGTTTGAAAGAAGAGCACAATGATTTCCTTTTTTTTCTGTTTTGAATGAAACATTCTTGAGTTTTCATTTGAAACTACAATTTGGTTTTACCTTCACAATCAGTTAGGGTTTGGTTTTGTTTTTGTTTTTTTTAAATACAGAGGGAACTTTACACTAATCTTATTTATTTATTTCAGCTGCACTCTAACTGGAGCAGAGCCAAATTAGGCATTTTAAAATTGAGCTTCCTTTTGTTTTGCACAATTCTCATTGAAATGGTCAGTTCCAAGATAGTTTAAATATTGGTGTAATGCATTTTATGCACCATCTAACATACAGAATAATGCTATTATGTTATGGGCTCAAGGCTATTAAGGCAGCTGAACTTGAGGTATAGCAGTTTCCTTCAGCAGCTGAAATGAACTTGGCATCACACCAGTTCCTGCGGAAATTATAAGAATGTGCTGCCCCATTCTGCTTCAGACCTGTGGATCAGAACAGAAGGTCATCGCTCATTTACATTGTGGGTGAAAAGGCATTTCAGGAAGCATGAAAAACTCTCAAAAGTAGCCATCTCCACCCTTCTAGCTGAAAAAAACCCCACCTTTTTTGAAAGGTCTCCATGCTGAATGTTCTCTGGCCATATTTCAAGTGCAGGAAAGCAGTCCCGTTTCTAGAGGAAAACCCTAAATAATAAAGATTTGGTCAGCAAAGTGATATAGGCCAGAGAGGAGCTAAAGGTGAATCAAAAGTGAAAAGTATAATGATTCATACAGGAAAAAAAGTATGTTTTTATAGGCATAAAATAGATTATATTTGGTTCATTAAACTATAATTAACACAGACTGTAGCTTCACTGCTAATTGCTAGGTTTAGTCTTAGTATCTGTATGCAGAATGATGTTTGCTAAAAACCTTTTGAATTCAGAAGTTTCTCTCAGCAGTAACTCTTAAGACTCAAATACTGTGTGTGTGCATCGCAGCATCGGTTCCCAATTATCTGCAACACACCACTCAGCCTAGATAAATAAGGAAATTCCACTTATGGTAGCGAAAATAAATAGCAGGAAGACGCAAGCTACGTTGCCGCAGAAGGACGATTTAAGTTAATATTGTATGTGTCTTCACTGTTGGTCACTATCGGAGGTGGAGAATCCAGTATTGTCTCAAAACCTACTCAGGTATGTTAGCGAGGGTGCATCCAAGCAAAATCCTCCCTGTCCCAGCTTCAGAGCAGGACTGGTTTCCATCTCATCAGCTTGGAGCCCAGACTGCGTACAGCTTGCAGCTGGCTGTATCTCATCATTATACGTATTTGAGACTGAGCCTAAGTTTGGCATTCACTTGTAACTGGACCTGTGTCTAAATCTCTGGCCCACGCACATGTACTGAATAGCTGTAGAAATGTGCCTGCTCGATTCAAAGCTGGATTTATCTTTATTATTTTGGCAACTTCATTTTTCTCTTGCTCTAGAAAGTGATTTTTTTTTTCCAAGTGAAACAGGCGTATATAATGTTCTGTCTCATTTATCTGAATTCGAACTATGCATTATAGAAGTGAAAATATGTTCAATATCCCAAAGTTACTCCAAACAGCAATAAAAATTCTCTAACTCTTCTCTTAGTGCTAATATGTAACACTGTGCTTACATGAGTTGTCTTAATATCTGAAGAGATAAGAGCTGACAGTAGTATTAAATTCTAGAAAAGCAAAGCATAGCAGGTCCTGTTCTTCAGAAGTATTGAAGTGATAGGGGAGCTCTTAACGTTTTTTAAAAGTCAACCTGGCACAGAGCCTCCCAAGCCTGGAGCACTGAACTGGCCTCCTGACTCACAGCTGCGTTTTGACGCAGGCTGGAGGAATCATTAAACTGCTAAAAGCAGTTTAAAAAACCCCAAAACACACACACCCCACGCCCAGCCCCCAAGAAATCCCAACAACCCCCCAGCCTCCAAAGTTACTAGGTAGGTTAGATGCCTGTTTTGCTGCCTACTGAGATTTTCTACTTGCTCTCATGAGGCCCAGCTCAAATCTGCAGGGGTGGGATTCATCTAAACATAGTGACTATGCTTTGGAGCTCTTGTCTGACCCCCATGAACAGCCAATGTGAAGCACTGTGACACAGGCACTCCTGGAAGAGGATTTATTATTACCTGTCCTCAATGGAAGGAAATAAATGTGTTCTGGAAACACCATTTTCCCCTACTGATCATGTAGGGAATCTCGGTGATGCACCTTCATGTAGATGTCCCCATTTTATTTGTCTAAGTCAGATGAGATGAATCCTCCGCTAAGCAACTTGCTAAGGATTTCAATAGCAAATGGGAACGGAACATAGCAAAGAGACTTGGGATCCTTATGGCTTCGGCACCAGGTTGTACATGCGTGTCCTGGCTTCTTTGAGGCATTTTATGTGTATACTTTTTATAATGAGTAATATGGAAGAAAACCTTGTGGGATGTGCTACCTGGGGCTACTTCAGGGAGTGTCCAAATGCGTCTGACCTGTGACGTGTACCTAAGAGTGGCTCTGTTGACATTTAAGCTGTACGTGCATAAATTGTGGTTTAGAACTTGCTCCCGATACAGAGGAAGGGATCAGCATTTCAGGTGCAGAAGTTTCCTTTGAAATCCCTACCAGAAGGATGCATGCAATTAAGGGCAAAAGCGACCAAGCTGAGACAGATCACTATCTTTGAATTACCTTTGTTTTATTCAACTCCCCTAGGCAGTGTAACCAAAGCCTTTTAAAACATCATCAGACAATTCTTTAAATAGTCTGTTTTTTGCCACCCCCCAACAAAAGGAAAAAAAGGTAACTTTGAAATGCAGAATTTCTAAGATGCCTGACTGCCCCTCTTATTTCAAAAGAAAGAAAAGGGAGGAGCGGTCAGGTGTCTTCTCAATAGCCCTTTATTCTCCAATCATTGCCATTTTTATAGGACTCAGAACAGTCCAACCAGTTCAGCAGGTAGAGACACTGCTAAAAGGATTAACGGTTTAACTACAAGGGTTAATCTCTTCCTCCCTCTGGATGCTAACTAGAGATGGTGCTCAATTACTTGCTAAGAGGGAAAAACTGCCTGAAAGGAAATAGTTATCTGTCTCAAATTATCAAGCAAATATCTTTCTGTTAAGTCTGAACTTCATTCTCAAAATGTTCATCGGTGTCTCATTTTGCTGAAGCCTGGTATGAGCGTTCTTGTGAGCCAGTATCACAGGATCAAGTTGTTCTCAGTTGTAATAAAGCCGAAAGGAAGATGGACACCTTCTCCTGTGTGTGTTGCTGCCAACGTGGTCGGGGATGTAGGCAGGGTTCTGGGAGCAATGCCTGCGCTAGAGGAAGCTTTATTTATTGCCATCGTTGGAACTAGAACCAAGCCTTTCTAAAGGTGACTAATTTTTTTCCTTTAATACGTGATACTTCAGTTGAGCAGTTGTAATATTAAGTGTGTGCTTTGCTGAATTGGGACCTTGATTCTGGAGAGGGAACTATTCTTAAGCTTTTGGTACGTGAAGAGCATTTCCCATTCGATCATAAATTATTTACGTTTAGGTCTAGTGAAATCCCTCTTGATTTAGAGTGATGTATGGGAAAGTCAGACCTATAAACTTAGTTTGAATAATTCTTCTGGTAGATCTGGAAATATTTAAACTCATTCATTTTTTATAGTACTGTAAATTTAAAGAATTTAATTTTTAAAAAATTTGTTTCTTCTGCTCTGTCATATAACTTGACTGTCACGGAAAGGACCCAGAAGCACCCATTGTAACACTTGTAATGTATGTAGCATTTGCACGGCATTTGTTATCCTCTGAGATAGATCAGTTTGGTATGGATCCTATGTCCGCATCAAGTCACAAAGAGATTGCAGGAGGACAGAGCCAAGTGATGGTTTTGACCGTGGGAGAAGTACAACCTGGACGCAGGTCTGGGAGGACAGGTCCATTTATCACACATTCCAGTTGTATTGTTTGGCTCCATCCTGTTAAATGTTGTGGCAATTGTGTCTTTGTCTTGCATTTGCCACTGTTTGCTGTGCAACGGGCAACAAGAAGTTTCGTCAGGACAAGAGGCAACAGGCACAAACTCGAACATAGGAAGTTCCACCTAAACATGAGGAAGAACCTCTTTACTTTGAGGGTGGCAGAGCCCTGGCACCGGCTGCCCAGAGAAGTGGTGGAGTCTCCGTCTCTGGAGACATTCCAAACCCGCCTGGACGCGTTCCTGGGCAGCCTGCTCTGGGTGACCCTGCTCTGGCAGGGGGTTGGACTGGATGATCTCCAGAGGTCCCTTCCAACCCCTGCCATTCTGTGATTCTGTCTCTGAGCCTCAGTTTATCTCAAATGAAAATGAGTAAGTGTTTCCTTGCCCTGACCGATACAGAGCTATGAAATCGCTAAATGAAAAACGTTACACCATAACGCATGGTGTATTGCAGACTTGCAAGACTCATGAGTGTACAAATTGCTAACAGAAGGGGCGTAGGGCTCTATCAAACTTTGGTGTTTTGTTGTGAGTTCAGTTGAGTCCCCAGCAGCTGTATGTCATGCAGCAGCGCTGTCTCTCCCACTCTCTCGGACTCCGTGTGCCAGCAGCAGTGATTCGGTGCTTCTGCTCTCTGCCATCCGGCTGTGCCCAGGGTGCCAGGGCCGGGAGCAGCTTGGTGCTGTGCGTGGTGGCGACCCGTGCCCTGCACTCGCAGGTGCTTGGCTGGGAGGGACGTTCCCCTGTAGCAGCACGTAGCTGTGCCCGATCTCCTCTTGTATGAACCACATAATGGGCGTACAGGATGGGAGGTGTCAGGCTGGAAAAACTTGAAAAGAAGTGGAATTGAAAGGTATTGTGGTTTGCTCTGGCATGTATGTATGGATCGGTCTTGGTATGTCTCGTGGGTTTGGAGGGCACGTACTGCTCTGTAGTTCACAGATTATTAGTGGTGTAAGGGCTGTGCAAAGAGTTAAAATATGCATCTCTGCTTGTAAAGCATCCCAGCGTGGCAATACCAACATAAGGAGATGCACAATACGGTAACTCTTTATCCTGAAGGCTGAAAGGGAAGCATTAAATAGGCAGAAACAATAATTCATATATAGATACCAAATCTAATTAACGGGAGTGTTGGTACCTCAATAATAGAACAAGGTGATGAAAAAGACATTTTCATTTAAGGTTGTGTTTTTATCAATGGCTATTCTAAAGGAAGTTAACAAATGAAAGTTTAAAAAAAAAATTAAAAAATTGTTTTTTTGCATCTCTCCAATTAAAAAGCACGTAGATGAGCTAACCCTGACTGGATTTTAAACTCTGGCAAGTGACCTTCTATGTGATTTGGGTGTTTTTCAAACGGTTTTGAAATCTGTTCCTTCTCTGTAGAGCTAAATGAGACATGACCTGCACATTCCTTTTTTTTTTTCTGGGGGACTTTTAAAGTTTTTAAATCTTCTAACATTTACTGTAGCATCATGGAGAAATAGAAAAGGCTGCAGGAGCTTTAGAAGAGCCAGATAATTTGCAGCGCCTTGTTTCTAAGCAGTGTTTTACTATGATCTGTCATCAGGTTTTGTATTGCTGATCAATAAACAGTATTCCCCTTCCACCTAAGGGGAAAAGAGTTGCGTTACATGGTGCCTGGCAAAATGTTCTCTGTTTTGGCCCTTCTCCCTCGTACGGTAACAGGAAGGCAGGTGCGCTGAACTTCTTCAGTAAAGAAGCAGAGGATGCTGCAGCATCAAATTTCCCCTTGACCCACCTTTCAGATGCCCAAGTTCGGACCTCTGCTACTTCACATCCTCCAAATGACACAGATGGCAGGATAGAGCCAATCGGAAGCACTTGATAACAAAATGGCAATTCATTTTGCAATTCCTTCAGCATTCATCCTAACAATACTGGTCCTGATGGGCTCCTTGGGTATGAATGTAGCTTTCAATATGCAATTCCACAGGAATTACACCACTGCTCAGCTCTCATTAAGTCTGCTTTATTGTAAAGTGTTGCTGAGAAATCCTCCTATTACTGATACAGGACAACTGCTTTGCTTCAAAGAACTGCCTGATTTCCAAAAGCTCCTGTGTGTGTATCTGCAGGGTTTTTTTTTATACTCTCTTTACAGTGTATTATCTCACTTTGTTTATATTTTGGATGTTAATGTGATGTGTTTAAGTATGTAAATTGCCATAATGTGAGGAAATGAGATGTTAAAAATAGCTATGGAGCGCTGAAGAGAGCGGGCTGGGGTCAGGTGGCCAGCGTGGGAAGAGGTGCTTTTCGATCCAGAATTTCTCTCTCCATCTTTTTAGGGAAGGTAAATCCCTCCCTGAAGTCAAACCCAAAAAAAGAAATTGGATTACAAGGCACTGCCTTCTACAGGTAAAACAGGTTTTACCTGCTTACTGCGGGTATAAACCTCATGTTTTCAAAAACACACAGCGCCTGCTGGTCTGTAACGTGGGAATTCAAGGCTAACTCCTCACCACCCCCACCCCCCCAGCAGTACTGTAATCTACTTTTTGGAGAAGCAGCTGGCATCCATTTAATCTAGCCACATGATTTAAATACGAAGTTAGCAATCCCAATCTGAGCTACAAAGGGAGGTACTGGTTTACCTGCCAGATACCTACGTTTTGTCCACTGCTGACAGTGTCAGGTCTTAAAAGCCCTGGCACTACTTCTGGAGCTGTGGCTGAACTGCGCACAGCGTAGCTTGGAGGGGATCAAGTACAAGGTCAGCTCCAAAATATATTAACCCTCAATTTTAGGGTCTCTTTACACTCTTTCCATCCCCTCTATACAAAAGCTCTGAGCAAAATGGGTTGCATTGGAGTGATGAGGTGGTTTAAATAACAGAAGCTTGTATAAGAAATTTTGCTGAGAGCTTGGAGGTTTTCAATTGGGAATTACAACTGTCAGCTTCTACTCGAAGGCCTAAAGTTCATTCCTCTATTTTTGGGTGGATGGGGTCAATCATTCCTCAAAAAAAATCAACAAAAATCTGTTCCCTGGCTCACATTTTTAGGCAATCTGTGCTTACTGCTGCCTATGGTAGGGGGGTTGAAACAAGATGGGCTTTAAGTTTCTTTCTAACCCAAACCATTCTATGATTCTATGACTTGTCATGCCCATCCAGCCCTCTTTTCCATTACCTAAAATCCCAAGTCCATTAACTTGAATCTGTCTCATTAATCACTTTCCTTGCAGTTGCCTGTGAAGGTCTGAGGAGATTTACTGTGTTTCAGTCACATGCTGAAGCTCCTCTTCACTCAGATGATCTCAAACACCTGTGCAGTAGGTGACCACAACCTGCACCTCCCTGGCTCCTTCCCTGCTTTTCTGGGTTATGTTATCATGCGGCAGCATAACGAGGGATGCATCGTGCTCAACAGGAGGGTTGGTCATTGCTGTCAGACTCTCGTACAGAGGCAGCCCCTTCCAGGCCCTACCTACCATTGCCTTCACCAGCTGGCCCAGAGAAATACTGGTGGTGGCTGTGGGGCAGGATGTCCCTTAATGCTTCTCAGCTGTGGGGCCATTGGTTGCTCTCTGCTGTAACATCCCATGATTTCACAGATGAGGAGTGAAGCAGTTCCCATAAGAAAGAGCCTTACAGTTACAGCACTTGCGGGGTGACGTTACGGTGATTGATAGGTATTCAAGCTGTGAGGCTGTGTTCGGACCGTGCGCTTATTTGTGTAGCGCCGGGAAGCATCTGTATCTGGCCTCCAGGCCCAGAGGATCTGTGTGAAAGCCCTGATAATCAAAACATGCTGCCTACTGGCAGCACGGCATTAAAATCAGTTCTAACGAAGGGTTCTCTGTCATCTCTTGGGATTTGCCTGTCACACCGAACCCTCCTCCATCCAGCTGGGAAGAAGCCTGGGGATGAATGTGGCAGAGACAATGAGGCCCCCATGGCCTGCTGCTGGGTTGCTGATTACCATATTAATGTGCAGCGTCCCAACTGAATGCTGGGCAAAGGACAGTACATCTTTAATTGGAAATATAAAGGACTGCTCATGGCCCGGCTTGAACTGGGAGGATTTATGTCTCTCCCTCTAGATGGGATTGAAGGGAATGGTATGATTCACTGAGCGGCATGCACGTCGCCTGATTTACTGCCCATCATTTACATTCCACTAAAGTCAATCAGTGCAGAAGGTCATTCCCAACCTGAATTTTTTCACGTTAAATCTTTTCTATCCCAGACTTAGAGCCAGGCCAGGCGAGACGCTTGGCAACCCAAGCTGGTTTTGAGGTTGTTAATTTTGATTCTCTGATTAGGAGAAAAGAGACTGTAAAAACAGAAGAAAACCAGAAAATCCTTGTGCGTCTGTTGACGGAGTCTGTACACATGATAAACTCAGCAGACACGACGAATGGCTGGTTCCCTTCTATTAAATCTGTACTTGCATGTTTGTCGTGAGGCTGATGAATTCCTTATGCTCTGGGTCAGCAAGGCTAGTTCTGCCAACCCTGTCTGAATCATGTTTTGTCATGTGCCTAAAATTTTGGCCTGTCCCTATTCAGATGAGCTGGGTGAAGACTTGAAAGATGATATGGTTTAGATACCTTTTTTCTTTTTTTTCACCTGAATGGTACTTTGAACACAAGTAACCTTAGCATAGTAGTTAACGCGCTATTCTGATATTTTCATAATGAATCATCTTCCAGTAAGTTTTGAATCTACTTGCAGTATACTGGCGATTTGTAATAGAAAATTAGAACTAGGCTTCTATATTAGATCTGTGGTTTGATTCCCAAATGACACGTGCAGCTTAACCTGCAAACGTGGAAATAGCTTTTAAATAGTTTGACACAACTAAATATGAAGCCTGTTGATTTGCTTGTGCAATCTTGTGATGTTACATATGACTGTATGTGTTTTGACAAGCCTAAGTTTAGCCCTGAATTCTTAAACAGTTTATTGTACAGTGATGATAATAGAGGGTGTTTTTGCAAGATTTTGAGTAAACAGGAGCTGAATTGTGATCTATTGGCTTGATTTTTCTTGTAATCTGTCTCTGAACAAATAACACTAAGCAAATACGAACATCAGTCTGAATTAGAAAGTGAAATTTCAATTACATTTGAACAATATATACTTAATGGTACTCTTGCGGTGTCAGTAATAACTCTAGAGACCACTGTTTATTATAGTAGAAGAGCAAGTAATTTGAAATTTATGCTTTATAAGGTACTTTTGATATGTAAAGGGAGAAGCGTTAGAAAAAATTCTAGCTCAACTGCTTCAGCTGTTCTTTCCTCTATTCTTTTCTCTCTCCAAGTTTTGAAATTTTGAGAAATTGCTGAAAAATCTTTTGCTGGTGATTTCTCATTAAAGGAAACAATCAGACTGGGCATTCCTTAGCAGTTAAACTGGCCAGCATGGTGTAGAGTGTGTGCTGTGTTCTGCAAAATGCAACTGATGGGCTCATGCAACTAATACACAAAATGTAAGATCAATACCCGTGTGTAAAAAGTAGAACTAAGTAACAGTTAAACACAAGGTACACCACATTTGTGTAGATCTGTTTGCGTGCATGTGTGTGTGTCTTTTCTAGTGAATGCTTAAACAAATGGTTTGACTTCCACGGGATTACAAGAAGTATGTAACTTTTCAGAGTATAATTGGCTTTCTTCATTGGGCTGTACTGGTAAACAGCTTGTTGGCCTAATTAGGTAGCCTTCCTGATTAACTCAGAAGAGCAGCTTATTGGTGGCCTAAGCCACTTAAACACTTCAGGAGATTATTGCAGCATAACTGTTTTAGGGTCATCTTAAAGCACTTAAAGTATTGACTGACATCTCTAGACTGTTTAGAGCTACAGGGCTCACCTGTTAGTTGTAATTGTAACTGGAGCAATAAATAGTCGTTCAGTAGACAGCGCAGTGTGAGTAAATCAGTGTGCTATTACCAATGAGAGCAGGTTGCTTTTAGCAGTGGAGTATCTGCATTGCAACATTAATGAGAAGAGTCTCAGAGATGATCCTTCATATCTCTTGTTCAAAAACTATTTTGAGTCAAAGTGGCATTTGTCCAGGTTTCACCTGATGTTCATTACGTGACGTTGCTGCTGCTCCACAGAAGTGTCTCTGGTTCTTTCTTTTCCATCCTTTTTGCCTGACTGTAGCACACACGTGCAGCAGCCCTGGAAGATGCTTTGTGTTGTGTTGAAAACGATTTGTCCCCTTGGGAGCGTGGTGAAAACAGTTGTATAGCAGGAGCTCACCTTTGACACCTTGACCCTTTCTCTATCAAGGTGCTTCTCTTTTTAGAGCAATGTGACTAAGACGGCGTGTTAAGCTGCAGGTCAAATAATGGTTTTGATGCAAATTTCATTGCTGCATAGGTGACTCAGCAGCATTTGCAAATTGCTCACAAAAGGCAGCAACAACTCAATAATCTATTAAACTGGGCACACAGTTGACACCAGCTCCAAAACCACGTAGGTACAACACTGAAGAGACCTTGGGTTCAGTTCCATTCTAACTCCAGGAGTGGCATTTGTCCATTTCAAATGGTGAAGCTCACCCAGCTTTTGGTTGCAAGAAACTCAAATGAAACAAAAGCACAAGTCCTGCAGTAAGCATTCAATTTCAGATAGTTGCACAAACTATCAAAAATAAAGTCAGTATTTATACTGATCTAAACTAGCACATGTTCTCACTGAGAGATGTCCACAGCTTCTCTCCCTGAGCTCCGCTTTGAGTCAGAGGAAAAGCAAGCTGGAGAGGGAACAGGGCATGGGGAGCTGCTAACTTCATGACAGAAGTTATCTTCCTGCTTCTGTTAGACTGGCCCTAATATCCTGACTTCAGAGACTTCTCTGGAAACATGTGGTGGATTTGTGACAGTAGCTTAAATTAGGTGAAGCTTATGTAAAATGGATTGTGTGGTTCCTTAAAGTCTCTATCAAACAGCTTAAATTCTAAGCATCTCTTAACAGCAGCAAAAAAGTGATGCTTCTCCACAGTCTCTGACGATCTGGTGATTGTGTGCAGTTTTTGTTTTCCTTAAAGGGTTTCACGGTGACAGGATAAGGGTCTCCTGGAGGAGGTTACGTTGGCCGTAGGGACTGCAGACCACATGTGCCATGAGGTCCCTGAGAGTTCCCCTCCAGGCCTTGTTCTCAGCTGCCTGTTCCGCCTTGATGTTGGATTCAGTGTATTTTCAAACAATCAATTTTCAGATCACTAATAATTAAATCTCTCTGACCTGACTTTGTGCCTATTTCATATATAAAATAGAACTATTTGTACTTTTTAAATGTGAGTATAATTACGTGTCTTGGCTGTGGGAAGGGTTACCCTTCTCTCATCTGTGCAGGGATTATTCGCATTTACATAGAAAGAATCTTTTAGTGAAGAAAAAACTAGTTCACCAGGCGAGTGTTACCTGCTGGACTAATGCAATTTGTCTCTTGAAGAGACTGACGACAGGACTATTCTTACGGCTTGGGTTCACTAGAGATCTTGTAAAGTTACCATAAAAATCCATTCAGAACAAAACTCAAACCTACATTTTCTGTTATTTTTTTTTCCCCTTAGATTAGGTGTGACTATCTGCTTTTCATTTGTAGAATGAAATAAATCCCACTGCCTGAGATTTACACGATGTGTACAGTGTCTGGGTCTTGCTAGCTTATGTGCGTTATTGCAACCCATCCATTCTTGTGCGTTGTCTGTTTTGAGAACAATCTGCTTTTGTCAGGGACTGTGCTCGCTCATTTACTTGTACATATAAGAACGCTATTGCACAGTAGTATTAACTATTTGTATAGCAATTCCTTTTTTCTTCTCCATATGTATTTTTCTAAGGACCATCCTGATACAGCTTTCTTCACTTTCTTTGCAGAAGACATAAATATTATTTTGTAATTACATGGAGCTATGATGTCAAAGCTGTTAGTCTGTTTGGATAATGACCGTAACCTGTGCCAAACTACACTTTAGATGTTTTTCAGCATCTTTGCCTGTGAAAGAGGATAGTAATACAAAATAAATATTATAGAAAATCAAAATTGGAAGGTAAAGCAGTAAGAGGAATCTCAAACTTTTATCTTAGTGAAAGTGTAATGCTAATTTATTTTTCAACGTATTGTAATAAGCATGTATAAAGAATCAGAAAGTAACAGTACATTGGCAGCGTAGCTGTCTGTAATTTACCTAAACTCGGGTATGTACAGCCTGCAAATCCTTTGGCAGTTTTGAAAACAGTAACATTATTAAAAAATATGTTAGCCTTTCCTGTCAAAGTTTAGTAATTCTGGGTTGCAGTTTCTATTTTCGCTCTTGTGCTATGCTTCTTTTTGATTCTGTGCCAATGGACTTCCAAAAAATCTGGAAGTGTTGTAGTGATCTTTATTATTTGGCAATTTCTGGTGGATAAATATACTCCCATCTTTCACCCGTAGTAAAATTAATACGGCTGGAGGACTAAAAAGACAAATTAGAAAACAGATTTTCAACAAGATGAATGTCGAGTTGCTGAAGGCATTTGTAAGCTAACCTCTGCTTTGCATGGGTACGAAGTTGGAGGGGTTGCATGGCCACTTGGTTAAGGTATTGAAGTAAATAAGGTGCCTGAGGTCAACCAGGATTGTTGACATTGGGCACCAAGTGGCTGTGCCCAAACAGTCTTGAGTTCTTGGCCCTGAGCATGCGATGACCAGCTGCATGTATCATGAGCGGCAAATGTAGCTGCCTGTCCACAGTGCTGCCCCATGGGCGTGATCCTAAAACCAGTCCATTAATGTGAAGCGTTTTATCGCAGGTCTGTTCTAGAAACTTGTTTTGACAATGATTTAAGTCTATGGTACAAGCTAAAAAGGAAACTTCTATAAAACACACATTCACGTGAGGACTCTTATTTGTGTTTTAATCCTGAATTCCTACAAAAATTTCATCTTTTGACTACAATTTTAAGAAGAAAAGTGTAATCTTAAAGAATCGGTGTTAATTCACAGTTATTAGTATGTTCCCCCTTTTAAGATGATTCTGGAATTAAGCACCTCCTTTTCTCCTCATCAAAAGTGCGAAGAGAGTATGAAGTGAGCTATTTTTGGGTTGGCTATGGATTAAAATTCAGAAGGGTGGTTATTAGCTTTTTGATATTTTCTTGGAGTTGATGCGGTTCTTTGCCATTCCCCTTCCCTGAAGGTTGTAGAGAATGCTGTGCTTAGCAGAATAATAAAAATAAAATAAACACCTGCCGTCAGATTGTTTCTGTGATTGGGACCACAGAAAAAACAGGGGGAAAAAAAATCCTATCAAAATGGTCTTTAATGTGCATGTTTAAGACAAAAAGCAGAAATGTGGTCTGCATGGTTGTCTTATACAAGGGGCCTGTTATGAAACTTTAGTTCTTTTTGGGAAGCACTGGAAGACCATGAGTTCTCGAAGGATTTGACAGCTCTTTACATGGATGCAAACTTGCAAAAGGCATTCTGTGAGGTTGTCATAGGTATGAAAAGACAGACCCGTAGCCCTGTGGGCCTGGATATATTTTCTTCAGTTCTGTGAAGCGGGAGCAATGACATATTTCTGTCCCACAGAATGGTAGTCATTTTTGAGACCCTTGTAAGAATTTAAGGATGCAAAATTCTCACTAAATGGAGCAAAACAAAGGCAAAATAATCTTAAACGTTAATAAGACCATGTGTATTATGCTTTAAAAGTATTGTTTAACTAAGAAAGTGCAAATATTTTGCTATAGAGTAACTAGACCCTGGAATTACTGTGTAAGAGAGCATTAGCTATGACTTTTGTTTATGGCCCAAGACCACCCAGTGAGGTACTGTTAAATGGGGAATAAGTTGCAGAAGTTGCATTTCTAAATGCTGTATTATATCTTGCCTTGCCTCTGTGTGGTCACCTATACTTGTGTAAACAGAGTCATGAACTGCATCCCCTTTGCAGTGCAGTAATAGGACAGGATGCAAGTAGCAAAGAATCGGTCCCTCTATGTCCTATTCCAGGCAGATCTCGATGTCTTTCTGTCCGTGTTCGCTAAGCAAGGACGTTTCCCTTCATTTGCCTTTCCTTATGTCAGTCTCTCCTGTTTCTGCATTTTCTCCACATTGCAGTAGACCAGTGTGAACAGCTGTAACCACAGGGAAAGTATAAAGCCAGCTCTTACTGGTCAGCTGAAATCTCAGATCTTACCACATCACTTTCCCAGGTATGTAAGGAAATCGAGCTTAAGCTTAAACAGAGATCTAGGGTCAGCGTTCTGGTGCATTCAGCTAGGAAATTTCTGGAAATTGCTTGGGAAGAGCATGTGCTGCGTTGAATACAGTAGAGAGTGCCAAAAAAAGGCAGTTGGACCACCTTACTGGCACAGGAAGTAATTGCACTTTGAGTAATGGTTTCTCTTATTGACTTTGAAAAGACACTATTGCGGATGCATCTGATCGGGGATAAAACCTAAGGCAAATTATCTCAAACCCATGTATTTATTTCTTTGGAATCTGCTTCATTTCTGTTTAGGTACAAGATTTCTTGAGATTAGTTTAATCCTTTGATTGTGTATCGCACACCTACCAAATTATATAGAAAAAAGAGAACTGTTAAGAATCTCCTCCCTAAGTTTCCTCTCTCTTCTCTTGAGTAGGCTCATATCTCTGCTCTCTTACAGGTTTCTGAGCGATCTTTCCTAATGCAGGCTCCTCTCTAATAGTAAATGAGTTTGCTGAGTCTATTCTTTTTCTATCAAATGACTTTGCTTCTCTGTCAGTGTTATATCCATCCTCTCTGCCATTCTGCATTTCTACATCCTCCTTAAACATGACTTCTTATATTTGGCCATGCCAAAGGGTTAAGTTTAACTTGTGCTATGCTCCTGCATGTGCCAATTAGTGATCAAACTCTTGAAGGAGAATTGTCCTAATGATATGTTTCAACTACGTGTTCAAATAAAGTCACGTGCTCTTGAATAAGCGACACTGACTCTGCATTACAAGTTTTTTCTTTTTTTTTTTGTTTTAAATAATTTTTTCTACTCCTTAGCCAGGGACTACTTTATCATTTTATATGGTGCAGAGAGTTGTGGTGCAAACACACAGAAACAGTCGGCAAATCCTCTTATTTGAGGGCTGTTTTCCTGTGCTCCATTTTGATCCTTTATAGTCTCAGTGCAAACATGTCAGATGGAAAAGTCCTTAACACTGAAAAATCACCGTTCTGATTGGACCTGAATCATATAGATCAGCTGTCAGTATTCAATGAGGATGAGGTGTTGCAGTTCAATAAGCAGTGGAGGTACGAATGACCCTGGTATGGGATGCCTATCCATCACAGGGTGATTGATACTAGACCCAGAGGTGCCTTGTAGAGTGAAAGACCCCCAAGTAAGAAGGCTTGAATTCTTTATTGGATAGCTTGAAAAGTTAAGAGTTGTCTCTTTGCTGTTTGCAAACAGTATTTCAAATTATGGTATTGACATCATATAGAATAACAAGCCAGGAAGAGGCAATCTCCACACAACCCTTCTAAGCAGCTTTAAGCCATGTATTTCATGAGCTTTATTTTGAGATTACAAATCATGTTTGTAGATATTGTTCGAGGTTACTCTCCTTGGCTTATCTTGTCTTTGACTAAAGAACCTGAGAATCCTCTTTGGTAAAAGATGCAAAACATGAGAATACAAAAGCAGCATGACGTTTTCTTGGTATGAAGAAAGCAGAAACTGATGGAATTGGTTATGAAGAAGATTACTGAAGTCCAGTAAGAACATGAGGTGGATAGCCTTGTAGCGAGTGCCTGTCTCAGTCTAAATTCTCATCTTGGGCAGAGGGGCAGGCATTTTCTCTACAAAACATATAAAACCGGAATGCATTTCTTTAGACTTCATCCGCATTTCTTTAGACTTCACCCCTTACTTGATTGCAGACTTAAAGCAATCAGATTCTCTGTGGGGCAAAATTTGTGCATCTCAGCTATCTTTGTAATGTGGTTTGAGTCAAAATGCATTGTTCCGCTTCACATTGCAAATAATGATTTTTCATTTTTTTTTTTTGGGGAGCGCACAATTATATCTCATTAGATTTCTAAATACAATGGGTTAAATTCATCCTTGATGGACATATGCCTTTTCTTGGTCTTGGAATTTTGTTCTTGGAATTTAATTGGCCAATGTAACGCATTTGCCAAATCTTCCACAAAACTGTGGGCAGCCCAAGTGGTTTACTATGAACATCAAACAGAGAGGTGCGGTGCCAGAAGAGCCGTCACCGGAGATTAATATGCGTGGTAGTTAAGGCACATTTCAACAGTTGGGGTCAGAGGGCTGATTTCAAGGTCTTGTCTTGTTTTCTTGGCCATAATACCATGGCTTTGAGCACCCTCCTTGGAGATAATAACTGGCAATTATAAACCTTTAAACATTGTGGGCATAAGATTCCACCACCACCACCCCCCCCCCTTCCTCTATAATTTACTTACCCAGAAAAGCGCAGCTCAAATCTCATTTACCATCTGGAAATCTGTGTGGTCCAGTTCTTCACTGCATTATTGCATCCAAGAATGCAGAAGGTAAAAGTAAATTCCTTGAAAATGGTATATGCAACACACAGGCATGGTTACAGTCCTCTTCTACCCAGATAAAATCGGTTGTAAAATATTTTTTTTTTTGGCTACGTGGCCCTGCCTCTGTTGGCCTTCCTCAAGGAAATTAATTTTCTTTTGCAAGTTCAGAGAACTTATAAATTGTAAAAGAACTGAACAGTTTTATAAGAATTACGAGCCTTGGAGATTCTAGGACTCATCTGAACTTCAAAACTTCTTATCACCTGTCCTTTTCTGTCTCTTGGGAGTAACAAAACCTGCTGGAAACCATTGCTTGTGTGCAGTCTGAGGAAAGCCTTGAGCTGAACGTTCTGCTCTTGTTCTGATACCTCCTTTGCTCAAGCCCTGCACCGTGCACAGGGTGAGGGGAAGGAGGGAGTTGCAATGAAACTGGCTGTATTTCTCTGTACATGTCCCCACGTTGATGAATGGCTGGATTGGCCTAGGAGTGCAGTTCTTTCAGTTGCTTCAGAGTTTGCTCAGATGTATCTTCTAGATTCTTCCCATTTTCTTGGTAAAATCAAAGATAAATTTGGCTTAGGTTTTTCCCCTCTGTCCATCACAGCCTTGCACATATATGGAAACTGAAGGAGTTAAAAGGCAAACTTGATTTTTTTTTGTTGTTGTTGGTGTTGTTTTATTTTTAATATGACCAGGAAAGAGAATGTGCTCTTGCAGTTTACTAAAATGTAGTAATTAGTAATCTCTACTCATGTTGAGTGTGAATGGGAAATTCACCTGTCAACCAAGTATGAAGAGTGCTTTAGGTACCAGTGTGCTTGCAGAATGTAAAGGAAAAACCTCGGCTTTCTATCATGCTGCTGAGATGAAGACTGAACTGTGACAGTCCTTGCACTCCCTCCTCCCCTCAGTTTCTCACCCTTCACAAACACAGAGTTTATTGCTTAAAAAAACCCACCTACACAAACTCTTGTGTGAGCGCGCTGTGCGTTGAGAGCAATGCTCTGGTGACAGAGAGCTATGGAGCTGCTTCTGTGCAGCTATTGGATAAAGATCCATCACCAACTGACTGATATGTGACCCACAGGTACCACATATGTTACCTAATGACCAGTCACTTAATTATAGACTAGGTGACATGTTTATATGGGTGAACTTTAGAGTGCTATTAGGGAATGGACAGATGAACTATACCGGTGCCCTCCGGGTAGATTTCACCCAGACTCTTCTGCCTCTGTGGACCCATTACACAGTAATTAGGGTGATTTTTAAGTAGGATGCAAGGAGTTAAATGACTAACCTTATTATTGCTTCATTTGTCACTGTGGTAAGTGCCGCTTTGGGGGAGGTGGCTTGGAAGAAAGTGTGAGAGAAAGAAAGAAAAGAGAACATAAGGTGTAAAGTCCATTCTTAGCTAAGTCCACACATAGAGAGCAAGAAGATGAAGAAAAGCGCGGATTTTCCCAAAGTTAAGACTGGTGAAATCTTTGAACAACCTGATTCTTTGCTTTAACAATTGAAATGTCCGTGAAGTGATGGCAGTTGCATGATGGTGTTCCATGATAATGGTATTTGGGTGCTAATAACTTCCTTTACAGTCCTAAGAAGGAAGTCTGCATCTTGTGCACACACCTACTAATTTGATTCACTGAGATCTTTTCAGAAAATACTTTGGACTTTTATTTTTTCCTATAGCAAGTAGTAGTAGATGCATACATAACTGAGATTTGTGACATTCAGTCTTCCCTGTCCTAGAGAACGTAATCACATCTCAAAAGCAAGTTGCTTGTCCCTCTGTCCCCACTGGGGGAGTGGCTGTGGCAGGGTTCTCTGATGTCCATCCTCACCGATTCAGGACGGCTGCTGCATTTTTCTTGCCCAAGTGTGGCAGAAGCCCAGCCCTGCCCTTCTAGTGCTGACCCCGAACCTTTGATTTAGCGGCAGTGTGTGCATGTGCTGATTTACTGGCTTTTCTCGTGCGTGCTCAAGTCAAGGAGTCAAATATCCACAATTACTGCCAGTGACTTGCTTCTGGGTGACTGGAAGCATTTACCTTCTCTGTGGTCCTTGTGTTGGGTGTTTAAGTTTTGGAGAAATGTTTTTGTTTTTCTAATTAGTTGCACGGGGATTTTGTTGCAGAGGGGCAATGAATGGTTGCGTTCATTCATCTGGGTTTAACATCCAATTGCTCTTGAAATCTTAAATGCAGCCGTGAAGCATGGAGTCATGCAAATCAGTTGTTGCATTATAATGTCAGCTGTTTATTTGCAGTGTTTATGCATGAGTGACTGCTTGAGTACAGAGTTTTACCAATGCCCTTACTGTTGTTTCATTCACTCACCTGAGCCTTTCTCTTTTGAAGTAGTAATAGTTGGAGGAAAAAACTGCAGGGCAGATTTACCTTGCTCTTTAGGAGATAATAATTGCTGTAGGGTATCTCTAATTGAAGGGAAGGAGATAGGTTTGAACTTCTCAACCTGTGTTTTGCACCAGCTGGCTGGGAGCCAGCGCTGATCCAGAAGCAATGTAGGTGGTTTATCCGGTGATGTGTATGAGCTGATAAGTTGTGCTAAGATAAATGTAAATGAGCTGGAGGTAAAGATAATTTTTTGGGGTTTTATATGGTCCAGCTGCTTTCATTAAGGGGAACATAGTTATGAGCCTACTGTACATGTGCTATGACATACCTAATTTTCTTGGAGAGCTGAGGCCTTTGAGGTGTTAAATGTTTCTTTAAATTGGGCACATGTTCTTAATTAAATGCAGTGGGGCTCTTACCTCTTCAGAATCTGTTCAGGACGTTTCAGGATAAGCCCTATGGCAGAGAAAGAAGTGATCATTGATATCAAAACCCCTGGCAGTTGGCAGTATTTTTTTTCTCCATTGTGGCAGGTATTACTGTTAGCACTTAAAGGCTTTAGAAACATTTGAAGAGTCTTTGCCCTTCCCTGCTTCTAACCTCTCTTTATGAAAATAGTAATGAGAAGAAGTTAAATGTTAAAAAAAGTCTTAGGAATTCTTCCCTTCCTCCAAAAAAAACCGCGCAGAAACAACCTAGCTGAGACCTGGAATATGTAAAACACGTGGTGATCTAAATCAGGTTTTTGTTCACCTGGAGATCAAGGTGGATGGATGGATTCCCCCCTCCACCCTTTTAATATGCAGTTATTAGGTTCAGTGTATTTTTCTTTAAACTGTGGCTTTTCAATCATTCTAAAGGGGCTGGAATGTATTTAGGAGCAAGTACTTGGAGATGACTATCAAAATGTTGTTTTATTTCAGTTTACTTTCCTTCTTTTTTCCTCAGGATATTTTAGGGTGGGCTTTTAACACCTAACCATACATGCCTGCTGCTGTTCTTGTCAATTGATGCCGGTCTGCCTGGCCTCTAGCTTTTGCACCAAAGCGTCATGAGTTTGCTGTAAGTTCTGTTTCACCCGTCCATCCCACATCCCACCTTTGTCAGGAACGACTGGTGGATTCTTCAAATGGTAGGCAGCATTTAACACAAAAAGGTCACCGTGAAGAAGCCAGACTGTACATGCCTGGGCTGCCACAGCAACTGAATATGCAGTTGGCAGGGTGAAATTTCAGTGAGTTTAAATAAATGTAATGGAAACAGTTGAAGGGAAAATGAAATGTATCTCTCCTTCCAACCTTTTTTTTTTTTCAGTATAGCTTTATCAATGTGCTGATGGCAAAGCAGAGCAGCTGTTAGTTTCATGATGTTCCTGTGTTCAGCAGTCTAAAGAACTCAGCTCTGAAATGGTGAACGTCAACAGCCCAGCTTTATGGAGATGTTTTTCTGGAGCTGCCCTTGGTTTCCGTACCAATTTTTTAACTGGTCTCCCCTTAATATGTTTCCCTTTGGTTTCATAAAAATGGAAACCCAAGATTTTAAATCTTTTGTTTGCTTAAAATATTGTCACAAAAGTATCGTCATCAACGTTTTTGCCCTGTAGAAGACTGTGCCTGGAACATGGATGTACTTCTGAGCTGGAATACCCACACTTTAGATCTATTGCAAAATTTCGTAGTGTCCTAACTAGATCCTTTGACAGCTTTTGATGGTATGGCTTGTTTGGGTTCACACTCTGTCTTTTATACCAGAAAATTTTTGCAGATAGAAATCTTTTTGGAGCTGAGGTCAGTGGGAGTACAGTGTGAATGCCATTGCTGTCCAACTTAAGACAGACAAACAACAAATGACCCCACACAAACAAGCAAATAAAACCCTCTTACTGCAATATAACTCAACTGAATTACTTTATCTGTGGGGAAATACTGTTATTCGGTCTTTGAGTAACTTTGTCTCTTTTGCAATGTATAGTTGGACTTGGTCTCCTTTCTATTACTTCTCTCTTATCCACGATTACTATCTTGCCACTCGTTTCCCAGAGTAGTCTGAGAGCGGAGTTTCCAGGTAGCTGCTTTAACTGCTATTCACCTCAAAATACCAGTATTTCTAGCTATAGTATGAGGATCCACCACTACAGTGTGATTTCTGGGCAGCAAGGTGTGCATGGGGCAGGGTACTGGGAGGTACCATGCCGGAAGCCTGGTGATGAACCTCCACTTTGTGCATCTGTTGGACTCAAGACGGCAGTGCTTACAGGCGTACTTCAGTGTCACCGCTTCCATTGACCCATTCTGTATGGAGACCCCTTTCTTTGGAAGAAGGGAAAGAAGGCTGTGGTGGAGGGGCCTGGGTGCAGTCAGACCATTTCTGCCCTCAGGGGGCCGCTCAGCAGGTTGCCCTGGCACGGGAGGGATCTCCACCCTCCTGCCTCATCGTTATTCCTTGGACGCCTCTGTAGCAATGGAGTAAGGTGTCCGCTGGGGAAGGGGTAGATTCTGTGCCTGGAGGTGGTTTAAGGCAAAGGGTTAAAAAACCCCAAACCCAAATAAACAAGCAGAAAACTCAGCCCCACAAGTGAGTTGATTTCCCTGAAATCCTGCTAGTGAAGGGGGATCTGGGATTTCCAGGTTCCAGAGGCTTTCTGTAAGGGAGGTGTTGGCTGTGTTAAATGGAGTGGTCCATTTTCCACTGGCAGGTGTGGATCAAACAGCTAACGTGAGATTCCTGATAAATATCCTGTAACATGACATGATTGATTTCAACTGTCATCTATGATCAGATGGCTCTTGGGAGTTCTTACGTAACAGATGCTTCAGTCTTGGATGTATAAAAGGGCTATAGTGTAGCTTATTGTATTTACAGTACCAAAGTAACTTCAGGAGTAGATTACAGTAACTCTCTCCCAGAAAGTACTGAAAATGCAATAATTAGTGGGAAAACTTCACTTTCTGGTTACAAACGCAAAAACTGTTTTCAGTCACGGAAAAATACCAGGAAATAAAAATTTAAATATTGGTCTCATATTGCAAAATCGTTATATTCCCTATCCTCACTTGCAAAATAACATTTAGTTCTCCAGAAAGTTATAGGTGGAAATTTTTCCAAAAGTCTTACAAGCTATTGAGGGAAACTATGTCACTAAGCTTTTTTTTTTTTCCCAAAAGAGCCAATTATGACATTTTTGGAAAAGCGTCCATCTTCAAATGAGAAACATGTTAAACTTAATGTCACAATTGATTTAACATGAACAAATAATTTTAAGGAAAAATAATTTTGCCTGAAAAAAATTTCACCATTGAAACAAGCCATAACCTCTCTTACGCTTGAACCTTGTTTTGATACACTTAACAAAACAACAGGGAATTTCAAATTTCTCCTATCAGATTGGCGTCTTTACAGACATGCAAAATAAAATTCAAGATTTTTCATGGCAGAAGGTTTTAATTTGATGTTTGGAATGTTTGAAACTATTTTAGTGTTGCCCACAGACCCAGTGTTAGAGATGGCGTTAGGGGGCCCTAAGTCCGGGTAAAGTCACCTGGGGTAACTGATATTTTTAAAAATTCTGTTGCTTTACACACAGGGCAGCTCTTGTCTGTTAATATACTTGGCATAACAATTAATAACAACTTTCCAGACTGAGTTTTATACTAAGTGTACTCTTCAACTATTTGAAACGCTTGTGCGTCCCAAGACGTGGGTTCGATTATAAGACTTATATAGCCTACTTTATTTCTAATGTCTACAAATTAATTAAGGTAGATTTTATTTTGCTGTTGAAAAGGTCGGTAGGAAAGTAACAGAAGCAGGAGGAAGTGCGTGTCGCAGCCTCGCAGCTCGTGGGGCGGATCTCTGGAGGTACGGAGAAACCTGAACCACGCAGCACCATCAGGAAATTCCACGGCTGAATTGGAAGCTGGTACCCAGGAACTTTGGGGTTGGGAAATTAATTTCAGATGACTCTGAAATTTGCCTCCTAGATAAATAGTCTGCGTATTCGGAAACGAGCATGTAATTTAAAACAGCGTGGGGCATTCAGAGAATTAGAAGCCAAAAAGAGTTGGGGTGGAGGTGGAGAAAAAAAGTAATTTGAAACTGTGATTTAATGAAGAAAATCAAGGACCAAAGTGTTGACAGGAAAATTCAGGCTGTTATCAAGTCCAAGGGTGTCAATGAAATAATTAAAAGCACACAGTATGAAATGGCTCTGGCTGCTGTGATAGACATGGGGTTGCTCTACGTACTCTGTGGTACTTTATATAATAACATCAACATTAGGGTTTGGACTGAGCCAGGACTCACAGGAACTCTATACCGGCCCTTCTCTTATTATTGTAGCTAGAGCACTTCATTAGTGAAGCCACTCTTTATTGATGACCTGGGAAGGAAAGCAATGTTTAACTTTCTGCTACTGCTGCCTCCTAATCAGGGGAGAGATGCCTTGAAGAAAGGAGATGAGGGTGGGTAAGAAGTTGTAATGAATGGGAAAGGGACAAGCACAGCGCTCATGGGGAGATGTTACTGTCACTGGCCTGCGCTGCTTCATTGGGGAAGATGCCTTTTCCATTTGTTTTTCTTGAGACCTTTTTTCCGCCAGGCTGGGTTGGCAGGACTGCAGATCCCCAACTCTACGTGAAGTTGATGGCTACTGTTTTCCTTGTTTTTATATACTTCGTAGTTACTGAATATATTGCACCTTCTTACCTCATCATAAGCTTGTGAAGTCCTTGAAATGGGATCTGAGATGGGAAGGGTGGTGGCCCTCGGTTCCAATCTCACCACTAGTATCCTTGTGGGGAGGGTGCCAGCACCAACGCGAGTGCCAGCACAGGATGGGGGCAGCCAGGAACGAGTGGAATAGGGCAGCTGGGCACTGGTGGTTGGCTTTGGGAGATGCAGAGTAGATCCCAGTAAGGCTCAGCTTTGTGATTCTTGCACCTGTCGTACAAAGAAAATTACCTCATGTGTTAAGATATATTGCGTGCTTGATAGATGCTAACTCTCGGCAAACTTAATTTTTACTCTAGCTATGAATTCTAAGACAAAAGAAAAGGTACTCAAATTTAAAGAAAAAAATTAAGAAAAAATGTTTGGAAGCATCTAGAAAACCCTTCCTTTTTGAGAAAAGTAAAATGCATAGCTTTAACCTTAGCTGTAAATCATCTAACCCCTCTGGGATTTGAACTTTTATCAATTTCTGAAAATGAGCTTCCAGTCTGTTCTCTATTGATCATCTACCCCGTGTCAATAATGGCTGTTGTGAAGGTGAGCCCTGCTTGAAATTCACGTTAATGGTACTCATGGAGGAAGGAGTGGGGGAATGTGTGTGTATGTACAGTTAGAGATTTATTTCAAATTCTCAAATTAAAAGCTTTAAAGAATAGTAGGTTGAACACTATGGTGTTACTGCTCCATAGGCCTTTGACCTTCTCGATGTTAGTTAAAAGCAATTTTTGGTTTTATTGTAAATCAAAATATCTAACAGAATTATTTCTTATATCATATTCATAATTCTTATGTGCATTCTATAAGGAAAATGATAAAGTCACTGTGAGACTGGTTTAAATCCCTTAAAGTAAAATTTAAATCTCACACAGCTTTTAAGGGCCTCAAACACAGACCCTAAACTATTTTTTTTTTTTTTAAAGAAAAGTGGTTTTTATGCCTAAACAAGAAAGTAATATCCACTTTGGTGGAAACTTTTGGAATTTTCATTGCTGAAAATTAAATACTTTGATTATTAAAAAAAAAAAAACCACCCATTTTTCTTATTTCCCAAACAATTGTTTTTCAACCGAAACAGGGAAAGCTTAGAAAGAAAATACCCACAGAACTTGTTTCCTTAATTTCCTCACAACTTTTAAGAGAAGATTTTAACTTCTCTTTTAACTTTTAAGAGAAGATTTTTAACTAGCATTTATAGGAACTCTCATTGAGAATGCCGCATTTGTTCTTCTGAGCTACTTTCTTCGCCACTTCAAATATTAACTAATAAACCAGTTATGAAGCTGTACCGCTGCTCTATTTTGATCCCTTTGTAAGTGTAAACTTTACAAAAGGGTTCCCACAAACACGGGAAAAACCACCTTTGTGGCAGAATTCAACATCCATGAGTCAAACCCCCTTTGATCACGGCGCTGTGATTTTTGGATTGAGGTTTCTCACGGGGGTGGGATAAATAAGATTAAACCTCTGTGTTCAGGGGTGTGTGTTTCAAAGACCTCTGGAATATAGTGCATATACAGCAAGACAATTTGTGGTTTGCATGTGTGTATATTGTTCTTTTGACCTGAAAGAGAATTTTGCAGTTACTTTTTCCCCCTTTCTTTTCTGAAAACAAACAAACAAAAAAAAAAACCCAGTATTTTTTATTTTCATATTGATTTTATGTTTCCATTCCCCTTGAAAAGGGGCTACCATTTCTTAATTACTATTATTTTAATGGAGACAGGAGTGCCATTTTTTTTCTGTGGCTGAGAAAACCCATTAAATGGGTGGCTAGGCCAGTGGGGAGCGGTGCTTGTGAACGTGTACTGCGGGATGGGTTTGGTATTCACGGGTTGGAGTTCTCCCATGGGAGTACTGAGCTAATGGCAGAAAACAGCATTGTGTGCTTAGAGCAGTGGAATTATATGGCCACAAATACCTGTACATTTGATATATAGAATTTATTTTTATATGTTATATATAACGCATTGTATGTTTGCACATATAAAAATTTGGAATATATCTTTAAATATGTGTGTGTGTGTGTGTGTGTATGTTCATTGATTTGCATGTTACTAACAAAATTATCACAAGTGGGGTTGAGCCCAAGTTAGATTTCAGATAATCTGTGAAAGGAGTTAATTAATTGTGAATCGTTTCTCCTGGAAGTCCAAGGTGGAGAGCCCTGTGGTAACAAACGTCACCCCAGCGAATCAATGTTTCATTAGCATGTCTATGGGAGATGTCTCTTCTGTTTTGCACTTAAAATGAAACAAGAGCTTTCATCTCCCTCTCTGTCTCGCTTTGCCTTTGAGAGGGAGTAAGTGGCTTTGTTCATTAAACTCCAAACTTTCACTGGTGTACGTCCCCCTGTGCTTTTTTTCTTTTACTCTAAAGCTCTCAATCAGTTTAAAGGGAGAGAACCTCCATTAAGGACAACTGCCAGGTAAATGTTTATTTTCGTAATGCATTTATTAAGGTGTGAAAGAGAGGGGAAACGCTGCTGCAAAGACTGGAATGTACTTTCCATATTTGTGCCCGTGAACTTCTGCATCCGTGATTTTGCAGAAAAGTCAGACTATTTGCAGCACTGCTTTTCAGCATCAAGCAGGCTACTGAAGGCACAATTATTTGCACCTTTTAGTCTGAAGCCTGGATTTTGGCAATGCTATTTCCTACACTTTCCAAGTTTAGTCGATAATTTTAGGGAGGAGGGCAGGTGGCGGCAGCGTTTGTACAGGTAATGCATCTAATGAAAATATACTTGAAATACATCGGACGTGTTCTGAACATGAAGAAGATAATGCAAGAAGGGGGTTTTGATCTGTTCGGCAGTTCGGCACCAGCTTGTTTTGAAGCTTTTCCAAATGCAATTTATAACATGCTTGTCTATCCTCAGTTGCTAGAATTTTAACAGCCTAACTCTAACACCGCCGAGATTTTGGACATGATGAAACCATAGCCATCAATAGCATTATTTATAATTACCCTGCTAAACAGTTAAATAGTGGTTAGGTTTACAATATTAAGACCACGTCATATTTGCCTTAACTACAGAAGTATTCTGTTTGGGCTCCTTTCTGCTTGATTATGTAGGTGCAAATCAAGGTCTATCAGCAGATATTTGCCTACTTTTAAAAACGGCTTGGACATTAGAATTAGGCCCATCATTTAAGGACACAGGATGTGACTCTGAGTAACTTGGTATAATTCTTAGCAGCCATGTTATAAAAGAAACAGTTATTTTGATCTGGGGTTTGGGGTTTTTTTTTTTTCATTATTGTTGCGTGCTTCAGCTCATTAACCAGTAATCACTCTGGGTCCATTAGCTAGATATTGATATTCTATGCACTGTTGCCAGTTGTCATGACTTTAAATTTTGCATTACCTGTACGTTTTCTTTAAAACCCAGTTCCTGGATTCATGTTGTTAATGAGATTCCTAGCTGTATCCTAAATAAATTCCTAGCCCGCAGGCTCTCAAATGTAGAAATGTAGCTCAAAAGCAACCTGTAAGATTAAAAAATAGAAGGCAAAGAGAGGGAGTCCCGAATCTCAAGATTTTCAGGGCATAACTCTATTATTCTTGAATCCATTGGTTTGACAATATTTTTCTTCTAACTGAACAAACATTAAATACCTGGTTTCGCATCTTGCATCTGCTTTCTTAGTGCAGCATGTCTTCACTGTGCTGATAAGGAATATAAGAGCACTGAGGAAAGCTAAGAAAGCGCCTTTTTCCCCCTTTCCTGTGTTCTGCTTTTGGGAAATTACCAAAAATCTCAGCCCTAGCCAGAAATTTGGCCAATAGACAGATTTTTCATAGCGAGTTTTCAGAATCAAGCCCTACACGTTTCCAAAAACAATTGCAAAAGAGCTTTATTCTTACAAGGCTCCTTCAGCCTTTCCATACTAGATTTCATTTTAGATTCTCTCACCTGGGCCCAGGTAAGCCTTCGGGGCAGCATGGAAAGGTGTTCTCATGGATGCAGAGGCACAGTTGAAAGCAGCTGGTTGAAATGAATCGCCTTTGGTTCTTTAAAGAGTGAGGAGCCTCAGACCTGTTCATGTTTAGATGTTTAGTTTGGCTTGAAATTTTTGCAGCAATGAACAGGGAAATTACCTTGTTATGATGCTCTGTTCAGAAGTGCCCACTTCTTCTCCTCTTAAGGCGCATCCGTTAAGAGATTGTGGAGCAGATAGTCACCAAATCTGGATGTCTACCTAGGTGTAAATTGAGTAATAGGGATCTCGATTCACTTGGTGGTATTTGTCTTCTATTTACATATAGCAGTTTCATAGACTAGTTTCTTTATTGCCTCTTCTCTCTGGTTTTATGTCAGTGTAACCACAGTTTTGAGTAGTTGCTTCTGATATTGTGTGAATGAGTTGGACTCCCAGGACTTCTCGAAGAGAGGCTGCAGTTGAGCGTGTTTGTGATCCAGGAGCAATTCCTTCCAGTGGATTTTCCGGGCTGGGGAATAGTAAGAAGTTTCTTCCCATCCCCAACAGGCACCGGAGACCTGATGATGAGATGGCGAGTTGAAGATCTTTAACAAGGCTGCTAATCAAAATCTCAGCACTGGGTTCTACTCTGCCTCACCGAAAAAAGGACACGTGCTTATTGACTGAAGCAGTGCCTCAGCTTGATCGTAACAATGTAAGTTTGGAAACAAGTACTATAATTAACCATGACTGTATTATTGCATGTGTGCATGTGTAATTAACAAAGCAGATATTTTTGTGTATGCGGCTCTACTTATTTGTTCATGAGAACTCCCCACCATTTTCATCAGCATATTAAGGTTAATTAAAATTAATTCTGTTTGTATTGACTGCCTTTTTACTTATGCGAAGTTTGTGTAAATCAAGTGTGTGGCCAGGGCCTTCTTCCCTATAAAATCCATAATGTTTGCTTTCAGAGCTGGGGGAAAGAGGAATCAAAATTGCAGGCTGTTTGAAATTTAAATCAGAGCAATGCTGGTCAATAGTATCAAGGTTACAGTGCCCTGGAAGATTTTGATTGGGTGCTGCCAGGTGCATGCTGGGTGACAATGACATTAAAGGTCAGATGAATGGAGTTTTAGGATTTCTTTTCTTTTCTTTTTGGTTAATGCTGGGATTCCTGGCTGAAAAAAAAAATGATGGAAAGCCATGATGTCTTCTCATACAGTAGAATTGTGCAGGTTTGGGGATGATGTTCAGCCTGTCCAGAGGGAGAGCAGGAGAACCGTGTTTGTACTCTGCCGGGATTCCCCAGCTGAGATAAGGGCTTTCTTATATTAAACCCTGAACAAATACATGGCAAGACACAAATGTTGTTCTGAAGAATCTGCAATCTTAATGAATGGGACCGATACGCTATGTGAGAAGGGAAGCATACCCAGAGGAACGTGGGGTGACTTGCTGAGGGTCATGTTGCTGGCTATAAACCCTGCAGTGGGCTCTCCTGAGAGCTGGAAGCCAATCCGATATTCCTAACGCACCACTGCAGCGCTCTGCCTGCGCTCCTCCCGGTGTCTTCCTCGCTCCTGTATTTCTACCAGGTGCTTAAATGGGTTACAGACTGCTCAAGCTTTTGTTAGATGAAACAGTGAGAGTTTTCATGACGCTTACTCTGAAGTAATTAGCAATACAGCAGTTATTGTTAATATGTATTACTTGAACAGGACCCCAAGCTTGCCAGAGCTTTCAGGTGGATCTGGCTGTACTTCTTCCTTAAAGTGAGCTCTTCAGAAAAAAAAATATAAATCGCGAAAGCTGTGTTTTGTTAGACAGCAAACTAAGACAATATATAGTTGTTTTAAAACAAGAAAAATTCAGATTAAAAATTTGAATTGGGTTAAGCTAGAATAAAAGAAGGACAACATAAACAAATCCCCCTCTTTCCCATCTCGTGTTGAACAGATCTTCTCTTTCAGGTTTGCTCTGATTTCAGCAATTCATTGGCTTTCTGTGTGACAAGCTTGATGCAGTCCTTTTTTAAGCACCCAGGAAAATGATCTTTATGCATCCCCCTTTGAGGACTCTGTTGTACATCTCTCCCTGGTCCTCTCAGCTTTGCCACTTGCACGCAGGCTTCTGCTGCTCATGGGTCTCTCCGTCCACGCCTCTCAGCACTATAGGGTCTGGGCACGCTCCGTCACTGGGGGGACTAGAGCAATGTCCTGTACTGGTGAGAGGTTTCCCCTGGCCCACTGGCAGCAGTCTGTAAACAAACAAAAGGAATACTGTCTACTGTCCGTCACATTTGCCATTTAGTTTGTCAATTCTTGAACCTCATGATTGGCACGTTGAGAGGATATGGGCTGCTCGCAATTCTTGCAGCTATTGTTACAGACTATCTGCAGGCTGAGGAGTGTACTTCTACATGGCCTTACTCTTGATTTATATTCCTTTGGTTTATTCCCCAGGGAGGGAAATCTCTACGGGATGTAAATCAGATTTTTTTTTCTTCTTTTTTTTTTTTTTTAGTGGAGAACTCTGGATCATAATTCTTTCCAATGTAAATCTGAACATAATTCTGCAAGAAGAATGGATTCTATGGCTAATCATGCGACTTCAGGCTTTATATCTCTGTAAAGCTTTACGCCATTTATGTAGAAACATACAGAACATCTTCCAAAGAATAAAATAGTAATGTCCTATATCATCCAATTGCTTTTCCATAAGCCCTTGCAAAGGTGAACGTATTTTGGTTTGTTTATATAACAGTTCTATCATCTAAAAAGTAGGAAAGCGAAATGTAGGGAGAATTTTTTCCCATTAAAGCTGGCTTTTAATCTGCTTCCTTGACAAATGTACTTGATGCTGATGGTATTTTTCCATTCCTGTCTACTCCCAGTAAGGCTGAACGATATGCTTCTGTCTCTCTCTTGGCTCTGATAATGTTTTTGTACTAACATAACATAATGCCATACAATTAGAAATTATATGTTAGCTGTTAGTCATAGCCCAGTGAGTTTACATTAGACAAAAGAAATTAAATGGGAACCAGAGGAGACCTAGTAAGCGCAGTTTATGTTTTTTTTTTTATTTTCAGAAATATCACATTTCTATTGATGAGCATCATTTATGCCTGTATGGGGGAAACTAACTGTGCTACAGGCAAAAGAAGTCCTGGTCACTTTTTCACATTGAAATCACGCATAGTTTGTAAATGCAAAGTTAACAGAGTTTTTCCTCTGTCTTGGAATTGATGGGTTGCTTTGAGATTTTTATTCGCTCCCTGAAATGAAATAGAATTATTCTTAGTCTGTAACGCTACATGATGCCTTGTAAATTGTTTTGTGCTGGGGAGCGAGAATTCAGGCTCTACTGAGGCACTCGACTGCCTGCGTGATTGTCCCGGTAGGAGCATCTCTTTAAGAGGCTTTGCTCAGTGAGAGCAGTGGCATTGCTGCTCTGGCACCTGTGTGTCTGGTGGTGACCGCTGCCTTTTACTTCAGGGGAGTCTGGGGGAACCTGTCTTCTGGAAGGTTTCCCTCTATCTCATTAGAGATTTAAGCCCTCACAACTCCAGCTAGGTACATTTGCAGTTCTTTGACTACCTTTTTCAATCCTACCTTTAATATTTACTTCTAAACTCTTGCTTCATCTATCTGATGCTCTGGAGGGAAAATACAGAATCTACAGAGCTGCTTGTGGTACCGTTTCACTTCATGTCTCAGTAACAGTTCCAGGCTACAGTTCTCGATGCTTGTTTGCAGCATCCCTGCTGTTCCAGGCTTGGATTTTCCTATGGCTGAGTTAATGCAGCCTCTGAGACAGGGAACACTGACTGGAGTATTTTGAACGAGGGCTGTCGTACAGCTCTCGTACGCACCAGTATGTTACAGAAGCAGTATTGCTATTCCACTGCTGAGCTGGAGGAGACAGATTGGGCTGGTTCTGATGAGGTGGGTAAATCCCTGTGGGAGTGAAACTGAAGCCATCAAAATAATTTCAAAGCACGGCATGTGAGACAGAACAAATCCACGTCCCTCAAGTTCAAGGGTGAGCACTAACGATCAGCTTTCCTCTTTTCTTTTCCTGCTTCATTCATGCTGCAGTTTGTTCAAACCAGCCTTATTTCGATATGCTTCTCCTGCTGTACTTCCGTGCAGAATGGAGAAATGCGACATTTTTGTTAAAAAGGGGGTGCTGTAGCTTATTGTAGAATATTATATCTTGCAGAATTAGACCAAGTGCCAGCTTACTACAAGTGGTGCTTTACTAACAGGCAGGTTGTGTTAACTCAGGCCTTCTGTGCAAAGTTTCAGGCCAGTTTTTGCAGGTGAATAGACAAGACTGCAAAATCTTTCTTTCGTGCCTGGTGCGAAGTACCCATACTGAACTGGAATGTATTCTCACTTTTAGAGGTGGCATGAGTATCTGTCTGCCTGCTATGAGAATTTTCTGGCTCACCCCACCTTCATGTTATGTTTCTCTGGCCTGCCGTTAGTTAAATTACTCTGGTTTATAAATGTATAAATTTCTGTCTCCCTTGTACCTGGATGTCTTCATAATATACTTGTCTCTACAAAGCTTGGAAGATTAGATTTCATTGATCATAAAACATATTAATGATGGCTTAAAGTAAAATAAATTGTGCTATCTTTTTTGGCTGAAGTTTCCAAAGTTACCACAAAGCCTTAGATTAGATCCACCTATTACAACAGGGCACCGAAACTGAGTGGTTTGGGGAATCTCTGCCTTTGTGTTTATCTTGTGTTTCATACTTCAGTGGTATTTGTGTAATACTAATTTGGATTACTAGTAATTGCTGACAGAGCTTTCTTAGACTGAGAGGGAGGGGGAAATCTGCCTTCTTCCTTTTCTTTTCTTGACTTTACTTATTCCTGGTGTAATTTTGCTGGTAAAACTTGTGTGGGTTCAGTCTTCTTGCTTCAGACCTCAGGAGCACAAAGATGACAGCATTCCAGTGTTATTTTAATCAGATTTTCCATATCAAATAAAGTACAAGAAAATTAGTGAAGGACTTGTAAAAGGCACAGATGCTTTTCTTTTTTCCTTTTTTTAATTTTTCTTTTAAATTTTTTTCCTTGCTATTCACATGTCCTGAGATGTGGCCGTATACCTGTGTACAGCCACATTTATATTGGCATGTTCTGGTAGATGGCTTGTGTGTCACTCGAGAAATTATTGTTGCATTTTTCTTTTGTAATGTGAAGAATGTATTTTTTTTTTTTTTACGCAATATTATGTCCTTGCACACGTGTAGATCAGCAGGTAATACACAAATACACGTGTAGGTATACACTTATATACCAGCCTAGGTTGAAAGTGTTCATGCACATCTATAATGCATTGGTAAACAAGGAGCGGCATCCTTTGAAAGAATAGACCAGAATTGCGTATGTTTAAGGTACAATTACGTAGATGCATATATAGACATTTTTTTATATATACACACACACCCCCACGCAAATGTATGGGTATGAGCGTGTGTATGTACTTGAATGTCACTGCGTGTAATGCTCTATCTCTTCCAGAGGTTATTTTCGTGTGCTTGGAGTTTGGATTGAACAGCGTTCTGGGTAGATTTTCTACAGGTGTACATGGTCATTTACATCTATGATTGTGGGCTTTTGTGCAGGAATTATTTTCTTTGAAGAAATGGAGCAAGGAGGACATTCTCTTGTTAATTGGTACTTGGCTATTTGGATTTCTCATTCATATATATGTGCACATGAATTGCAGCTCTGCTGCAGGGGCTTCAGATGGCTGTATGTTCATGAATTAACAGGTGATCCCTAGGACATCTGATGGAAAGGTTTGCGTTAGTGGAAAGCTTCAGAAGCTAGTATTTGAATTCAGCAAAGAATACAGATCAAAGAGAGTGGATCCTCTTGACCATACTTGTTCTTGTTAGGCTCTGAAGTTTATAGTCTTACATTTATAAACCCTTGCTCTCTGTGTCTCAGTCTTCTGAGCTTATAACCACAAGTAAAACCAGCATCAGTGGGACAGTGAAGAGCGATTAGCCACAAAGCAGAATCACAGAGCAGCCATTCAGGAACATCAGACACTGCAGTGGCATTACAGAGGTGCAGTTTGGAAAACCACTGTCAGGCTATCAAATGTTACTTGTTCTGGTAATAATTTTAATGGAGTGTTAACTTGCTATTTTTAGGTATGTAGAACTCCTCCTTTCAAATGCTACCTTAGTTTTCTCATAATCTGGAAAAAGAAATATAAGATGACAGAGAAAAAAGGGATTAAGTGTAAACTTAGGGTCATTAATAAATTAATTTGCTTGTTGTAGAACTACTTTTGGAAACCCTTGAAAAGGTTGCCTTGAAAAATTCCATTTTTTTTCTCAGGATTTAATTAAGATTGTTTTAATTCTGTCCTGTAATTGAGGCTGTTCAGAAAAAAGGCTTCGCCAGATCTGTCTATACAAATTTTGTTATCTCTCCCTGATGAATTACAAAAGGTCTCATAACTGATTTGTTGAAAAATGTATACTTTGGTCTTGCCTTGCAGTGTGCTCTGATGAGGTTTATTCTTCATGTGCCGTCTTTATTGAAGGCTGTCCATCAGTGGCTATAAGTAATAGTAATTATTGTTTGGTGTGGGGTTGCTCTTTTCTAACTTTCTTTAACTCTAATCATTTTGGTTCATATCCTCACCATTCTTGTGCTTCTTTTATGTTTAGCTACTAGGATGTTGCAATCCTTTTCTTCTCTTTATTCCCAAGCAGGTGTGGAAGATCAGCGCTCAGTTTGTTTTGTTAGTGTGTAAGTGTAAGTTTGGGGTGGGGGGGGAAG